>BROG01000084.1:620000-1090000 GCA_030159075.1 Atrina japonica | reverse complement strand
TCTTCTTACTTCTCACTAAGTGTAAGTTAACATGTAAGCATACGTTTACAATCGTTTGTGAAACTGAAACTATATACACGTAAATCAAACCATAACTCGAGTAACTTCTAAGATTACGACTATAAATTTATGGGCAAAGTTGCGACCTTTAGTGAAACTATCCCCCGTTTCTTGTTTTGTTCAAAATTAACTTTCTTTGTATATTGTTTAAATGACTTCATTGCATCTTTCATATTGGTACATGTATGTATGGTGTTATTGCAACATCACTTATGTGTAATGATGAATAATGTAGCCTGGATTGAGAAGTGAAAATGCATTGTACATTGACAAATGCATAAATTAATACTGATGCAATTAAAAATAACTTTAATCTAAATGGTAATAATTAACAATTTCGAGTTCTATAAGCATATGTCATTCTATCATAAAAAACTTGGCTGATATTATGTCAATTCAGCATTTATAACTTCAGTTAAAACGAAATTTTACTTACTAGATATAAATTATATCATATGCTATTTTTTCCACAGATTACAAGATACTTTTTTATCCGAGACAGTAACTGGAGTTCAACATTTTTTTTCTTAAACCACAACATAAAGTTTACACATGCCTTGTATATAATATTAGTAAGCTGTCAGTTTTATCATTAAGATATATAATCAGCACTGCATCACTTTGGATATATTACAGATTATTGAATGAGCCACCCTGACACATGATCTTACTTAGAACTAGTAAACACATCTTGAATTACCGTATCTGACTTATGGCACTTTAATGGTTGTCTGTCATGTTTTCAATTAAATCGTTTATTTAGTGTTACATTTTATTTGGATACTTTATACGTATGTTAAATGTTTAGTAATTTACTATCTGCTAGGCTTCATTTCGTCAGAAATAACACCTTGTCCATCTTAATTCGTGGCAGGATAATGCTCGTATTTTAGAAAACGTAAAGGTGTCATAGTTAAATTTCAGATTTATTGTTACAACACGATATAATGCTGCTTTGAAAAAGCTCAGATATTTACTTTTACTTTTCTTGACTTTTTTGTATTGCTGATTGAGGAATCATCATTTTCACAAATATAGAGGCGTAAGTAATTAAATCAAACGTTTGTTTTATGGACTTTCGCCGATGTAGAAAGGGTGTTTCCCTTTAAAATATGCTATAGTAAACTACAAGTAAAGTAGATAAACGTGTTTCTATATAAGTTGTTATAACAAATCAATGTATTTGATACAGTAAATATTATAAACATAATACTCCAGACAATGGTTTCTGTCAAATAGACTTCATCATTTGAGCTCCAATGTATAATAGAAGTTTATTTATATAGAGAAAATGGTATCATACAAAGGCCAAATAATAAATCTAAATTTATACCCTCTGGGAATCAAATGGTTAACATTCAGTGGCATTGACCTAGTGGCTATAAATATTATAAACATGATACTCAAGACGATCGTTATTGTCAATTAAACTTTATCAGTTGAGCTCTAATTTGAAATTAAATAAAATATTTTGCTAAAATAAATTATAATGAACATCAGTATTTTGTTAGGATGAAGGTGATACGCCTGCTGTAACAGTGGACCACCGTTTTTAAGCCACAATTTGAATTAGTTCACTTTTTACTTGTCGTTTAGCAAACGTTTTGTTCGGTCACTGTCTTAATAAAAAGTTAAAGGTTTCACTTAAGTCGGTATTGGAAATAACACAACGTCCTGTTCAACTTAAAAGCTCGAGAAAAAAAGTTAACTAACTGAGATTCCGTGAGTTGTTGAAATACATTGGGTTCAAATGATCGATCAGTTAGTTTTTTCCATGTAAAACGTCTTTCTTCAAGCGTCTTTACTATAAAAAATGATGAACTGCCGAACGTTCCACGCGTTTTAAATATATGTCTTTCGGATACACTAACTCATCTGCAATCCATTTACTATATAAGCCTCTTATTTTACATTTGACTACAAGAATTACCTCATAAAGGCGCCGAAAGATAATTTACTCCAGTATTACGGTATTTCATTGTCAGGCAAATTATGTCTGTAATTGTTTATAGCGTTCATGATGAAGATATAGTTTGGCAAGATTTTTTCCGCCATCTTAATTTTTCACAGACCGTCTACACACTGGAACATGAACACGGCATTTTCTTATTCCAACTATTGTCGACGGTCATTTTAACCTTATATTGTAGGTTGATATATCGCCATGACGTAAAAATACTTCGGGTAATTGAGTAATTACAATCAGCATAATTGTTGACCATTAATTAATCCTCACTTTGATAAGACCCGTCAACGGTTTCCAGGTGTGGCTGATGTATAGGTATTCTAGCATTTTAGCACTCTTTATTCATGAAGACAAGGTCAGTATTAATGCAGCATTCACAAGATTTGTATATTGTCGTCTGGATTACCTTACGGGTGACAGTTTAGTTTCTGTGCTGTTTTTTCACTAAATGTGGTACCCGAAAATTTGAAAAGCTAGTGATTGGCTATCAGGATATTTATTTCGTCAAACACCACTCTGATTCTACACATTCTACACATAAATACTGAAGCTGATATAAAAAAAACATGCTGGAATTTCTAATAGACAATATATTTGTAATGTTCGGAGACGTGATCTTTCAACAAACTGTCGGCATTCCTATGGTAACCAATTGTGCCCCTTTATTGGCCGACCTGTTTCTTTATTCATACGAAGCAGACTTTATTCAGAAACTGCTGAATCAAAAGAAGAAAAAGTTAGCGGTGTCCTTTAATTTGACATTTAGATATATCGACGACGTTTTGTCAATTAATAATGAAAATTTTCATACATATGTAAATGCGAACTAGAAATTAAAGATACAACAGAATCAAGCACACACGCTTCATACTTAGACATTTTACTTAATATAGACACAGACTGGAAATTGGCAACTAAGCAATACGGAAAACGAGACGATTTCGGCTTTCCCATCGTAAATTTTTTTCCACATTTAAGTAGTAATATCCCTCAGTACCCCGCATATGGAGTTTATATTTCACAAATGATCCGATATGCCAGGGCGTGTACAACATATGAAGATTTCATATACAGAGGTAAACTACTCACTGACAAATTATTGACACAGTGATATCGAAAACCGCGTTTAATGTAAACGTTCCGCAAATTTTACGGTCGGTATAATAGGCTTGTTTGCGACTACTCTGTTTCACTAAGTGAAATGTTGAGTTGCCTTTTCGTTGGCGTTGTTGAGACGTCTGTACCAATTGTGACGAGGATAACTCCTCACGTATTTCATTGGACTTGACTGTGGTCGACAGGGGATGCTTACTCCTCCATGGCACCTGATCCCACCTCTTGGTTTCCAGAGGTTCGTGTTTGTCCATTTTTACCGGATTTGTATCTATGTCCTGGACATTCTGTTGATTTGTACTTTGGTATCTGAGATTTTTTATATTGTTATGTTATCGTAAATACAACATAGATATAAACAATTTAATGCTACGTTCTCTTGACAACAATCCAAGAACACTCAGTTAGAATGGCTTCTGGAGAGAGAAGCAGTTTTAGGGTTTGAGGAGAGAATATTGAATATTATAAACATAATACCAAAGTTATAATGCTCAAGACGATATCGTTTCTGTCAATTAGACTTCATCAGTTGAGCTCCAATTTGAAAAGTATATGTATTTTCTAAAGATAAAGTGGTATCATACAAGGCCAAATAATATCTCTAAAAGTATAGCCGAAATCCGTCTAAGAGTAACCACTGTAAAAAAAAATGACTATCTTAGCTTTAGACAATTTTCGAATTTAAATAGAGTTAACAGTGCCAAATATTACTTTAGTATAAGATGAACAGCTGGTACCGAAATACCAGGAACTAGGTTTATGTATACCCTCGGGGACTCAAACGGTCCACCAGCAGTGGCAACGACCTAGTGGTTATAAATATTATAAACATAATACCAAAGTTATAATGCTCAAGACGATATCGTTTCTGTCAATTAGACTTCATCAGTTGAGCTCCAATTTGAAAAGTATATGTATTTTCTAAAGATAAAGTGGTATCATACAAGGCCAAATAATATCTCTAAAAGTATAGCCGAAATCCGCCACTGAAAAAAAATCCGTAGCTTTAACAATTTTCGAATTTAAATAGAGTTAACCAAATGTAAAAAAAAATGACTATCTTAGCTTTAGACAATTTTCGAATTGAGATAGAGTTAATGCTCAACAATTAGACTTCATCAGTTGAGCCAAAAAAGTATTGTATTTTCTTTAGTATCAAGGCCAAATAATATCTCTAAAAGAACAGCTAAGAGTAACCACTGTAAATAAAATGACTATCTTAGGACAATTTTCGAATAGGTTAACAGTGCCAAATATTACTTTAGTATAAGATATAACCTGGTACCGAAATACCAGGAACTAGGTTTACTCAAAACGGTCCACCAGCAGTGGCAACGACCTAGTGGTTATAAATATTATAAACATAATACCAAAGTTATAATGCTCAAGACGATATCGTTTCTGTCAATTAGACTTCATCAGTTGAGCTCCAATTTGAAAAGTATATGTATTTTCTAAAGATAAAGTGGTATCATACAAGGCCAAATAATATCTCTAAAAGTATAGCCGAAATCCGTCTAAGAGTAACCACTGTAAAAAAAAATGACTATCTTAGCTTTAGACAATTTTCGAATTTAAATAGAGTTAACAGTGCCAAATATTACTTTAGTATAAGATAACAGCTGGATGAACAGCTGGTACCAGCAGTGGCAACGACCTAGTGGTTATAAATATTATAAACAATACCAAAGTTATAATGCTCAAGACGATATCGTTTAATTAGTATAGTTGAGCCCAATTTGAAAAGTATATGTATTTTCGGGGTATCATACAAAAATAATATCTCGTCCGACCAGCTAAGAGTAACCACTGTAAAAAAAATGACTATCCTTTAGTTTTCGGTTATGCCAAATATACTTTTATATAACATAATACCAAAGTAGGTTTATAATGGGGACTCAAACGGTCACCAGACGATATAAATCGTTATAATGCTCAAGACGATGTCAATTAGACTTCATCAGTTGAGCTCCAATTTGAAAAGTATATGTATTTTCTAAAGATAAAGTGGTATCATACAAGGCCAAATAATATCTCTAAAAGTATAGCCGAAATCCGTCTAAGAGTAACCACTGTAAAAAAATGAATTGGATTTTTAAAATGAAATTTTCAGTCACTGATTTTGATTGGTTTTTATATATATAAATGTTAAAGATTTGTTAAACGGGATCCATAACAAATGCTGGAGACGATCGCCTCTGTCAACAATACGTCATCAGTTGAGTTACTGACTAAAATTGGCACTACCAAAGGCCAACAACAACAAAAAAAAAAAACAAAAACAAAAACAACCACAATGTACTTCCAAACATGTCCAAATATAATTAAACCACAATGATTTTGAAAACTAGATTGATGATAAATACTGTCACATAATTAATCTACTTTAACCGTGAAGCGTTCTAAATATATCTTGCAGAAAAACTAAATCAACAGGCTTTCCGAATTACTTTCATTCTCCAAATAAATATTTAAAACAACTGCACCAACAATTTGGCGCTGCTGGATCATTCGTTTATTTACTACAATGTATTAATAGCATCCTGTATTTGTAATGAAAAATGTGATTACTCCATTTCAATTAAAGTAATACGTAAACGAAGAGGTGTATTGACACATAAAGATATATGAGATGTAATCTAAATTAACCTAGGCCTCATTAAATACGAAGATTTGTTCTTAAGCAATTAATATTAAGTGTTTAAGATACTTTGACGACAGAATATTAAATACGATGTTAATCACAGCGAACCAATGTCTAATAAAACAAATATCGACCTCTGATGTAATAATTTTCCAGACGCATCTGAGAACACTTTGACCTGGGAAATGTTTAAGATATGTTTTTTCACAAATCACCTATGATCCGTTACGCTTAATTCTTGTAGCAAGTGAATTAGGTTTAACTCTTTATCTGTCTAGATTTACAGTAATGTTATCGATGTGCATTCCTTATAATCTAGAGGCTCCTAGATCACTCTATTGGCAATACAATTCCAAAGTCTAAGCATAAAAGTACAATATGATAAAAAAAAATATATGTGGTATTATAACACATTTTATTGTGATATCTACGGCGCCATTTACGGCTTTGAGCCTCGGCTTAGCTTAGGATAATTTTTTTCACCAGTTTTAAGGACGACAGATTGTAGCTGTGTTTTTCACCATTAAAATTTACTGACATGATATATCTAATTCTAAAACTTTCAAAAATGGACACATCGGATATTGAATCCTATTAAGTGTAACTTGATTCGTAAAAAACAAAACCTGCGGTTTTTCAAGTCTTTCCATTGGATGCCTGTAGTGATATTTGTCTTTTTTAAAGTATGTTTTATCATTCATTGTATCAAAATAAAACTATATACAGAAAAATTTCATCGATTAGTCATTTTGCATTGTCAGTGAAATTTGAGTTTCATTTCAACTTTGTCTTTAATATATTACCGCTCAAACGCTCTCTTGAGAATTTCTTTCATGTCCATTTATTTTAATCTTGATTCAATGGTGTTATTTCTGATGTTTCATTTTTTATTCTGTCTTACATTGTTTTAAACAACACTTGAAGTATAGTGCATATTGTCTTCTTCAACAAGTTTTACTATGATTTATAGTTCATTCCTGATCTTGAGATAAGGAATTGTTAACTATCTATCCTTCACCAGACCATCCATTCTTCAAACATATTTTGAGAATAACTCAACCTACTAGTGCGGACATGTTAGTGAACCACACACACACACACACACACACACACACACACACACACACACACACACACACACACACACACACATATATATATATATATATATATATATATATATATATATATATATATATATATATATATATATATATATATATATATATATAAACAAAATAATTATATTCGAATATCCCGCTTTAGATGTGACCAGTCTCAAGGTAAAATAATACATTGCAGGTGTTTTTATTTTGAATACAGAACAGCATTTAATAGATATATTAATAAGGAGAGTGTTTGCACATCTCGTTGATGACTACACAGCAATGATTTATGTGGCATATTCCGATCAGAATGTTGAGCAAATCAAGTGCATGACTGAATGCGCTTTCAGAAAACGCAGTGTACAGATAGAAATTTGGTTTTGCCATATTTTTATAATTATACTCTTTTTGTAATTTTAGTAACATCAGACATTTGACGTTGGCTTGACGTCAAATCATCTGAGAGTCTTAGATCATATTTGAGATCTTAGCAATTCAGGTTTACCCAGGAGTCTGCCGCGAATACGTGAATTTTAAAAGGTATATGTTATATATAACGTCGAGTATAGAAACTATATAGTACTAAGTAGTACTAGTAGTGTTAAAAATATTTACTTGTGCTAATATATAAATGTTGTTAACAAAACCAAAGTTATAGTTTTACAAAGATACCAAGAGTAATGCTCAAGACGACCGTTCCTGTTAATACAGATACCAAAGTGTTACTAGAAAAAACATATATGAAACAATATATAAAACTGATCAAAATGGACACATATGAACATTTGAAAACTCACGAGTGGGATCAGGTGTCATTTCCTGTCGATCTGTCACATCCACAGTTACATTCAAATGAAAAAATTGCGGAAACAACATGTCTACCTGTCCCCTACCTCGTCAAATACCATCTAAATCATTTCCTGCTATATTCATTTATTTTTTTTGCTCTGTTTCTACAACGTAGCTTATGAATATATATATAATGTTTGGATTAAGCCATTGAACCTTAGAGACAAAATGTATAGAAATCCCTGAATTAAAATAATTGAAAAGCATTGGCTCTCCTTATACGTTGTCATCGAATTATGAACAATATGACGTGTCTGACGAATGCTGTGGCTACAAAGTATAAGTGATAATGACAAATATATGACGAGTTAATCAAGACCAGTCGTAAAAAGTAGGAAAAGATATATCAACCAGAAACCAGATAATTTTATGGAATTATATTTGTAGAAAATAGTTAAACAGATAATAATTTCTTTTTCAATAATAATTTTGATATATCAAACCGTTCATCTT
This sequence comes from Atrina japonica, assembly GCA_030159075.1. Lineage (NCBI taxonomy): Eukaryota > Metazoa > Mollusca > Bivalvia > Pterioida > Pinnidae > Atrina > Atrina japonica. The sequence goes on along the minus strand of BROG01000084.1, from coordinate 1,081,809 downwards.
AATTAAAGATAGCTGTGTTTTAATCAGGGTTTTTAGTATTCATTGGATTACTGTGTTAGGAGAACTCGGATTCAAAAATAGTTTTGACTTTTTATCCGTCTGTCGTGTTTACGACAGTTTTATGTATTACAGAATTGGGTCAAATGCTTTGGTAATTATCCTGCTGTTTATTATGACAAGGAATGAATAAATAATAAATATTTTCTTTGAAGATATATATCTTATTTATCATAGTTCTATGAGGTAATGCTTAATTTGCAGCACACACGACAACCATCATCATCATTAACTACAACGATAACTACCGCCATATCAACCACAAACATGAAATTGAAGACGATGATTAATAAAAACATCACATTTTATCAGTGTCATATGTGCAATTGTAGGTTCACAAACTCCTCCGACAGGATTATTTACCCATCTAGTCGGACTAGAGATAGTATTGACTCGCAAGTGGAAGGTTCTTATGTCGATTCCTAGAACTGGTCATCCCTAAGATTTACTGACTGTTCTTTCTGTTGTAAGTAACGTTATATCAAAGTAAAATGTTAAACTCCTATAAACATGGGTAAGACAAGTGCATCCCTCGTAAGTGAATGGGAAATAGAATGTAAACCGAAGAACTTTAGAATGTTTTTTTTTTTATGTTATCTGTGTTCGTATTCATAGCTTTGAGGGGCGAATGGTTATTTAGCTTTAAACCATAAAGGTAGTGGTTTCTTCTTGGGTTTATCGAGTTCTTTCCTCCGCCATTAAAACATGCCGCCACAAAAAATTGTTGAGTGTGGTGTAAAACGCATTTCAAACAAGCAAACAGGCAAAAATAAAAGCTAGTTTTGAGTGTAATTTCTTCATTCGTTCGTCTCCAAATTAGTAAGAGATTATCAGATACGACGTAAACAAAATTATTAGTTAAACAGACAAACTTCTTTCTGTGGTAATTTGTTTTGAAGCGAAACATATCTACAGAGAATATATATGACTACATTGTTGGTCAATGAGATGGATATAAAATCATAATGTTGAAAAAGTCGTTTGGATAGAACCAAAACATTAACATTCAGGGAAAATAATTTTGTCAGAATAGGATATTTATATGTTTCAACCTGAAGTAATTTATACTGTAAGTTATACTTTTATGTCAAACTTTACGAATTAGACACATTGATATTTTTTCATGTCACTATATCAATGTGGATCGGTTAACAGTTTTTGATAAGGAAGTAAAACTAATGATACCACCGTCGTAAGTTTGAATTTGAGAGTTTTTTTTTCACCACGTTCTCTGAATTATTTCCAAAGTTAACATCCAGTATCAGTGCAAAGTAGAATCATTGCTATTATCATTCTAACGTGATTGTTATTGTTTTGTATGAAATTAAATTTCAATGTTATATTCGGTTTAAACCACACACTTAGAACCATAGAAATGATGGGGCATCATGCATGTATCCCACCTCTGTATTTTCAGACGTCTGTGTTTGTCCAAAGAGGTCATTGTTTGTCCAATATTTTATTCCAACTCTCTACATTCATAGGTCCGTGTTTGTCCAATATCTTTTTCCACCTTTCTAAATTCATAGGTGCGTGTTTGTCCAATATTTTATTCCACCTCTCTACATTCATAGGTCTGTGTTTGCCACCTCTCTAAATTCATAGGCCCGTGTTTGTCCACTGTTTGATCCTACCTCTTTATTATCAGAGGTCAATGCGTGTTTGGTGTTAGATACAATTTCTGTATTTTAAAGAGTCAGTATCTATCCACTATTTGATCAAATCACTGTACTGTGATAGGTCTGTGTTTGTCCACTGTTTGATCCTACCTCTACATTATCACAGGTCAATGTTTGTCTGGTGTTAGATCCCATCTCTGTATTTCAACGAGTCAGTAAATATCCACTATTTGATCCAATCTCTGTATTTCTCTGTCTGTTCAATGCTTGATCCAATCACTGTATTTTCAGAAGTCCGTGTTTGCCAAACGTTTGATCCCACATCTGTATTGTCCGTGTTTGTCCAATGTTTGATGTCAATTCTCTACTATCAGAGGTATGTGTTTGTCCAACGTTTTCAGACACCTCTCTACTTTTTGAGGTACGTATCTTTCCAATGTTTGATGCCACCTTTCTACCTTCAGAGGTCCGTGTCTGTCCAATATTTGATCCAATCTCCGCATTTTCTGAAAGCTTTGTTTGTCCACTGTTTAATCCCACCTCTTAAGTATAAGTGATCAGTGTTTGTCCAGTGTTTGATGGCACCTCTCTACTTTCGTAGGTCCGTGTTTGTCCAACGTTAGATTCTACATCTCTTCTCTCAGAGGTTCATGTCTCTCCAATGTTAAATCCCACCTCTATTTTCAAAAGTCAGTATTCACCCAATTAGTATATTGTATCCTTAATATTAATTATCTGGTATATATCAAATGCACTTTGATATATTTTCTATCTAAAAGCTTGAGCAAAGTGGATATATGTCTTAACACATTTGACATCATGATGCACTTAAAATATTTTACTACTTCAACTTTACTATTATTTCAATTACAACAAATTACAAAAGTTGTGGGTTATAGAAGTAATTATCTATCGATTACATGTACAACTGCCTGAGCATATTAGGTAAGACATTTCAGAATTACAAAATAACAAAGACTGACACCAAGAGGATATCTACCACTTTAAAATGTTCATTGATTCAATTTCTGAATCTATTTAATTTAACGGTATTTTGTAAAAAAAAACTTCAAATCGTTCTTTGAAACTATCTATTCTGCTGCAAGCAATGGACATATATATGATATATATATATATATATATATATATATATATATATATATATATATATATATATATATATATATATATATATATCAACAAGTCTAAATATATATCTGAACAGATCATATATATATATATATAAATATATATATATATATATATATATATATATGTATATATTCTATATATATATATATATTAACACATATGAAACACAGCATATTTTTGAACAGAAGCTACTGTTAAGTATTTGTATATATTTATGTCGTAAAATATCTACTTTTTGAAATTCAATCGATTTTTAGTTTATAAAAGAAATTCTAACTCCCCGAAATGGTCGATAGGTAACATTCCAATTTGGACATTAATATATTACATTGAAGAAGATCATATTTCTATCAATTATGTTTATAATTTCTATTGTTAATGAAACCGTTGAACACGCAATGTTCCCTGGATTTGATAAACGATTGAAGTGTATATGTTGCTTCTAATCAAAACTCGAGAAGTTGGCATGTGTCAACATGGACATTGTTTAAAACATATGACACCAAAACATATGCATGTTTTATGTATAAATCTTATTTTGACGATCGTTGAAATATAAAACATATCAGATGCCAAAGTATAAATCTTTAGGATGTCCAGGGCATAGATACAAATTCGGCAAAAGTGGACAAACACAGACCTCTGGACACCGAGAGGTGGGAGCAGGTGCCATGGAGGAGTAAGAATTCCCTGTCGACCGGCCGCACCCGCCTTGAGTCTACAGCCAAGTACAAATTGAAATACGTGAGGAATGAATCCTCGTCAATATTGGTACAGACGTCAACTCAACATTTCACGCAGTGAAACAGAATAATCGCAAACAACACCATTATACCGGCCGTAAAATTTGAGGAACGTTGACATCACACGCGGTTTTCGATATCCTGTGTCAATAATGTCAGTGAGTAGTTTACATCTGTATATGAAATGTTCATATGTTGATCACGCCCTGGCATATTGGATCATTTGAGAAATATAAACTTTATATGCGGGTGACTGTGTGATTTTACTACTTAAATGTGGAAAATTTACGATGAGAAAGCCGAAATCGTCGCGTTTGTCGTATAGCTTAGTTGCTTGCGTATTTCCTGTCTGTGTCTATAGTAAGTAAAATGTCTAAGTATGAAGCCATGTGCTTGATTCTGTTGTTTCTTTAATTTCTAGTTCGCTGGGATATATTGCATTTACATATGTATGAAAATTGTCATTATTAATTGACAAAACGTCGTCGATATATCTTAATGTGAAATTAAAGGACACCGTTAGTTTTTTTCTCCTTTTGATTCAGCAGTTTCTGAATAAAGTCTGCTTCGTATAAATAAAGGAACAGTTCGACCAATAAGGGGCAAAATAAGTAACTATCATGATAATCAACCAGTAGATATAAAAATTTTCGGGTACCACCTTTAGTGAAAAAACAGCTGTGTTTGACGCTAAAACGTCTTCCTTTTAATTTTTCGTGTGGAATAGTTGTGTAAAGAGTAGAAAAGTCGTATGTTTTGATACTGTGAATTAGAGAAAAATTGTTACCATGAAATTTTCTAAAAGTTGTTTAGAATTTTTTGAAAATGGACAGTACAGCAATAAAATGATTGGTTAAGCAATCATTTTATTGGTGTGTCTCACTTTCAAGCGAATTGGTGTCCGTATATATAGATAATAGATATTGACAATTGTCAGAGATAAATGGTATGTTATTTTAACAAGCGCTATAAAGATGACAAGTTAGGCATTTTTTTGTTTAGTGATTTGTTTTTACTTATATAAATATCTTAAATCATGACCATGGTTTAATTGATACGAATAAAATATCAAAGGTTATCGAACATATATGTTGAAATATTTAGTACGCCCGAGCTTGAATGGCATTGATCCAAGCTTCAGGAGTAAAATTAAACATAATAATTCAACAGATATATAGTTTTAAAATGTATTTTGCTTTCAGTTGTTTTCAAGGTTTCATTTCAAAGCGTGACCTTAAATGACTCGGACAAGCGGTATTGTTTATAGACTATTATAAACAATCAACTGAGATGTTTAGTCTCTAATAGCAGTTTCAGTTCTTCCAATATTTTCTTTCTCATTTTCAGATGCATTTAATACAAGTGCTTAAACCAATAAAATAGTGAAATACAAATAATTAAGAACATAAAAATAACATATTATATTTACTAAAGTGTACTGAAATAACGACAAGTATACTGTATGGTATTTTGGCACCCGGAACAAATTGATTATTTCTTCTTTGTTTTTAATTTGGATTATTAAAGACGAAGCAAATATTGTTGATTAGTTGCGTACAGAAGCCATCATATATGCTGGTGTACACCATAGGGAATTAAATCCGGCAATTATTCCTGATTACTACAATTCAATATACATTACACATACACACATATAATACATATTCAGACATTACATAGCAATACTGTATATATATATATATATATATATATATATATATATATATATATATATATATATATATATATATATATATATATATATATATATATATATATAAAGCACCTAAAACATCAACATTGCATATTCACATATGTCTCATTAGTAAATCAAGTGTTCTACTAGATTAATCTGTGTTTTCTCAGTTTTTTCATTTACTTGAGAAAACCTAGTTTTGACAGAGACAAATAATTTTCACTGCGCCTAAATCACAAAAGAAGAATACGTTTCATTGCACCAAAACAACATTGATGAATATAAAAGTGATTTTGGAGCAGTTAAATATAATTTTTCTCTGTTGAACTTTTAATCCAGTAAAATCATATTCCTTCGCTAAATCACAACAAGTTAAACTTAATTTTTCGCTTGTTAACCCTTGTTTCTCTAGAAAATCGAATGAACTGATGGAAAAATGGATCACATTGAAAGATAGAACTGGGTTCAAATGAATGTAAACTAGCTTTCATTTACTAAAGTGGTTAAATCTATCTTTTCTCAGTTAAATCTTATTCTTTTAAGTTAATTCAGATTGCAACGCCAAGGTGTTGTAATTAACCGTAGCTGTATAAAATCTCAGATACCAAAATATCAAAGTACATGTAATATTTTTCAGGATGTTTAGCACCCTACAAATGTAATTGATATTCAAATGCATATCACATGGCCAGTTCTGACCTTTTTGGCATGGCAGAAAATTGACCTAGAAAAACTATAGTCTGTTTCACTCTAACGTTTGGTGCATCTGTACCCGTTGTAAACGGTATTAACAAAAATGACAACTCTGGGTTGTGACATTTTATTTCATCGTTAATTCTAAGAATTATTGAATATCATTCTGAGTTCAACTTGAAAATTGACACATGAATTATTTTAACTTTCTACTTGCAAAATCTAGAAAATGTTTTGTTTCTAAAGCAGCAAGAGGCAAAAATATGTTGTAAAACAGCTTTGTTTGTTTGTTTGAGTTGTTTATCGTCCCACTCAAGAATCTTTCACACATATGGAGACGTCTCCAAATGCCGGAGAAGGGCGTCAAATTTTGGCCTTTGCTCGGCACTTACGGCCATTGAACAGTGAGGGTTCTTTAACGTGCCAACACCTACTGTGACACGGGACCTTGGTTTTTACTGTCTCATCTGCAGGACAGGAAACCAACCTGTCGCCACCTGGATTCGAACTCACGACCTTACGATCAAGAGACGAGCGCGCTACCCACTGAGTCAGGCAGGCTCTGTAAAACAGCTGAAAAATAAGACAAAATTAATTGCAGTGTCATATCATATGGTGTAGAAGAGTAATCATTATGATTATTTCTGCAAGAAAAATCTTCTTTAGCATGGAAATGAAATGCATCGGTAACCAATAGCTGAAAATGATTGATATGATGAAATGAAGTCGGTCATCCTTGGAACAAAATTCTGGTTTATATATGTTTTACGCGAAATCGGTTAATTCTTAGATTGAAAAAAAGTTTTCAATATGCACATAATCCATTTGAATGAGTCCAACAATACTACTACTACTACTACTACTACTACTACTACTACTACTACTACTACTACTACTACTATAACTAATAATGATGATGATGACAATGATGATGATGATGATAATATCTACTATAATTAATATTTATTTGTTTGTCTTCGATAGTGCATGAAACGACTGGTTTCCAAGAAAACAATCAATTCTAAACAATGAATGAGAATTCATATAAATTATATATTTTCTTTGTCGTAGTTTGAAGTTTAAGCTGTACTAAAATATTTGATTTTGTCCAGGTGTTGATGGAGATACGAAAGGAAATTCTAAATTTGAGGAAAGAAACAAATATCATAATGATCAGATTTTCAGATAAAACTGACTTCTCATCTACATCATTTGATAGTGAATCAGGGGTCCATACTTCACATGCCGTGGTTATTTTGATATGCACGCGAGAAAAAAAAATATTGACTGACTTAACTTCATTCTGATCTAATAAAATCGATAAAATTATCGTATCAAATTTAAATCCCCAATTTGAACACTGCATCAATAGTTTAACATTACATTATTCGCTATGTCTTTCACATTCAGCTCCTCGTTTTTATTCAAGATGTATCATGCAGAAAAATGTGTAACATCTGTAATTATTTGAATGAAATTCAATTGGTAATAAGATAGTTGAAGGCTAAAAGGAAAAAAAAATAGAAGTACATGGCACGACACATTTATGACAAGATCCATAATTCTGAATCATCTACCAAACGAAATATGCACAAATATATAATTCTTAAACACTAAACATGTCACTTTACATTAAAGCATAATGTGTTGTATCGCGAAATGTGAGGAAATATCAAATTGAAAACCACAAATTGATACATCAATGTTATGAATGAAGCTGTAAATAGCTGGTATGACCACATGTATTTTATGATGTTTTATAATTCGATTACTTTCATTCATCATATCATATCTCGAACATTGAATGAATTATAAGTTTCCGTGACAAAGCTATTTTTGTTGTTTGAAACTATTTATTTAGATTCATTTATTGCCACTGCTGGTGGAACGTTTGAGTCATTTTTTTACAGTGGTTTCTCTTAGACGGATTTTTTTTTACAGTGGGTCCTCTTAGCTATACGTTTAGAGATATTTTTTGGCCTTGTATGATACCACTTTATCTTTAGAAAATACACATACTTTTCAAATTTGAGCTCATCTGATGAAGTCTAATTGACAGAAACGATATCGTCTTGAGCATTATAACTTTGGTATTATGTTTATAACCACTAGGTCGTTGCCACTGCTGGTGGACCGTTTGAGTTCCCGAGGGTATACATAAACCTAGTACCTGGTATTTCGGTACCAGCTGTTCATCTCATACTAAAGGAGAATTTGGCACTGTTAACACTATTCAAATTCGAAAATTGTCTAAAGCTAAGATAGTCATTTTTTTTACAGTGGTTCCTCTTAGACGGATTTAGGCTATACGTCTAGAGATATTATTTGGCCTTGTATGATACCACTTTATCATTAGAAAATATACATACTTTTCAAATTGGAGCTCATCTGATGAAGCCTAATTGACAGAAACGATATCGTCTTGAGCATTATAAATTTGGTATTATGTTTATAATATTTATAACCACTAGGTCGTTGCCACTGCTGGTGGACCGTTTGAGTCCCCGAGGGTATACATAGATCTAGTACCTGGTATTTCGGTACCAGTTGTTCATCTCATACTAAATTTGGCACTGTTAACCTATTCAAATTCGAAAATTGTCTAAAGCTAAGATAGTCATTTTTTTACAGTGGTTACTCTTAGACGGATTTCGGCTATACGTTTAGAGATATTATTTGGCCTTGTATGATACCACTTTATCTAGAAAATACACATACTGTTCAAATTGGAGCTCAACTGATGAAGTCTAATTGACAGAAACGATATCGTCTTGGGCACATAAACTTTGGTATTATGTTTATAATATTTTACTTTGCTATAAATGATGGTAGTGTATATAAAAATGAAATTTGCTAAATCACATTGTTACATGTATTATAATGACCATTACACTGAAATTGACATTGACGCATATTGACACACATTAACACACTAAACCTTATTGAAATGTTGAGTTACCTGTTCGATTGGTAGCGGTTGTTGATCGCATGCACTGGTTTTGACGATTACTTCTGCATACTTCATTTTAACTTAACTTCGGACTAACGGCGGATCTGAACGGTCAGCAGGGAATGCTTACTTCTCTATGGCACCTGATCCCACCTCTAGATTTTCAGAGGTCCGTGTTTGTCATATATTTACCAGATTTATATATTTTATCCTGGACATCCTGATGATTAGTATATATACGTGAATTTATATTGATTCAAACTGTTAGACAGAATACCTTTCCTTACCATCAGGATAAGAGTAATCCAATGTGGAATGTCTACTGCGATATCGAAATATGATCAGTACACCTTATAATTTTTAAACGTGATTTTCGTGGCTAAAAGAAAATCACACGGCAGCGAAAAAGTCCTAAAAAACAAATAGATACATATATATATACATATATATATATATATATTATATCAGTACTCCTGCTATAATTCGAGATACTAATTGGCTGAGACTGGACACGTGAAGACCGTATATATTCCATATACTGCTTCCACGGGTGGTATATAATTCTTAACTGACGTCACAATATAAATCTAATGCGTGACATATTAATGACGTCAGTATTGTGCGATTCATTGACGAGAAATGAAATGTGTACATCCTATAAATAATTTAAAACATTGTTGTATATTTATGATATACCATTTAAAATGTTAGTAAACCTTCGAAAAAAGGACAGCAGCACAGCTATCAATCTTACACATTCTTTGTTTGACCTAATATGGGATATACACCGTCAGCAAATTCCATATTAAATCAAACAAATACTATGTAAGTTATAACATACATACATACAGACAGACAGACAGACAGACAGACAGACATAGACAGACAGACAGACAGACATACATACATACATATATACCTACATACATACAGACAAACAGACATACAGACATACAGACAAACATACATACATACATACATACATTCATACATACATACCTATGTGTGTGTCTGTGTTTATGTACGTATGTGTGTCTATTACTAACGACATGTAACATACTGGTTTCATCACATATTTAACATTGTATACTTATTGCTTCTTTCATCCACATTGTACATGGATAAGCACATCTAAAGAAGAAGTGATTGACAAGAACAAACGTTATTAGACAATTTCAAGATAGAAAGCATGTGATTAATGATATTATTAGATATAACTGAAGACAGGGACCTCTTGAACAGTCATTCCAGTTAGCATATAAAGCTCTTCAAATAACAACGTCTTATATTAGCATGGGTGCAGGGAAAACCGTTCATATCAAACTGATTTCTGTAACTAGAAATATATGTCTAGGTTAGAATTAGATAGCAAATATCTTCTGTTGTAGAGTATAACTGATATGGTTTGACGAAGTGTTTTCTTTACAAATGTAACGTTTACTAGCGCTTCTCTTTATGATTTATATATTTTTATATATTATCCATCATATTTATAGAATAATAATCTCGTTAAAGAAACTTACTGCATAGGTTTTATGGAAGGTATGGAAACATCATAATTGATGTTGTCTAAAAATAAGAAGTTCCCGAAAAAAGCAGAAAATGAATTGTTTTGACGCTGACTCCTTTCGGGCACCTGGTCCCTTTTGGAGTAAGACATTGTTCCTCATGTTGGGACCGTTGTTATATCTAAAGTGTCGTATTCTAATGAACTTGCAGTTTCGAACATCCGTTGGTACATCTGTGATATACTTTGATGTATCAACAAGGAACAATGTCTGATTTGTTTCCTACAGATGTATGGTATATCAATTTTTCGTATCCAATTAATATCTGTTGCTATAACCCAAAGAACTATTTTAGTTTGTCGTCTTATGAAATTTGTATAGCAAATGTGCATGTATTTATCAAAATTAATTCAAATTTATAACAAGCTGTAAATAGAGCATAAATATAAAAAATCTCGGATACCAAAATATAAATCAATAGAATGTCCAGGACACAGATACAAATCCAGTAAAATTGGACAAAGAAGAATGGTAACTTTAACCACAAACCGTCGATTATATTGTCCCCCATCATCGTGAGATCCGCATTTCTCACTTGAGCACGTGACTTTTAAAGCCGGGAATATTTTTGTGTGCTTAATATTTTCTTTTTCCCTTCTGCTACAACACCTCCTTCATTTATCTGATACATACTTTTGTATGTACTTGGAAATCACGCTTTAAACAGAAAATTTTTTATTACTAAAATTTCAAGACTTTATGAAAATTTATGAAATTAAGTAAAAGGTACGTAACAAATCAATTTGAGAAAAATAATTCATCATGAGTCATTACATATGTGATAGGGAATTCTTATCTTAGGGGTTGAATATTTCAAAGATTCGGCAAGCCACGTTCATGGCTGAAATGTTCAGCTCTTTGGGTAAAAATCCCTATTCGACATAGATCCCATGATGGATTCTTATCATCTTAACACTTTGAAGGAAACTTCTTAAACAAAAAAAAACAAAAAAACAAAAACAAAAACCTAAACATTTTTGAAAATATAAAACAGCATTAATTTTAAATTATTTTCCTCTGACCATAGTTTATATCATCCTAGATCTTATATAAATATTGCGAGGCTCCCTTCTATCAAGGAAAAGTCATATCATATGGGTATTGGCATCAGAGTGCCTAGACAGTATCGCTCCAGAGTTACGGCGACATCATCCACTGGGAGTTCTATGATTTATTATTTGATGCACTTATGCAAAATTTAGTTGATACACACCAAAGCGAATTGAAATAAAAATTTTATATAATGAATGTATATCATTTACCTTTTGATTGGAAAATCAAATAGCAAAGTAGTCATAACTTACCTGTTATCGAAATGTGGAGATAATGAACATGAACAATTCCGGGACTATCGAACCACAGTAATTAATCACGACAAGCTATCAAGTGGCCACCCAAATGGATGTTATCACGATAAGAAAAGAGAAAATAAAGGCGATAATGAAGACATATCAAGGAAAATCACCAAGATAATGACCAAAATTAATCGTCATTAATGTATTTCAAATCGATTTATTCTTATAAATATAACTTGATTTGGGTACGAGGTATAAAGATAAAATAGATCATTCTGTTTTTGCTAAGTGGTTGGCAGTAGCACGCCACCATTAACTTTACAAGAAAACATAATTTTAAGGAGCACCGCATAATTTATCTATATTAAAATTCTGGAGAGCGAAGAACGAAACCAGGCCAAAATAAATGTTTATTTATTACCGCCAGCACCGACATTTTATTGACCGCAACGATCTAAAATACTTATTACGGACTTTGTCTATCAGCTATTTTTACATTGTTTTATCACAAAAACACATATGTTTTATTTGTACTTTTACTACATATACTTTTCTGGAGAGTTTTTAGTTTGGATATATATTGAATTCACGGTTATGTAGATGGTAAATAAATAGTACTGTACTAAAAACTCACTGAATATACTCCATCATTCCTTGAAGATCAATCAATTCCAGTCGATGAACATATTTGTTTGGATAAAATTGAAGCATGAAATATCTATTGAAAAATTTTTCAATATTTCTTTTTGAACTTAATTCTTCCAACTTCTTCTTAATTTTTCCAACTTTATTCTTGGATTTTTGAACTTTATTTTTGACTTCTCCAACTTTATTCTTGAAATTTCTAGCTTTATTGTTTGATTTCCAACTTTAAATTTGACTTTTCCAACTTAAATCTTGGAATTTCAAACTTTTAAGTTTAACTTAGAAATACCATCTCAAAATTGGAAATTCAAAGAATAAAGTTGGAATCGCCAACTTTTAAGTTGGAAATTGCCAAAATAAAGTTGGAAAAGCCAAGAAAAGAGTTGGAATGGCCAACGTTTATATTGGAAATTCCACAAAAAGGTGGAACAGCCAACTTTAAGATTGGAATTTCCAAGAAAAAAGGTGGAAAGCCAAGAAAAGAGTTAGAAAAGCCAATCAATGATAAAAGCCAGACTATACCATTGATGAAAATATATATACAAAAGTAACCGTATCGAATTTAATGAAATATTGAATGTACAAACATTGGTCTCTAAAAGAGACAAAAATGGGAACAGTCAGAGATCAGAAACCATGCTCTTTCAGTTGTGTCATTTGCGCGTAAGTCCATAGTCGAATGAATTAACTTTTGGCAATAAGCCCGACACTGCACTTTTTGGTAGACCTTTTCCATTTTGAAATCACAATTAAATGACCCTTCAAACATTTGTGTGATCATGACATCAAAATTGAATAATGTCGGATGTGGGACATGAAGAGATAACTGTATTCTGAAAACAGAATTCTGAAACATAAGTAGTTATGTCGTTGAATATATAATAATGAAATGAATCTACTTTCTATATTGGTCATGTATACATTTCAATATCTAAATGTAACGAAGCAAACTGTTCTAGTTTTCATCATAGTAATCTATACCTAATGTCAAGTATATACCATGGATTCTACCGAATACAACAAGCGATTAGGTTTTTCCTCGATAAACTAATCACTGTAACAATCACGGTTCATTTAAGACGTGTTCATTACATTACATATTATCCTGTTCTGTAACCCATTACTGATTACCTGGATTCCATCAATTTATTCTTAAATTGCAGGAAATTGAAATTTGATTTGATTTACGAGAAAGATTCTACTGCAAAATCACTTGTCCAATATAGATTTTCTGAATTCGTGAATAAATATGTAAAATTGCAGCAAGTCAAATGAGGTGCAAATGCATCCATCCATATTGATATTTGAAAACCGCAGTATATTGATATGAGCTTAAAAATGTTTAAAGACCTAACAAATGACTAAGGTGCATATACATGCTGTTTTGACACGTAACATATGCACGTCCATACGCAATGTTTCTTTCTAAATCCACAGCACATCCTTGTAAATATAACAACAGTTTGAATTTATGCCAACTAAACCTTTTGATTTTCTCTCAGATAAAAAAACCACGAATAAATTCAATCCGCACAGATGTAGCTGATGAAAAAATCTTGCTATACCAGTTCAGTGTCATTAAACTTTAGTCCAATGCATTCACATGAACAAATCGGGTTTGGATTCTTATTATTGTATATGATATTATTTGCAATTACTATGTTTCATTAAATTAAATGTTCAGTTACCTATTTGGTAGTGGATGTTAAGTCGTATGTTCCGATTGTGACTAGGTTTTAATTGTTTCATATTTCATTTGAATTAGACTCTGTATTGTTAAAAGGTGCTTACTCCTCCATCGCACCTGATCCCATCTCTAGGTTTATAGAGTTTATAGTGTTTGTCCAATATTCACCAGATTTGTATATCCTATCCTGGACATGCTGAGAATTTTTGTTATCTGTTATTTTAATATATTGTTATGTGAAATTGACTTTTTAAAATTCGAACTTAGTTTTACGCCACACTCAACAATTTTGCAGTCATATGTTGGTGTCGTGTTTAGTGGTAGATGACAGAACCCGGGACGAGACCACCGAACCTTCTGCAAGTACACTTTCTCACAAACTCAGCTTACTGAAGGTTTGAGCGGCTTTCGAATCTGCTCTGACTAGAGTGAGCGACTTCATGGTTTTGAAGCGCGATAAAGTTTTTGACTTTGATTTGTTTAAGAAACATTTGACCTTATGCCACCCAAATGACATTGACGTTTTAACCATGGGTTTTCTCAGGAAAATTTAGCTTTTATCAAGCTAAACTAAGTAAATGTGAATTTTGAGAAAAAACTAGGCTTAGGTGAAGAAAAACGTAGTAATATAAGTTTAGTGATGAATTTAAATTTTCTGAAAAAATAGGTTTAACTGAGAAAAGCATAATTAATGTATTGCTGTGGATCTGTATTACCAGTGTTGAGCCTATTTTCATTGGTCAATATTGTTTCTCTAGTTTATTTTATGAAAAAAAAATGGATCGAATACACTAGTAGAGAAAACTTCAGACGTTTAAAAGACATGTAATTCTTAATTTTACATTTATTTGTTTATTTACACCATATATAATTCATTCCGGTATCGATTAGTTCCTATCAACTTTTGCATATTTGCGTTGAGGTTTCACGTTGGTTGTAGGGAAAATTGGGTTTTACTGCGCCAAAATTACATTTAAAATCATTAATGTGATTATGATGCATTTGAACATTTATTTTCACAGTTAAACTACAAGTATGCCTAAATATTCTGCGTACACAATTGTTAGTTTTATGGTAGCTGTTTTTACTGATATGAATATTACATTTTGAGGTAATATGTCACCATTGTGATATGTACTATGGAATGGTGTTTCTAAGTCAATTTATTGACGCACCCAAATGCAGTGAAACCACCTCGATTACCCCCCCTCCCCGGCTTAGGAGACCATTTAAGACAACACATTTTTAGTATCTCGATATATATCTAATAAGTATCCACCTCACTTAAGCAACCAACTCATTAATCAGTCAGTTGGTCTTAACAGCAAGGTTCTACTTTACTTGTAAACAGTCAGAACCTCATTTTTGTCAATAACAGTGTTATTAATGGTACAACATCTTGGTTACATCTTTCTACATCATTTTGTTTGTTTTTACAGTTTTTACCTAAATTTCGAACTCATATAATTATTTTAACACATGTATCATAAATCACACAAATTTAAAGTCGTAGAAAAGTATTAAATTAGCTTAGTTCATTGCTAGACCTTGTCTGTTATGTCGGAAGGATGTTCTTAAGCGATACAGCACATAGTTTTGTAAGTGTTTGATTTACCTTTGACAAGGCAAATGCTTTCTCTGACAAAATGGGGTATCGGTTTCGTCAATGATATTTATACTGGAAGTAGGCAGCTTAGATGATATCATATTCACTTCTCTAATGACATTGTAACTCATTTCTAAGCTCGCGGTGCAACTTTAAATACGTACAGAAATTAGCATCCTGTTGTAATAAAACATGATATTTAATTGTTTTTGTAATCATCAAGTGTAAATATTCCAAGAGTAAAAGCTGCTGTGAAATTAGGCGAATAGCAGAATATATCGTCCGTTAAATTTCGATCTACGAATCCAGTAAAAGATATTTTATCACAATATGTAAGTGTTGAACATACAAATTCATTCCTAAACTTTACATCCCATATTTGTCCCCTTAAAGGCACTTTTTTTAAATACTTCTGTAAATTATGTTCCTCACTTGTTTAATTTGAATTTGAATGTGTACTCGCGACGAATGTGACCTCTTTCATGGCACCTGATGCCACTTCTGGATTTCCAGAGGTCCATGTTGCCCAATGTTTATCAAATTTGTATATTTAGCTCCTGGAAATCCTGAAGATCAATTGTTTGTTATATGTGATGTTTCTATTTCTTGTTTTCATGAATTATATCATTGAGTAAAAAATATTCATTGCCTTGTTTTTGTTTTTTTTCCAATTGTTTCCAATTATAAAGAGGGGATATGGTGAAAGAAGACTTTAAAATTTAGACGCTTTGGGAGTTATTCATATAAAGTATATAAACCAATAAAAATATACTGAATTATATTTTTGTTTTTTTTTTGTTTTTTTTATATTGTGTCGATGTAATTACGTTCAATCCCCAAAACCAAAACCCAAAACACATAAATACAATATTTGACCTGATTACATAACAAATACGCGTTTTTCGCCGAAGGTGAGAGTCGTAGAGGTCGTGGTGACAGAAAACATTAGCAGTTAATTCGTAAGTTGGGAGTAAGAACGACGTATGTTTACTTATTGGGAAATTGCAGTTTGTTGGACATACATTACATCATCGTACGTGCGTATGTACAGTTTGCGTGCTCAAAATTCAGCAAGAAGGTGGTGCGAGACTAGTGCGTTCCTTGGCGTTTTTTATGCCAATAATACCCCGTACAGTGGAAGTACGGCCGTTTGTGATTGAGACTTTACAGTAGTTAGAAAATATACTGACCTATGTTTGAATGGTTTTTCTTTCTGATTGTTTTGTTGCGTATTCGAAGGTTTCAGGGCATCTTACAGACCCTTAATATATAGATATGGTATTGTGGTGGTCAATACATATACAAAAGCAAAACAATACGTATTACTTTGCCGCTAATTATGTCGTAGAGATATTATTACTTATTTTCATTACCTTAAGTATGTACATTTCCGCCAAAGAATTACCATTTACACACCAGAATGATAATTAAACAACTCGTTAAAGACAGAGGGTGCTGAGAGTTTCTTCGAAATCGTTTTCGATATTGTTCCTGTAAAAACACATAAAACATCTTTTTTATTTGTAACCCACATTTCAAGCTGTCACTTGTCCATTTTCTCCCTGCTCCTAAAATATTGAGAGCCATGTTATGACATTTTCCCACTAAGCTTTTTGTATACATTACACACTCGCAAATGTGGTAAATTGGACTCATTTCTAGAATGCATAAAAACAGTGGATTTCGTTAGTGTTGAGATCAGAGTCAAAGTTTAATTATGTGTTTATAGCCCTTTTCAAACAGTCGTCTGTGTTTTTTTATGTAAGTTTCCATCTAAGTCTCCGATGATTAATAAGGAATCACATCTAGATAAGATGTTTGCGAATTAGATAATGATTTGAAGGTAAGAAATTGTTTTATTTCCATCTGTGAATACAGTCTAGATTGCTCAAGTGACCCCCTGTATATAAAGACTCCCTGTCTTATGTGACTGTATCGAAGGTGGCCCAACAGTTTTTCCTATATATCAACTGGTATGTAATAAGCGAGTCATGACTTATGTGATTCATATAAGACAATCTGTACTGTTTAAAAAGACAAAATTTTTTAAAACAAAATAAAGTTTGTTTCCTTGGTGCATTAATATATACGGCATCTATTTATTACTTGGAAAATGCTCCATCAAATCCTTTAAAGGGGCAGTAGTTGTGTTTTCTACCTGAAACTTTTTTTTTCTTATTTTACTATTCACATCTATGTACAATAATAAAAGAAAATATATGCACAGGTATAAAAATCTTAAATACACACACACACACACACACACACACACACACACACACACACACACACACACACACACACACACACACACACACACACACATATATATATATATATATATATATATATATATATATATATATATATATATATTTACTTTTAAAACTGTACACCATTATCGAAAATGTGTGACGTAAAACACTCATAAAACAACAACAATAATTACAAAAACAACGATAAAAATTAATAATAAAAACAATCAAGCATCAGTTAATAGTTGGTCCATATTTCTTTCAAAACTTTCATACAGATCACCTATATAATAATTATTATCCAAATAGACTAGATATATAAATAAAAAAGATTTTAAGTCAAGTAATTAATTGAAGCTGCCCTTTTCTTTGAAATTCCATTCATCATGTTTAGTAACGGTTGCGTAATAATTTTAACGCTGTTGAATAATGTTTATTTCTTATATGCCAAATGCAATTTCAAATTGAAAACGTACACATAATCTACATAACTTAAACATGTTCCTAATCTTTAATTTAGCATTTGAAACATTTCACTCCATTGAAATGTTGCTATGGTACATTAGTATATTCGACACGTTCTACACGGTTAAAATTTTATGATATAATTACAGATGTTATTTTGAAATAATGCGATGCATCCTTATACAAATTATGTGATGTGAACGTTCTGATATTGTTAGTGAAACATCATTAATATGAATCACAAAATCAGTGAGATATTACGCTATTCGGCAATAAATTGTATTGATAAGAAAAAAAATATCAAATGTTTAGCTTGTTAATAGTATACGGGATATGTGCATCTACTAAAATTAACCGTTAAAAAGATAGATACTAAAACTGAGGATTTTGTAAGATTTGACACGTGTTTAATGATTTTGTGAATTTTGTCTGCTTACAATCCCAATGACTATTGTTTTATATTTTTTGCATTTGTATTGATGTTTCACGACACGCTCAACAAATTTTCAGGCATGTGATGGCGACCAGTTTGTAACGGTGATGTGGGAACCGGTTACAACGTACATAGGAAGTGACCAACGTTCTTCTGCATATTAACTGTCAAACTTCCTAAAAATGCCCTGACCACTCCGCCATGGAGGTCCAATATAGCTTTATGTACAACGTAAAAGATAAACTATATACAACAAGCATGTGACAAGTTACGTAATGCTTTCCCCTATGACTGTGTAGAATAGGGTTTGTCCGTGATTCCTTTAGCTTCACAACGGGTATGGCATGCTAATAGAGGACGCTGACTCCTTCCGTACATCTGGTCCCGTATCATTTGTGATTAGCAATTGTTCGACATGTTGAGACCATTTTATATAACAATTTCTAAATGTTCTGTCAAACATTGTAAAACATGTCATATATTAATAACTGATCAAGTGTTCACTAGCAATCTGACAAATAAGCATTACAACACCAGAAGCTGGGATCATCTAGACTGCAAATCATCCAACGTTGTTTACGGCATTGAGTGTACCTTGTGTGGTTTGATTTATGTTGGCGAAACTAAGGGGCCCTTAAATAAAGGAGTATCTGGTCATCGATTCGAAATTAATAATGGGGGTAACCAGATACTCTATCGAAATTTCAACTCTCCTGACCATTCCATCTTGTCTATGAGAGTGCGTATAATTGAAAAAATATACCACTGGACCAACAATCCCACCTTGAGTACCCCCTTCCGTAGACAACGTGAAGAATTTTGGATTAAACAACTTGGCACTGCATATCCCTATGGATGTAACGATAATATCCAAAGTGTAGGCAATCTATCAAGCCCACTGTGTAATGGTGTTAATGTGATGGAACTTTTTAATTCTAACGTAAGACGTAAACGAAGTCACGGACATCGTTCATACAACCGACCCTACATACATGATGTCACTTTTTCATCTCTTTTACCTTACGTTAACAAAAAATTGGGTCTTCATCACATCCGCAGCAAACTTCTGTTCCTTTTACAAATCTCAATAAACTTTTTCAAGAAGCAAGAATGAACCCCTGCACGGATTCTTCAACCCCAGAATACATACTGAACTCCATTATAATGGACATCGCTTATCACAGGCTGTTTAAGCCTGCACGCGTTACAAACGATGACTGTTCCAAACAGAAACGTCTTTTCCTTAAACTTAAATTTACAAATAAAGGCATAGACGCTTTAAACATTGGCAATGTTCTAAATCACAAAAAAGTTCAGTCCTGTATTCCACCATATTTTAATCTGAGGAGCACGCCTTGCATTTCATATAGCTATACACCTAGCATCGCATCCAAGCTATTCAATTACAAACAGGTTTTGCAGTGCCTAGACATCAACCATCTTCTACACAACACTGTCACATGTTCATGTGCTTCATCTCCTTTCAAATACAATACTATCGGGCATGTCATTACCGGCGACATTTCTATTGTTGAAAATGAAAGCCTCAATAATCTTATTTTAAGGGGCCGTAAATACCGGGAAGCCCGTTCCTTTAATTGGCGTCAGAATTTCAGTTTAGTTATGGATTCTGTCGAAGATTATGCCAGACGATGGGCCAAACATGAAGACGTAGAACCAGACACTTTGTCTGAATGGCTGAAAGCCATACGATGGTTGATAAAATCTCGTATTCGAAAACTTAAAGGGACTATGAAAACACGGTATCCCTCTGTATTTAATGATCCAGAAGTAGTAACTGAACTGGATAGGTTACATGACCAATATGTACTGGTACCAGCAGACAAAGCCTCAAATAATATAGTTTTTATTTGTAAGGCACATTACTATAATTGTTTATTAGAAGAACTTGGGTTTAATACGAATTCTGGAAATCCTACATACACACACGTAGCTCACTTTCAAAGGACGAGATCCTTCAAAATCACGTGTCTGTATTACACTCATTTGATATACCTACAACGGAGACCGATTTCGAGCTACCACATTTATACTGGATACCTAAACTTCATAAAAACCCATATAAGCAAAGATACATAGCAGGATCCAGCAAATATTCTACCAAACCTTTATCTTTACTCCTTACCAAGATATTGACAGCTGTTAAGGAGAAACTTAAAAAATACTGTACATTTGCTTATTCCAGAAGCGGTGTAAATCAGATGTGGATACTTAAAAATTCTAAACAGCTTTTAGAAAATTTGAAGGCACACACTTTTTCTCGAATTCACAGTATCAAAACTTATGACTTCTCTTCTCTTTACACTACTATTCCACATCAAAAATTAAAAGAAAGACTTTTTAGCATCATAGACAACTGCTTTTTCACTAAAGGTGGTACCCGAAAATTTAAATATCTAGTGATTGGCTATCAGAATACTTATTTCGTCAAACACCACTCTGATTCTACACATAAGTATACTGAAGTTGATATAAAAAACATGCTGGAATTTCTAATAGACAATATATTTGTAATGTTCGGAGACGTGGTCTTTCAACAAACTGTCGGCATTCCTATGGGAACCAATTGCGCTCCTTTATTGGCCGACCTGTTGCTTTATTCATACGAAGCAGACTTCATTCAGAAACTGCTGAATCAAAAGAAGAAAAAGTTAGCGGTGTCCTTTAATTTGACATTTAGATATATCGACGACGTTTTGTCAATTAATAATGATAATTTTCATACATATGTCAATGCGATATATCCCAGCGAACTAGAAATTAAAGATACAACAGAATCAAGTTCACACGCTTCATACTTAGACATTTTACTTAATATAAACACAGACGGGAAATTAGCAACTAAGCTATACGATAAACGCGACGATTTCGGCTTTCCCATCGTAAATTCTCAACATCTAAGTAGTAATATCCCTCAGTCACCTGCATATGGAGTTTATATTTCAGAAATGATCCGATATGCCAAGGCGTGCACAACATATGAAGATTTCATATACAGAGGTAAACTACTCACTGACAAATTATTGACACAGGGATATCGAAAACCGCGTTTAATGTTAACGTTCCGCAAATTTTATGGTCGGTATAATAGTCTTGTTTGCGACTACTCTGTTTCACTAAGTGAAATGTTGAGTTGCCTTTTCGTTGGCGGTTGTTGAGACGTCTGTACCAATTGTGACGAGGATACACTCCTCACGTGTTTCATTGGACTTGACTGTGGACTCACGGCGGGTGTGACCGGTCGACAGGGGATGCTTACTCCTCCATGGCACCTGATCCCACCTCTTGGTTTCCATAGGTCCGTGGTTGTCCATTTTTACCGGATTTGTATCTATGTCCTGGACATCCTATTGATTTATACTTTGGTATCTGAGATTTTTATATTGTAGTATTGATTACTCATTGGTAATTCTTCATTTTTTCTTCAATAGATATAGTTTAGAGCAATAAAAAGCATTAAAAGTATGGAAGATTTGTCAGATATGTATCTCATACAGACACATTTCTTTTCATTACAGTTACATTTTTCAATCGTTTTAAATGAGATCATGAATCAATATAATATATATACATTTTGAGGCATTCTATAATCCCCATGTGTTTCTTACTGTGCTATATTTACCCGATAATGAAAGCTAAATATACCACCACAAGATATTTTGTGAACCGTATCAGTTGATTTGGGAAATATGACGTCCTTGGTAAAAAGATAAACCATTTCACTGAGTTTTATTCTGGTTTTTCCTTTATGATAGTTTTAAACATGTTAATGGATCGCACTACAGATATATATTGTTACTACTCTAGTGGGGCGGAAAAGCAATCTATTAGTTTAAGCTTTTATAGTAGTCGAGGCACTCATTGTTCTTTGATCTGCAAACTAAAGAAATTATGGGAAGATGCACTTATTCATTTCCATTTTATTGGAAGCATGTTAATAGCAATACGTATTATGTAATTTCTTAAGATAATCGACAAATTCATGTTAAGTAAAATATTACTGTCTTTTAGTATATACAT
The DNA here is from genome assembly GCA_030159075.1 of Atrina japonica. NCBI lineage: Eukaryota > Metazoa > Mollusca > Bivalvia > Pterioida > Pinnidae > Atrina > Atrina japonica. Next base: position 1,058,904 of record BROG01000084.1, on the reverse strand, counting down.
ATGTCAATATATACCGGTAAATGGAAACATTAATGCTGGACTTTTGTAAATGAATGATTATATATATATATATATATTTGTATATATATAGTTTGTAATAGCATCTGTTTGTATTTAAAGTTTCAAATATTCGACGTATTAGCCAAATAAGATATTTTACAAAACCCCGGGTTGAAATAAAAAAAATTAAGATGTATTTGTGAAAAAAATTGAATTTGAATAATGGTCGAGTAAACATTTGTATTCTAATTTTAATGACAGGAACATCGTCGAGGTATTTCATTTAGATAATATATGCATATTGTGTTAAAACGTTCTACAGCAATATATCTGTTAAGTCTTTTTGAATCAAAGTTTTGGTTTATTACGGGATATTCTTTACCGAAATGACAACTTGTGTGCTTTTAAGAGCGAATACTCAAAACAAAGGAAACAGTCAAACTGAAAGAAACATATCCAAAGATGAAAATAGCTTATTTGTACCATCAAATATCATCAGAGTATCTGATAGATAGTACTGTGATTGCCTCGGTTGTTTTTATATCAAGCAATAGGCAACCTTGATAACCAGATGAATGGTACCAGAAGTGAACTACGACTTAGTAATCTAGCGTGAGCAAAATAAATAATTTCCATAATATTGACGGTTATACATATATCCTTTACATACTTGCATATCTACTTCTTTACATAGATATTCCAGGGTTACAAGTCACATGACGAAGAAGAATGTTAATGAACAGTACATAAATTTATTGGTTAATAACGTACATATATTAAGACTAATTATAGATCAACTAAGCTGTTCGTACTGAGAGCGGTAATTCCTTTAGATCACATGTCGGTTGCTAACTGAATCGATGTATGAAAGAGAGATCATCATATACGTGTATAGCGCCTGGTAGGAAGGTAGCTATCAGAGATTACAAAGTATCCGAAATGCTTTCTTAAACTAGAGCGGACTTTGTATGTTGTTTAAGAAATGGAAAATTACTCCTCATACTGGATAGCAAATCAAAGCAATGTGGAAATAACACAAAATACTACCTTGTGGTTAAAAAATGAAAATGTAACAGAGCATTTTACTTTTACCTCTGGTATCTTAAACACTTCTGGAGATGCATCCGAAACAGTGTTTAAATATCCAAGTTCCTTCCTCTCAAAAGAAAGTTTAAATGGATTGATATTTTTGTATTCTCTTACGACTTTTCTGTCAATCGTGGGTAATATTTTAGTTGTGATAGTATTTGCAAAAGGACGACGTTCACGGACGGATTTAAGATTTTTTCTCATAAATTTAGCGGCTGCTGATTTGATCATGGCTACTTTTTGCATGCCTTTTACGTTTGCTGACAGTATGATGGGTAGGTGGGTATTTTCGGCACCTATGTGTCCCATCGTACTATTTATGCAACTTTTGTCAGTATGTGGTAGTGTTTTTACAAACATGGCAATAGGAATCGACAGGTTCATGGCTGTCACCTTTCCATTGCATTCCAGAATAACTTTTAGAAGAGGAAAATATGTAATAATGATTGTTTGGTTTTGTTCCTTAGCTTTATCGTCTGTACAACTTTTTATAGGAAGAACTAAGACATACAAAGGTAGAGTTACATGCAATGAACAATGGCCATATTCACATTCTAGACCAATTTACACAATATTCGTTCTTCTTCTCACATATTTGATGCCGCTGTTTATTTTATCAATCACATATTCAATTATCGGGATTTTGTTGTGGAGACGAACAACCCCCGGGAACAAGCACCATTTTAGGGATATGCATCAACTCCGATCAAAAATCAAGGTGAGTTATCTTTGTTGTTTTACAGCCTACAGATGTCATTAAATCTATGTTTCCTGGAGTCTTCATTCATTGTGGTAAATCAAAACCTCGTTATTTTTAAAGTCGACATGATGCCAAACGCACTGCTTATTTACGTATTATATTGTTTACAGAATCTGAAATTTTTAGATGAATATTCGTATTTTCTCTCAGATGTTCAGTTACAGTGCTTTGTATATATATTTTATCATTTGATACATTTCCGATATCTTTATACAGATGAGCACCGTAATAATATTTTTCTAAAACATATAAATGTTTGCACGTAATTTTGAATTCAAATTCAAGAACATATATATTTTTATTAGTATATACTTTTCTAACAGGACAAAGAGTTGCATGGAACTACAAAATATGACGCGGGAAATGTATGTAGGACTTTGATTAAAGGTTACGATTCACGTATTTATATAAAAAATTCAAGAACATATTTATTAGTCAATACTTTTGTAACACTACAAATGATAATTTGGAATAACCTTCAAAGAACTGGGAACGGAACGTGCGTAAATTACTTTGAATGAATATACGGTACAACGTTTCTTGTAATAGATTTATATAAAAACGACCCGACAGTGAATGAAAAATGTTCTACAACTTTACATCAATTCTAGAATATGAAGTATCAACTGCAATGACGAAATGAAATAGAATAATGCAAAAGTATGTTCGATGTCGTTCTACACATTTGTGACGTCATATACCAAAAGTCCCATGCACACATCGTAGTCGTAACCAAAATCATACTCGCATGATATATATATATATATATATATATATATATATTAATACATAATCGTGTATTACTTCTGAAGACTATGTGCGCTCTATTATATCATCATAATCAACTATAATTAGCTAATAACGCTAGGTATGCAATATCACTTAGACTTATATTACCAAGAGCATATTGTAAGGTTGTTGAAACTATGGATAAGAATAGCGAGAGAAAAAAATAATCAGAAAATAGATATATACATTATTATTCCATTGAAATATACATTGATAATTGATAGTATATTAAAATGACTTCGTGTCTGTGCATTTTATATTTAAACCATGAATTTTCCTTTTATCAAAACAGTTCAGGTATGAACAAAAACTGAACAAAAACACAATGATAGAACACCTTGAAATGATTTGACCCTTTCGGATAAGGATCGAAAAGTCTTAGATGAAGAAGAAATGCATGAAGAAGACATTTTGTGTTATTATCAATCAAATGTTTTAATATTCGAATTCCCTATGTCAAAATCATATTTTTATTGAAATGCTGGAAAAATATGCATTTCCATACATAAAAATATTAAAATCACAGATGCCAAAGTATTAAGCCGGCAAAAAAAAATTTCTTGAGTCTTTATACAAATCAGGTAAAAATTTATACGGACACATACGGACCTCTGAAGATCCAGAAAATGAATGAAGACAAGTTATGATACACAAGTCGTAAAATGAAATGGTCATTTATAACCATTTACTATATGCTGGACTTAAGTTTTGATACAAATAAATAATGACTATCAACACCTTTACTATAGTGCACTTAAGTTTTGATACACACATTGGTAAAATGAAATGATGACTAATAGACCTTTCACGTTTAATGCGGTCCTGTGACGTTTAGTGGCAAAATGATACAGATACCAACAAAATCATAACGTCGTTAAAGTAACTCAGTGTAATTGGACGTCATTTTCAGGAACTCTGTATTATTTTTCCACTCAAAGTTACAGGACCGCAGTTATCGTGAACGGGTCTATAACACCTTTTACGGTGGACTCAAATAGTAAAATAGAAAAAAAAATAATAAAAAGGTTTGTAATTTAGGTCAGGATAAAAGTTTTAATTTGAGAGTCAGTAAAAATTAATTTTAGTGTTGCTATACTGTTTGTTTGGGATGACACACACACACACACACACAAACACACACATCACACACACCCACACACACACATAAAACATCTATGATAATTAAGCTTTTTATCTATCTTTATTTTACGATTTTATATATAACTATGTATTCACTTGGTTAAACGTACCCCTATATTGTCCTCTGAAGAGGAATGTGAGTTTTCAGTATGATTTAAGATATTTTCTGTTTATTTTCTTTGATCTTCCTTTAAATACAGTTCGACGTGCATTAGATTTTGTGGCATCCAATTAATGACGGCTTGTACAAAAATGCAATTCCATTCCAGAAATTTTGTTTATGAAAGTGAAAAAATCAGCTGTGATTTTCATTTTTTTTCCAAACAGTGATTAATGTTAGAAATAAAGAGTAACAGACATACATATGTTTACGCAATACGCTATAAGACTCACAGGCTTCATGCTAAATACGGCTTTATGAATAAAAATATATATGATAGAAGAAATGAAAGCGGCATTAGCTGTGTTTTCAATATAAAATCATTTCAGATTTTACTACTTAAATTGATGTACAATAGCAAATAATATATTCAAACAGACATAAAAATGCTAACATTCCTTTATATTTGGTGAAAATAAGGTCAGGTCTAGTGTCATATGCAAATAGTAAGGTCAAATTAATAATTTGCAATCGAATAACCTTCCGAACAGGGTTTCTCAAGCAATTTTCACTTATGCATAGGAAATTTAGTATTTTTGCCTGTGTACATCAACTTAAGTAGATCTAGTAAAATAAGAAAAATAATATTTAAAAAACACAGGAAATACCCTTAAACTCACATGGATTGATTTCTTAATGATATGTACACAATACCTTACCGTATAAAATATATAGAATAATTGTATTCTGACAATGGACCTGATGACACCTTAATTTCAGCACCATCAGCATCTTACATCATGTGCTATCAACTGTATTCATAGCAGATAAGCTATGAAACACTGACGTTTAGAACAGTACTTATTACTATCAAGATATCTTATCTTGAGGATTACATACAAAGTAAAATATGAAGATAAAATAAGACTCAACCCTGCATACCACATCTTCTTAGTCTCCCGTTTTCCATCTTGTAATTAGTTTGGATACCATGCAAAGTATGATGCAATTGCGACCATGAAATTTATTGGAAATAAAAGGTAAACTTTCCATCGTCTGATATTCGTGACGATCATGATGTACATATTTAATCATAGTAAGTGCATATTTAAATATATCTATGTATTAATAATCGGATTCAAATACAGGTCTGACTTAAGATACTAAAACAAAAGAAAGAATCGTTCTCTCCTCGCATTAAAAAGAAAAGCATGGGTTTCCCCAGAGTATCTTTGAAACCGCGGTACTGCACGATACAAGTTTCATGATTAAAAATTAATTGGTACCCATGTATACAACGGGTCTCTGACCTCTAGTTAGCGTTGCAGGTTCGGGTTCCGCTGAAAGCTATGGTGAATTTGTGAGAAAGGTTGTTAGTTTACTTGCGGAAGGCCGAGAGTGTCTACCACAGGACATTATAACCCCCATCTCTCTTCCACCATTACAAGTAACCACCACCATCTGACTGAAAAATTGTTGATTCTGGTGTAGAACAATTTTCAAATAAACAAACAAAACAAAAGGAATTATTTCTTTGAAAATCTACTCTATAGCAAAAATATAGTGGCATTTTCATTGACATTTAAATATATCGACGACGTACTGTCAATTCAAAATGATAATTTTTATACATATGTCAGTGTGATATATCCCAGCAATCTAGAAATTAAAGATACAACAGATTCAAGCACACACACTTCATACTTAGACATTTTACTTACAACAGACAAAGACGGGAGATTAACAACTAAGCTATACAACAAAGGCGACGATTTTGGCTTTCCCATCGTAAATTTTCAACATTTAAGTAGTTATATTCCACAATCACAATATGGCGTTTATATTTCACAATTGATCCGACATGCCAGGCGTGTTCACCATATCAACATTTCATATACAGAGGTAAACTACTCACTGACAAATCATTGACACAGGGATATCAAAAACACGTTTGATGTCAACGTTCCGCAAATTTTACGGTTAGTAAAATGGTCCAGTTTGCGATTACACTTTTTCACTAAGTGAAATGTTGAGTTACCTGTTCAATATCGGTTGGTGAGACGTCTATACCAATTGTAACGAGGATTCGTTCCTAACGTATTTTATTTGGATTTTTTTGTGAACTCACGGCGGCTGTGGCCGGTCAACAGGGATGCTTACTCCTCCTTGACACCTGATCACACCTCTTGATTTTCAGAGGCTGCGTTTGTCCAATTTTTACCAGATTTGTATCTATATCCTGGACATCCCAAAGATTTATACTTTGTTATCTAAGATTTTTTATGGCATACCAAACTTTTTTCAGAATATTTAAATCATTATTACGCATACGCATCCCGATATTATTTGAAGAACAATGCTGATTTTTAGCACATGATAAAACCTGAAATTGAGGTTTTGACTCGTATAAATTGTTTGCATCGTAACTTACATTATAAGAGGAATATCTAGCAGGCATCAATTTGTTCTACCTACTTAAATCATTTGTTCGTATAAACAAAAATTGGAAGTAGTAACATGTATATAACATGCTAAATTTGCTCCGAATATCTTAGATTTTACCCGAGAGACAAAATAGAAGAAATATTAAAAACGTGACGTCAAATGCAGGAAAGTCCAATTTCATCTCCGCTTTTGAACATTATAAGATATACAATGTAAAATGATAAAAGTGTACTGCGTACTATGCATCAAATTATACTGAAAATTGATTTATTCAGTTCAATCTGTTCTGTATCCGCCTTTTAAAGATTATGTAAAACAATCGAAAGACTTGATTTATTGCCAAACGCAGAGGTTCGAGAAACGCGAGCTGTAATTGAAAATGTAACGTAAACGTCAACAACACATTTTCTAAGAAAATCTAAACTGCTAGTTTAATTAAGTATAATTCCATTAAAGAAACAACTCGTTGCATCGAAACTAAGCCTTTAATTTTCTTATGTAATATAAATCATTTTCTCATCTATTTTCCCTTCCCTGCTCATGGCGTTATGAAAGTAGTGTAATTCATTTATTTCTTTAAAGTCAAAGAGATAGAGGCAAAACGTTCTACCACCAATTTCAGCATTAGCAAACTGCGGTTTTGGGGTGTTTTTGTGTTGATTTGCGAAAGTAACACTACCAATGAAATAATGTGTGTGTGTGTGTGTGTGTGTGTGTGTGTGTGTGTGTGTGTGTGTGTGTGTTCAATGGTGATTGAGTATTTGTCTTTTAAAAGACATACGTAGTCTAGATAAAATGACAAACGATAAAAGGTTTTCATCATCTTGGGAAACGAAACAATTGTTCTGTGCTATGCATTTTTAAAGTCGATGAAAGATAATGTATGTTATTTGGGATTCTCTCGGGCAAAAATGTGAATTACATGGGAATACAATCTACTTTGTGTTACTGGTATATGACAAAGGTGATTATAGGCGCATTTGATTACATTCTATTGCCTTTGAATCATACTCCAAAAAGTGTAAAATTCTCATAATACGGGAATAGTTTTCTGTACAAGTGTTTGAAATAATAATTTTTGTGGAGAATATATTGCTACATTCAGCTTTTTGCACTCATGACATACATTACTCAAAATATTCTTCAAGAAATTTGCTTTGCTACGCTCACATACCGACCTTCATGTATATATATATATGTGGTAACTGTGCACTTGTGATGTAAAGCCATAATTAAAATGTCGACTTACACAACATCATTATACAGTATTATTACTCCATAGTAAACTTGACGTCAATAGTATGTGCATTGTTGTTACAAGAAAAATATCAAGTCATGACGTAAAAATGTACAAAATATTTTTTAACGATTTTCAGAAAATATATTATCCATTTACAAGTTAATTCCCTTTTTTTTACCTACGGCACCAAACGTCCGACTCTCATGCAGGACGTCCTAACCACTTGGCCATCTACACATTCACAAAAATGAATGTTTCGATACCGGTGCGTTCCGAACATGAAAACTCGGTCGCAGAAATAAAGGTAAAAGGTGCTTAAAGCTACTGTAAATGACAATGGATCGATTATGATGCATGTAGTAGAGAAATATATATATATAAATGTATATATATATATATATAAATGTATATATATATATATATATATATATATATATATATATATATATATATATATATATATATATATATATATATAGATGTGTGTATGTGTGTACACACACTTATATTCATATATATGTGTGTGGGTGTGAGTGTGTGTGTGTGTTAATGAACGAAACAGTCAATATATTCTATGCTTGTTGTGAACGGACTGCCTACCACCAAAAACAGATTCGGGGCATGCATTGTTTCGCGAAAGTTAAACACAAAGAAGTGATAAAATTGTTTTATTGTTTCTATTTTTATCGGATAGTACAATGCGAAGACGCTATTGTTCGGATGCAGTGTATTGTTACTAATTTCAACATCCTAGATAGAATGCCGTATCTGATCAACTATTTTATGTGAGGAGTGAACAGTCAGGAGGATATAGTATATGTTATAATTTACTTAATATTTCATTTCTTTGATAAAAGATTGAAAGTTAAGATATATTCAGATTTGAATATAAAGTTTATTGTGATTACGATATCGTAATAAATCATAGATACTAAAGTCCTCCATTGCACTTTATATCACCACTGGATTTCCAGAGATCCGTGTTTGTCCAATATTCAACACATTTGTAAATGTAACCTGTACATTCTAAAAATTTATACACGTACTTTGGTATCTGAAAGACTATTTTCAACTGTTTCTTGTAATATTGTCATACCATTTTAAACCTGTTAAACCTAATGTTTCTCTAGATCATGTAAGTTAAGAGGAAAAACTATGTTTAAGTGAAGTAAAACCAGGTTTAAATGACTATCTTAGCTTTAGAAAATTTTTTGAATTTAAATGGTGTTATCAGTGCCAAATATTACTTTAGTACAAGATGAACATCTGGTACCGAAATACCAGATACTAGGTTTATGTATACCCTCGGGGACTCAAACGGTCCACGAGCACTGGCAAAGACCTAGTGGTTATATATATTATAAATATAATACCAAAGTTATAATGCTCAAGACGATATCGTTTCTGTCAATTAGACTTCATCAGTTGAGCTCCAATTTAAAAGTTATGTGTATTTTCTAATGAGAAAGTGGTATTATACAAGGCCAAACAATATCTCTAAAAGTATCTTAGCTTTAGAAAAAAAATGAATTTAAATGGTGTAATCAGTGCCAAATATTAGTACAGGATGAACAGCTGGTACCGGAATACCAGGTACTAGGTTTATGTATACTCTCTGGGACTCAAACGGTCCACCAGCAGTGGCAACGACCTAGTGGTTATAAATATTATAAACATAATACCAAAATTATAATGCTCAAGACGATTAGACTTCATCAGTTGAGCTCCAATTTAAATGTTAAAAATCTAGATTTAACTGAGGAAAATTTTGGGTTATTCTGCAACAAATTAGATTAATGCGATTTATATTCAGTTAAATATATTTTCCTTGTTAATCTAGGTTTGGTCACTGAAAACATTCGATGTATCTCATTTTTGCGAAGTTAAATCTAGCTTTTCTCAATTAATCAGTGATTTTTGCGTGTCATAATTTAACCTAAATTTTAAGGCAGTTCTATTATTCAATTATATGAATTTTCCTTAGCTAATTAGATCAATGCTTAAATTTGTAATGGACTACGTACTTTTTGCAAAATAGATAAAAACGAAGTCAAAAGTAATCGTGACTTTCAATCATTGTAATATCAGCAAAATGATGTTCTAAAGAATATTCCAAAAATACGCGTACTTTTAACTGTACCGCACACAGGTGCCCTTTTGGCGTCTACCCAATTGTGGAAATCTTTTAATATGTTCGCCGAAATGTATAATGAGTTAATGGGAGATGTTTATGATCTCCGCCCTTGTGACTGAAATGACAATACATGTTTTTGACATCATTGATAACTGCTTTTTCGCTAAATGTGGTACCCTGACCCTCAAATCTAAATACAGTTGAATTTGTTTACAATAAAACGGGAACCACAATATTTCTTCAAATTAATTTCAATGTATCCGATCTTATCTTTATATCGGTAGTATATCAAAATAAAGGTACAAGTCCATATGTAGAGAGTGTTTTATATCCACAGATAAAGTAGATCTATTAAGACTATATCATAGATGTATACCCTAGAACCAACTCCTGAGTATGGCTGATATCATGTATATTGATTGACGTTACAAGTTTTTATCATAAAGTTATAAAACTTTAGAATTCAAATCTATCATTATGTAACTTGACTTTTTCATTTTTCGGATTCGGCTTACCGGTTCACTTATATCGGCATTTTATTTTGCATCTTAGATTTCCTTATAGGATAAATGTAAATGTTTGTTCATCGTCGTCATGGTTGCTGTCACTCAATATATTAAATGAGCATATTTTCGTTTTACTTCCTAAACAATAGGATTGTAATTCGAGCATTATCCCAAAACATACCGTCAAACTGAAAAAAAAATATTTTACTGAATATTGTCGCAATTAGTACTCAAAATTTTAGTCTAGTTATGTAAACACAACAGCCGTGTTTATATAGATAAATTATCTGAGTTTAAGGTTCCAGAAAATTATGACTTCAAAATATTCGTTGTAAAACAATACATTCTCTGGTCAGCGGACCTTGAAAAATCTTTTCAAATATATATTATATTGTAAGCGATTTTAAAAAAGCGAATGGCTAAAAAGAAAGAAATTAAAGGCTATTGATGGTGATTTAAACTTCTTTTCAAACTTATATTATAAAAATATTACCAGAGTTATAATGCTCAAGGCGATCGTTTCTGTCAATTAGACTTCATCAGTTGATCTTCAATTTAAAATAAATTTTCTAAAGGGAAAGTCTTATCATACAAGACCAAATAATACATCTAAATGCATAACCGATTTTTCAAATTAAGATAGTTCAATGTAAACGAGTTCAACTGTACCTAGTGGTTGCTAAACAGGGTACTTATTTCGCTTAACAATACGCCGATTTAACACATAAGTAAAAAGAAGTTGATATTAAAAGATGCTGGAATTTCAAACAGACATATAATGTATGTGTAATGTTTGGAGAGCAGGGACCCGTTAATCAAGAAGTCGTAAGTTATTTGATCTTAAGACATAACTTTGGGTTGTTTAATCAACGTTATTCTAAGTCAAGTCTTAGTGACATATTTGCGCATTTTCAAAAAAGTTCTTTAAGTTAAGAATACCTTTACCTTCTACATTTATAAAGACAAATTATGATACATACAAAAAATATCTTAGATCTACGCAAAGCCTCTGGGTAGTCAAGCAGGCGTTACCTGATTTGGTCGTAAGTCACAAGGCCTATTTCTTTGTAGAACGGTCGCAAGTCGTATATGTAGTACTATTTGTTTGTTTGTTTATTGATGTTTAACGTCCTACTCAAGAATCTTTCACTCATATGGAGACGTCATCTAATGCCGGCGAAGGACTTCTAATTTTCACCTGTGCTACACTGCCGTTGAGTAGTGAGGGTTCTTTAACGTACCGACACCACTGGACCTCGAATTGTACTGTCTCATCCGAAGGACAGGAAACCAACCTGCCGCCGACTGGACTCGAACTCACGATCAAAAGTCGAGTGCGCTACCGACTGAGCCAGGCCGGCTTATGTGGTCCTAAGACCAAGTCTAAGACTTCTGACCTTTCATAAAACAAGCCCAATGTATTTTATCCTTGTGAACCAATTGCGCCGCTTTATTGGCCAACTTGTTTCACAGCTACGTTCATTCAAAATTTTCTGAATCAAATGAAGAAAACGTAAGATGTGACCTTTAATTTGACAGTTATGTATATCAGCGACGTTTTGACAATTGATACTGACAATTATCACTTTTTATTTGAATGTTTATCGCCACACTCAAAAAAAATTTCAGTGATATTGTGGAGGTCAGTGACATGGAGATAACCCGATTACAATGTACCACGGAAGACACCATCAACCATCCAAAAGTAAATTGAAAACATTCTTACAAAATCAGCTTAAGTTCTACAGGGCTCGTATCTGCCCTGTCAAGAGTCTGAATATTCCATGGTGTTTTAACCAACCGACCACGTAGGTCTCGGCAATTTTCATGTGAATGCGATACATCCGAACGAAATAGAATTTAAATACACCACAGAATCAAGCACAAACACGTTCTTCTAGGACATTTTGCTTACTATGGACATTTACGGGAAATTAACAACCAGGTTTTTTCGGCTTTCTCATCATCAATTTCCCATGTTTAAGTAATAATGATATCAATTGCATATGGTGTTTATATCTCGCAGATGATCATCCGATATGTGCTACTGTTGTCATTTCAGTCAGAGAGAGAGAGAGAGAGAGAGAGAGAGAGAGAGAGAGAGAGAGAGAGAGAGAGAGAGAGAGAGAGAGAGAGAGAGAGAGAGAGAGAGAGAGAGAGAGAGAGAGAGAGATTTCGTCCATTCGATGAACAGGCACATACAGATTGAAGACACGAAATGTTTATGGACTGATTCTGGTATTAACGACAGCAATATGATTTACTCTTGTTTTCATGGGTTATCATGGCCATTGTTTTTGTTTTAACAGTCGAGATGAGATGTGTAATGCGTCAGAGTTATTGCAATTGAAATAGCTTAGATAATTCAGTTATTGCAGAATTGATTAATTACATCGCTAAAATATTAGATTTTGTTACTCGGTTTATACAAAAATATTCTATTCAGATATCTAAGCATCAAATGACAACTATGGTTAATTTTACCCATATATTTTGCTATGACAGAACTTGGGGTGCTTTACTATTTAAAAAAACGCTTTATTCCTTAACTAGACTAAGCAGATTTTATCTTAAGTCCACACTGAGGTAAAGTTAGCCGTGCAGTGTTTTCCAGCATAATGTCTAGGCCATTCGAGTTGTCTGTCTGGGAAATGCATGGGGAGGACGAAGTAGATGTCCTTGTAAATTAGGAAAGAAAACACAGTTATTGAATGTAGAGTGGAATGTAGAATTAATGTTGCTGCTTGGAGGAGGGAGGGTATTCATATACCTAGTCATGTTACTTTATTTAATAGATGTTGGTTCACCAGTATTAATTAATAAACCCACGGGATACACCATGCATTAAATTGCCAAAAATGTGTCATATCTATTTTAAGCAAATGAAAATAATAATTCTGTTTTGAGTTTCATGATGTCCAGGACATATATACAAATTTGATAAAAATTTGACAAATACGAACCTCAGGAAATCAGAAGGTGAGAAAAGGTGCCATGGGAGAGTAAGCATACTCTGTTGACCGGTCACGCCTGCCGTGGGTCCACAGTAAAATTAAAATGAAATAATCGAAGAACGAACCTTCGACACAATCGGTACAGACTTCTGTAGCAGTTGATGATACCTCTGTACCAACTGTGACAAAAATTTGTTCCTCACCTATTTCATCTGGATTTTATTGTGTCAACAGGAGATGCTCACTCCTCAATGGCACCTGTTCCCACTTCTTGATTTCCAGATCCGTATTTAACATATTTGTATATATGTTCTGGACATCCTGATACTTTACTGTTTGGTATATGAGATTTAAACATACTTATTCAGTCACGCCAATCTAACAAATAACAATGTAGCCAAAATAATGAAATAAATATTTAGCTTGAAAACAGTTGTTTCATACCTCTTCATTACGAATTGGTTGTGAATTCCTGGTGGGTGCGACTGATCAGCATATACATGCATCTTTGTTCCCCCATTTCACTCATCCGTGGCACCTGTTCCCACTTCTTGATTTCCAGATTCGTATTTGTCCACTTTTTACCAAGTTTGTATATATATATATATATATATATATATATATATATATATATATATATATATATATATATATATATATATATATATATATATATATATATATGTTCTGGACATCCTGATACTTTAAAGTTATATGGTTGATATATTCAGCGTGTAGGGACTACTTCACTGATTAAATGCTGTGATGCACCAGAATAAGTATATGAGATTTTTAAATTCTTATTCAGTCACGCCCATCTAACAAACAACAATGTAGCCAAAATAATGAAATAAATGTTTAGCTTGAAAACAGTTGTTTCATACCTCTTGATTATGAATTGGTTGTGGATTCCCGATGGGTCCGACTGGTCAGTATATATATATGCATGTTTGTTCCCCCATTTCACCTGATGTTACATTGATTTACCAGATACTTTTTTTGTAAATATTTTGTGTATGAAACAAAAGTGATAGTTCTCTTAAACTGTTTCTGTATTCCGTTTAATGAAACTTTCATACGATTGACACTTTGGTATTTTGGTTGATATATTCAGCGTGTAGGGATTACTTCACTGATTAACTGCTGTGATGCACCAGAATAAGTGTACGCAGGGGATTTGTCTATGGAGATTTACCAAAAATGTTCATGATAAAGATAACATAGATATTAACATACTCGATACATGAATCAAATCAAAAACATGTGTTATCATATGTTCATAGATTAATTAGGTGAATCGACCCGTTAAATACACGAACACATTTATAACAGGAAGTATCGTAAATATGACGGTAAAACGAAAATGAAACTGCTATCAAAACTACCAAGAAGGGAAACTTGTTGTATATATCAGACAATAAGTAACATTGATGGATAAGCTCAGATAATAAACAGCAATAGTATACGAACATGAAACAAAATGTTATCAGAACTATACAAAGCTGAGGAATACACCAGCTCGAAATAAAATGACATCAATTCAAGTTAATCAATCCTTATATGCTTTATAGCTATAAGCTCCAATTTTGAAACTCGCTATAGGACGTTTTTTTCTGTCCATCCTATAAGCAATGCATGTGATTTATTATTGTTTCAGTGCCAATTCTCTTCAACTGTACTCTTGGTTGGTATCTTTCCTATTCAAACAGATTTATGATTTTCGGATGATAACTGTATCAGTGTGTTAAGATGTGTCATATATCATTATAACCTTCGGGAAACTTGTGTTCTGCTTTTTTCTAGACTTACCAATATTGATATTTTGACGTATGCTAATGGATTAATGCAGTGCAGTTGGACTAATTCATCTACCACGTGATACCCGATAACGTTCGTGCAGGACTTCTGTTTCTGTTTTTGATGGAATGACGCTAGCAGACAATGTCCCGCGGTAACGTCTTTTCAGCGAAAAAATTACGTCCAGTTACGTTACATTCAACTTGGAGATACTAATGCCACTCAAACGTTATCGGTTATCACGTGGTAAATGAATTAGTCCCATTAGACTATCTGGCAATTGACTTTGTCCATCGACTTCAAGCCTGGTCAAATAATTCTCTCTCTCTGAAAATACTAAGATGGAGCTTAATTAAACATCCCAATAAAACAATTTACATACACTTACTCTCTCTCTCTCTCTCTCTCTCTCTCTCTCTCTCTCTCTCTCTCTCTCTCTCTCTCTCTCTCTCTCTCTCTCTATATATATATATATATATATATATATATATATATATATATATAAAGTTTATATTATTATCCACGGCGAAGTAGATCTAAATTGTTTTTGTTTCCTCTAGCGCTTTCATGTCTTAAACAATCGTCAGGGGGATGTATTGATTGTAACTAAGTGTTACTGTGACGTACTATGATGACGTCATAATAGTTTGACGTGAGGCAATTTCCCTTGTCGGATGATCGCACGGAATACACTGTCAGGAAACGTGGAGATCCACGATGCGGCACTTGTCAACACATTACTTCCGGAGACCAAATAATACTATGACAAAATACTGAAAACGAATTCGGATATGAATTGCAAAACAAAAAACCTAATTTACTGTATCATCTGCCCGGGGTGCAATGAATAGTACATCGGACAAACGGGAAATGCACTTACAGAACTCGTAAGAATTATCCGCCAACTAATTAAATAACCGGCAACAGGTAAAATTCCATTAAGTCAATATTTAGACACATTCTGGAAAGATACATTTAAGATATATCCATTTTACAAAATGTATGAGATGAATATATGCAAACGCAACTGTAAGGAACAATACTTTATTAATACGCTGAAACCAAAACTAAATAGTTAAATTCAAATAAAATTTAATGTCCTCCAAAGGGAGTATCAGTATGCAAAAACCCCCAGAAAAACACTCAAATTTCACAAATTTTCAGCCACTTGGCCTTTATCAAGTAAAAGACGACAATATGTTACATAGTATTAGGTCTGCACAATACAAAGCTCCAAGTGGCCGAAAATTTGCGAAATTTGAGTGTTTTTCTGTTTTTTTAAATAGTTAAAACTTCACCTAACACGACAAGGGAAGTTGCCTCACGTCACACTATTGTGACGTCATCATAACGCATCATAGTACGTCACAGTAACACTTAGTTACAATCAATACATCCCCCTGAAGATTGTTTTACACATGAAAGCGTTAGAGGAAACAAAAACATTTTATTGAACAATTTAGATCTACTTCGCTGTGGATAATTATATGAACTTTATATGACTCTGTACGCAGCAGTTTAAAACGGATTTATATATATATATATATATATATATATATATATATATATATATATATATATATATATATATATATATATATATATATATATATGTATATATGTATATGTATTTCAGCAAGTGTATCAAAACTATTTACGATACATTGTCATCAAAGTATTCATTAATGGTGTTTTCACTCAACATATAAGTTACATTGTTTCTATGAAACAATTTAATTTAAAAGAAACTCTTCATTATATTTTCTTTCTTTCAAAATTCACCGGATTTATATCCATTAAGAATACCGTGGAAACGATGACATGGTGTACGAAAAAAAGAACGAGGTAATCAAATCAATATTTTTATTGTTTTATTCATAGTAGTTTGACGTCACTTTTCACTTATAGCGGGTTTGCTATTTTGTAATTACACAAAACTGCCGAAATAAACACTACCTGTTCTTAGCAATAAATCTTGCATCATAAAACAAACTTTCTTACCTAAATCGACAGTTTACCCCCTAATGCCATTTATCATGATTACGATACATGAAATGCGTAGTTGATTTCAGAGTATCCAAAAATAGTGCACGTATACATGAGGAGAAATCTATAACATCTCTCTATAGACAATCACATTTCACAACAAGTGTTATTTTGCGTGGTCTGAATTTGACTTACGAATGGTTGCTAATGGAAACTAACGACGCCGGGGTATACTGTTTTAATTGCATTTAATACATGTGGGTCTGCACTTTGATAAAAAGAATGAATAATAGAATGACGCATAGAATTTACGATATCACAAAGAAATAAAGTATATATTTGTAAAAATAACTCACAAGAATGACGAGACCTCCACACTTTGGCTTTATCCGTTCAACCCGGAAGTGTTTTTGTACATCCACGAGAGATGCTCGTAACCAAACCTATCAAATTATCCTTTTATTGATAACACCTTAGGAGACTAGACATAATGACGACGAGAGCTGCAGAGGAATTACCATAAAGTTGATGTAATACATTAGACTGATTGCCTGCAGATTATTATAATTTTAAAAACAAATCATTATTACATAGCTGAGATTTTCTCTCCAAATGAATCATTAACATCATAATCAGCATCGTCGTCGTCGTTGTCATCATCATCATCATCAGCAGCAGCAGCAGCAGCAGCAGCAGCAACAGCATCATCATCATCATCATCATCATCATCGCAACAACGAAATTGCACTAAATATATTTCCATATTGTTTCGTTTTGTAAGAATCCAAATCGTAGTTTTAACGTCTACATGCACTTTTACATTCTGACTACAACAGTGAATAACTAATTTGAATTGCACTTTTTTGGACCCTTTATAGACTGTATATTGTCACATTTGCGTATTGGATCCCAGGAATTCGTTAATTAAGGTAATTCAATCGTAATATAGATAAAACTTAGTAGTATGTATGTTATTTCCGTTGACCAGAAAACGAATAAAATGATATAACGAACCTAGTGGAATCACATCAATAACGTTTTTTTTTTTTGGCTCATTTCCGAATCTGTTTAACTTAAAGGTACAGTAGAATTACATTAATAAGTAAATGGATCGACAAGTTTATCTAAATTCTCATCATAATTAGTCATTTGTCTTCCATACAGAAACTGAAATGTTTGCATTCTAAAGATTGAGCATTTGGAAATTACAAAAAAAAAAAAAAAAAAATTAACATCGGACATACTTTTGCTGCTTTTTATAATCGTGAAACATCACGTATGTTCGATTATATTCTAGTTAAAACAAATAAAGTTATTTGAGAGAATAAATTACACTTCATTCAATAGGGTTTTCAAAATTTCTTTATTCTTATTATAAGCATGCATAATAATTTAACAATGACTTAAACGTGATCATAACCAGAGTTGGACCCATAGACTGAATGCTGAAAAACAATATCATCGACGAGTCATCAACAACTTATCAGATAGTAGTTTGCCGCTGTACATGAAATGTTCATATGATGAACACGCCCTGGCATATCGGATCATTTGTGAGAAATAAACACCATATGCAAGTGATAGAGGGAATTTACTACGTAGATATGGAACATTGACGATTGGGAAGTCGAAATCGTCGCGTTTGTCGTATAGCCTGGTTGTCAATTTCCCGTCGTGGTGTTCATCCCTATTATGAGGGCATTCGATAGCTATCTCCAGTCGGTCGTCCGTGATTATTGCATTGCCTTTACTATAGAAAACAAACATTTACGAGAGAAATGAATAATTTGGTTCATTTCAGTTCACAATAGATTGTATTTTTTTTTCAGAAAATTAAAATAAAAAATACATTTGTCCTGAAAATATATCAAAATTATAATTTCTAAATGATCATAATTTGGAAGATCATATGAAACAAATGCTTTACATAAGTACATTGTATCTGTATATCTATTCTGTATATTTTAATTACAACTACACGTGTACAATATTTTGAAATATGTGAGTTAATCCTTATATTATAAAAAAGAATGTAATGTGTATACACCTTTCTAAAGTAATGTCCATTTTTAATTATCTATTAAAAAACACACACAGAAATTACACTCAAACAAACAGTCCCTCTTATTTAAATCGAGCTGTCCGTTCCAGGGGCTTAAATAACAAACGTCACAAATATTCTCCTTCGACAGTCTTTCTAGTTATAGATCAGAATCAGTAGGAATTTCAACCTATATGTAGTGGTTGTTGAGTAGTATACTGGATTTATTCAAAGTGTTAACATTATTAATATACAAGAATGGATGTATTAAATTTCACTGATCGCCGACTTGACGGGTCAATACTAAATTAGACTCGATGTACAAAAGATGTAGAATCTGCTGAACATTGTTTTCATTCGAACAAATAACGATAATTAGATACGAACGTGGTCGGGAAGGAAACCATCATAATATTTTAATACCGATGACTTATCAAATATTTATCAAGTGTAACGTGTACACACAGTGGTGATAGATTTACATGTTTATAGTCAAGGTTTATCAAGCTTTTATTTGATTGATTCAATTGTAATTGCAACCACTAGCATTGATTTTAGTCGTGGAATCCAAAAAGTAATAATAAAAATCTTTAAAGTGAAAGGTTTATTAATGAATTGAAAAGCATCATCAAAGAACAAATTTCTTTTGAGGGGACAGTAATAACAAGCTGTCTTACAAGTTAACTTCACGAGTAAAATACGTTTATATAGTTATATGTTATTTTGCATAAACAGTCAGATATATTCGCAAAAAACATAAACCGTATTAGTTAACAAAATGGCTTGTAGAATTTTTTTATAATGTTTTCATTTTCATTCTATTTCCCATATAAATTGTATATAGGCCTGCCACTATAGGTGTTATTGCTAATATTTAAAGAAGCATTAGCTCTCTCTCTTTCTCTCTCTCTCTCTCTCTCTCTCTCTCTCTCTCTCTCTCTCTCTCTCTCTCTCTCTCTCTCTCTCTCTCTCTCTCTCTCTCTCTCTCTCTCTCTCTCTCTTCCCCCTCTCTCTCTCTCTACATATATATTTCGTTTTATATCTCATGAGAAAATTACACGTCTTAGTTTGGCAATATATGATCCAGGAAATTCATGTAATTTACAAAGGAGATACAATTTCAATATCTTAACGTCAAGGGCTGATTTTTTAGTATTCGTATTCCACCAGAATTAGTAACATAGAATATGATAGGCTTTTCCAATTCATAAAGGAAATCACCCTCGAACAAGCGTCAACGGCACATTGTTGTGATGATGATGACATATGGATTTACAAGTCCACGGATATTGACGTATCAATGGCGCTAAGCAATATCCTTGTACATTTTCTTTAATCAATGTACAGCATAGCAGTAGTTAACATGTGTAAGTACGGTTGCGTTCTATGTAAAGTGTAAATAAACACCTTGTTCAGCTTATTACTATTGATAAGATATACGTAGATATCATTTTTTCTTTTTCCGTGAAACGTGTATAGTCAGACATTTTACCTTTGATCATTTACGCTGTGACTAACAGAGATGACATTTATTGTTTCATTTGAAGCATTTGTCTTTGAAGATTCTGAAAGAAGTCTTGGCCTACCCAATTCGTGGTTGTTAATCTATTTTCGATGCCACTTTATACAAATTGGTTCAGTTCAGTGCGAGAGGTGTGACTCAGGTCATATTGACCAAAATTTAATTAAAAGGGATGCTTACAACTTCATATATATGGAGAGAGAGAGATCGAGAGAGAGAGAGAGAGAGAGAGAGAGAGAGAGAGAGAGAGAGAGAGAGAGAGAGAGAGAGAGAGAGAGAGAGAGAGAGAGAGAGAGAGATCGTCGACGAGTATTTAGTCATGATACATTATCATAAATTACTGTTTTACACTAGCAAATAAATATTTCGGTAGCCAACTTTTTACACATTATTTGTAACAACACATAATATAAATATATAGTGACATTTGCCTTTGTTTCTATAACATCTTAGACACAACAGCTTAATGTAATACTTATGTTTGTATTTGTATGTGTCTATTGTCCGTGTTGATTCTACGGAATCGTTGAATGGTCTTTTTTTGGAATAAATACACCAACACTATTTGTTGATATGTTTTTCAGTCTTCATTAAGATTGCACATGTCAAAAATTACTGGTCTTACACATATATGCCTTTTACAATATTTACTTTTCTAGAACATGATTTCTGTTATCAGACATAACAACAACATTACTGTACTGCTACATCGTGTAATGCATTTCAATGGGATATTTACAAATAGTAACTGACATTTTGTAATACAGCTTCAGAGGAATAGAATGCCCATCACGTCAGATGTAATCAAATTTTAACAAAGACAAGACACGACACCAGTTTTCTTTTCTTTATCTTTTGAAAATCCGTATTGTACTCTTAATCACACGTTGACAGTTTGAAAAATATCGAAAACGTTTGCATTGAAGGAGTGATATATGAATGTGTTATACTACTTGACAATATGTCGAAAACAATCTTAGAACACATAAAGATCAGCCACAGATGGTGTAAAGTGGGCGAATAAAATTTCCGTTTCATGAATCACATTTTCATTGCATGTCCAATTGCAATTCCATCAGGCCGTTTCAACAAATAGATAACCGCCCTTGAAAAGGTGGTGGTGTCTTACTCTTAGTGTCTACTCGCTAACCTTGAGAAGATAAACACAATGCAGAAAGGACGTTACCCTTTTTTCTGATAATCGTCTGCGATTATGTTCATGGTATGAAAATTAGGACTGAACGTAAAGTATACGCTCAATAGTATAATCCAGACGCCCATCTTGAAGACTCACCTGCGGGAATTTATGATTATTTCTAAATTATTCTATTTATATGCATAGAAACTAAACTACATCAACATCTCACGAAAAGGTCAAATTTTATGAAGTTTTTCCAAAAGTTGATTGGAGACAGGTAAGAGGAGATACATTCAAAAGCATTATTGTCGAAATGATATAAAATTAAGTATATATTTGATGTATTGATACCTGCCTAAGACAATCATCAATCATCATTCGTTTGAATGTTTTCTTCAGATGGCTTTTATGAGCCAGGGTGTCATTTAACATTCACTTCCGTTGTTCGAATTCATTCGTATTTATGCTAAAAGGGATAGCCATGACTATGATTACTTTCTGTAAATAAATCAAAATGATAGATACCAAAGTATTAATCGTTTGAAGGGTTAGAAAACAGTATACTTATATGGTTAATATTGGGCAGCCACAGATCTCTGGACAAACTAGAGGTAGGGGTAACAAATCCCGAGAGAGTAAGCATACCGTGTCAAAATCAAAACAGCCGAGAAATAACTCCTCGACATTTATTCTTGCTTGATCAAGAGTTTTCTATGTAACATTTGCGACGAGTGTGGACGCTGATCATTCCGAACACCTGGTCCCTTCCTGTTTGGGATTTGCAATGGTTCATTTAAATTGAGACCAATTTATCTAATGTGTCGTAGTCAAATCGACTTGGAATCCCGAGTGTCCATTGGTACGTCTTCATTTTTACTTCCTGAAAAGGTTACTAAGAAGTCCCAGGTGAATAGAAGAAAGTTTGCTGCGAATAGGACGCATACCATACCATTTGTTAACGTTAGTGAAGAAAAAGTGGCACAATATATATTTGGTTTAATTTTTGAACAATGTTCCCTACTCTCTGAATATTGTCTTAACAGCCATTAGGGAATGCAGTGCCAAATTGTCTTATTCAGTATCATTCACCTTGTCTATGGACTTATTGACAGAAACGATCTACATGTGCATTTACTTTGGCATTTCCATTACTTTTGTATTGTAATTATAACCAGTGGGTCGTTGCCACTGCTGACGGACCGTTTGATCCTCCGAAGGTATACATTAACCCAGTTCGCGGTATTTTTGTACTAGCTTATGCTATCAGGAATCACTTGTCAATTTTTCGCAAATTTTACGGTGCGTGTAATTTTCATGTTTGCAATTATAGTGTTCTTGTTAGTAAAATGTTGACTTGTCTGTTCGATAGTGGTTGTTAAATCGTTTTTACCGACTATGACGAGTATCCATTCATCAATAATTTACTTTGAATTTAACTGTAGATTCACAGCTGGTGTGACCAGTTGACAGGGAATCTTACTCTCGATGATCCCAACCTGTATTTTCAGAAGTTCACACATTTCGCAGATTTTTTTATTGTCTCATGATCCTTTATTCAATTTATACTTCGGTATCTGTCAGTTTTATAGTTCACTAAGTGATCTTTCGTTTATGCAGTACCGTTGTTTAAAACTAAATTAGTCATCGTTTTACACTGGTTACTCTTAGATTAAACTTACATGTAGGTTAGGTATTTGACATTGTTGCATATCCCAATTTCTTTTGGGACTAGGTACACGTTTTTAAAATTCGAGCTCAACTGATGATGTTTTATTGACAGAAACGATCCTCTTGATCATTTACTTTTGCCTAGTTCTTCGTTCAAACTTTAACTTGGCTATTATAGTTACATTTATGGAAATGCGTACTCAACCTAAGTTCCAATTTACGTATTTTATTTGAATTTGACCGTGGACTCACGGTGGACTAGTTTTTATATATGACGTCGCACAAAGTTTTGCAGACCGACTTCGATGCAGTTGTTGAACTTTATCTTTTACACATTTTGAAATATATTGAAACATTTTTCAGTGTCTAGAGTTCATTGTCTAAAATACGAGAACATAAAAAAATATCGTATCACTAAATCGGTATTGGAATTATCAAATCCATATGATATGTCAGTAAAATAATCTAACGTTGTTTACGAAATTGAGTGTACCTTGTGTGGTTTGATTTATGTTGGCGAAACTAAGGAGCCTTTATATAAAAGAGTATCTGGTTATCGATTCGAGATTAATAATGGGGGTAACCAGATACTCTACCGATATTTCAACTCCCCTGGCAATTCCATCTTGTCTATGAGAGTGTGTATAATTAAAAAATATATTACTGGACCAACAATCCCACCTTGAGTACCCCCTTCCGTAGACAACGTGAAAATTTTTGGATTAAACAGCTTGGCACTGCATACCCCTATGGATGTAACGATAATATCCAAAGTGTAGGCAATCTTTCAAGCCCACTGTGTAATGGTGTTAATGTGATGAAACTTTTTAATTCTAACGTAAGACGTAAACGAAGTCACGGACATCGTTCATACAACCGGCCCTACATACATGATGTCACTTTTTTATCTCTTTTACCTTACGTTAACAAAAAGTTGGTTCTTCATCACATTCGCAGCAAACTTTATTCTTAAATTTACAAATAAAGGCATAGACGTTTTAAACATTGGCAATGTTCTAAATAAAAAAAAAATTTAGTCCTGTATCCCACCATATTTTAAATTGAAGACAAAGCCTTGCATTTCATATAGCTATACACCTAGCATCGCATCGAAGCTATTCAATTACAAACAGGTTTTGCAGTGCCTGGACATCAACCATATTCTACAAAACACTGTCACATGTTCATGTGGTTCATCTCCTATCAAATATAATCCTATCGGGCATGTCATCACCGGCGACTTTTCTATTGTTGAAAATGAAAGCCTCAAAAATCTTATTTTAAGGGGCCCTAAATACCGGGAAGCCCGTTCCTTTAATTGGCGTCAGAATTTCAGTTTAGTTTTGACTTCTGTCGATGATTATGCCAGACGATGGGCCAAACATGAAGACGTAGAACCATACACTTTGTCTGAATGACTAAAAGCCACACGATGGTTAATAAAATCTCGTATTCGAAAACTTGAAACTATGAAAACAAATTATCCCTCTGTATTTAGTGATCCAGAAGTAGTAACTGAACTGGATAGATTACATAACCAATATGTACTGGTACCAGTAGACAAAGCCTCAGATAATATAATTTTTATTTGTAAGGCACATTACTTTAATTGTTTATTAGTAGAACTTGGGTTAAATACGAATTCTGGAAATTCTACATACACACGTAGCTCAGTTTAAAGGACAAGATCCTACAAAATCACGTGTCCGTATTACGCTCATTTGATATACCTACAACGGATACCGAATTTAAGCTACCATATTTATACTGGATACCTAAACTTCATAAAACCCAATATAAGTAAAGATACATAGCAGGATCCAGCAAATGTTCTACCAAACCTTTATCTTTACCCCTTACCAAGATATTGAAAAATTCTAAACAGCTTTTAGAAAATTTGAAGGCACACAATATTAACAGTATCAAAACATATGACTTCTACTCTTTACACAGCTATTCCACATAAAAAAATTAAAAGAAAGACTTTTTAGCATCATAGACAACTGTTTTTTCACTAAAGGTGGTACCCGAAAATTTAAATATCTAGTGATTGGCTATCAGGATACTTATTTTGTCAAACACCACTCTGAAGTTGATATAAAAACATGCTGGAATTTCTAATAGACAATATATTTGTAATGTTTGGAGACGTGGTCTTTCAACAAACTGTCGGCATTTCTATGGGAATCAATTGTACCCCTTTATTGGCCGACCTGTTCCTTTATTCATATGAAGCAGACGTCATTCAGAAACCGCTGAATCAAAAGAAGAAAAAGTTAGCGGTGTCCTTTAATTTGACATTTAGATATATTGACGACGTTTTGTCAATTAATAATGACAATTTTCATACATATGTCAATGCGATATATCCCAGCGAACTAGAAATTAAAGATACAAAGCTTCATACTTAGACATTTTACTTAATATAGACACAGACTGGAAATTGGCAACTAAGCTATACGACAAACGCGACGATATCGGCTTTCACATTGTAAATTTTCAACATTTAAGTAGTAATATCCCTCAGTCACCCAATTATGGAGTTTATATTTAATAAATGATCCGATATGCCAGGGCGTGTACAACATATGACAATTTCATAGACAGAGATAAACTACTCACTGAATATTATTGACACAGGAATATCGAAAACCGCGTTTAATGTCAACGTTCCGCAAATTTTATGGTCGGTATAATAGTCTTGTTTGCGATTACTCTGTTTCACCAAGTGAAATGTTGAGTTGCCTTTTCGTTGGCGGTTGTTGAGACGTCTGTACCAATTGTGACGAGGATTCACTCCTCACGTGTTTCATTTGACTTGACTGTAGACTCACGGTGGGTATGACCGGTCGACAGGGGATACTTACTCCTCCATGGCATCTGATCCCACTGGTTTCCAGTGGTCCGTATTTGTCCACTTTAACCGGATTTGTATCTATGTCCTGTACATTCTATCGATTTATACTTTGGTATCTGAGATTTTTTTATATATTAACTAACATTAACCGCGTCATTATACTCAACAAAGTAGTTTGGTCAGGTAGGATCAAGAATAAATCATCATTTAAGGTCTTTTCTGTCCTTAAAATGCTATGTTAAAATGTACAGGCATTGTATAGGGTAACTACCCTGCCGATACCATGTATTTGTTTTGTAAAACAGTCGCAGGTTAACCCCTAATTATTGGGCGGTGATGAGCATATAACTTTCTTCATATAAACATATTCACAGATAAACGGGATTGTCAATCGCGCTGAAAAGTATATAAGGGTTTTAATTATCTCGACAAAACATTATTTTGTTCAGTACTTCCTTGGTCTCGTCGATAGATCGAAACCCACACTAGGTGCACTCATTCCAAAGTTCCAAAGATATACAGTACAGACAATCATCGATATTTGTATGGCAATTCTTATTACTAATATTTCAAGTTAATCTATGATATGCTAGAACTATATTATATGTTTTTGACTTGAAAGAAATTTGAAATAAGATGATAAGATTCACAAATGATCCGATATGTCAGGGCGTGTACAACACATGAACATTTTATATACAGATGTATTCTACTCACTGAGAAATTATTGACACAGGGATATCGAATAACGCGTTTAATGTCAACGTTCCGCAAATTTTAAGGTAGGTATAATAGTGTTGCTTTCGATTACTCTTTTTCACTGGGTGAAATGTTGAGTTTCCTTTTCGTTGGCGGTTATTGAGCCGTCTGTACCAATTTTGAAGAGGATTCGTTCCTCATGTATTTCATTTGGACGTGATTGTGGACTCACGGCGGGTGTGACCAGTCGACAGGGGATACTTACTCCTCAATTTCACCTGATCCCACTTCTTGGTTTCCAGAGGTCCATATTTGTCCACTTTTACCAGATTTGTATCTATATCCTGGACATTCTATACTTTGGTATCTTAGATGCTTTTTGTGTTCAGTATCTAAATGCGAGTTGTCTTTATATTAATTACAACTTGCTGCCTCTTACTTTGATAGGTATGTAAGCATCATTTTGTGCCAATCGTTAAAAAAGAGGAGGCTACACACTAGGCTAAACACAAGGGCTGTATAGGAACATGATGTTATGTTTATGGAACACAAATAGACAGCATTATATTCAATCAACTTTATTGGATTGAAATTCCATTGCCAAATTTTGTGGATATAAAGTTATTCATAAAGCAAAGTAGAATATATTATGAATTTCACAGCCAGCTGGCAACAAAACCTCATCATAGACTGATAATTGAAAAGTTCTAAGATCATAAATCAAAACGACTAAAAAAAAAACCAAAAAAAAAAAAAAGAAAGGCATTATTATACTTACAGAAAATGAAATCTTCAGTGTGTGTGTTTTGTTTGAAGGAGTAAGATGAACGAATTTGAAAAAAAAAGCATTGGTAAGACTGATGCTCATTCCTTAGATCCGTGGTTGTCCAATATTCACCAGATATGTATACTGTCTCTTGTACCACCTGGCGGTTAATACTCCGGAGTTTGTGCTTTTTTGATTTTATAGCATATTGTATCATAGACCAAAGTAATTTTTATTATGTGCCTGTATTTGAATTGAAAAACTGGGTCCCGATATAGGTGAAAATAAAATAAAATACGCAAAGTTTTATCCCTTCGAGTGTAAAACAATGTATCATCTTATTACACGCAGTTATTGTAATGAAAGACGTTTTCATTTGTGTTTTTGTCTGATTTTCGTCAAATTTGTCTAATCAGAAATAAATCTCTTCTAAAACAGTAATATGCAATATATTATATTTTCTTGATCAATTTCATTACCTAAGATAAACAGTAAGTATACCAGTGACTGCAGTGAAATATGGAAATAGTTAATTTAACAATCAGCGTCTGTGTTATTCATAGCCGCGGTAAATGACACATTGTTACACAGAAATAACACCGCGAATTTATCAGCAACCCGCTCCTTAACAGCTGAGTTATTATCTATTTCAAAGATAAACAAGTGGTTAATCAATAGCAAGTCAATACTGGAAAATAATATAATTTGCTGTGTATCTCCGCTGTTTTCTCCCGATGCAAATTTTCTGCTTGACGTAAAGATAAAAGATATAACAACACCTTGTAATGGCAAGATATTGAGGACTAAGGGAATCTTGTCTGGGATAATCACACATTTAAAACCGTTCATCTAGACACTGGCTCAGTGATTTTATTTTGAAGACGTGATTAATGATGCCGAAATACTACCGAAACGTTAATTTCGTATTACGCAATTCGTACTATCTGATTAATTTTTCTTTCTCTTCCATTCTTTCCCTTTGTGCTCAAATGATAAATTTGAACAAGTCAGGAAACTTTGATGAAAACTTAATTTGAGAGGATTCCCTTTCAAATATAATGAATGAATTATCCTTCGTCTGTAAACCAGAAAATAAATTGTCTGGGAGAATGGTATGTTTTAGTTCACCATTTGCCAAGCTTCAATAAGATTTCTTTCTGAAATTTGTTATATACACAAAGTGGATTGTAATATTGTAGAAGGCACAAAGTGAATTGAATACAGAAGAAGTTTGTTTAAGGACGCATATAAAGTTTTTATTAATGCATAAGCCAGTGTCTCTTCTGTCTAATCACGATTTTCTGTGATTTCACATTATTTTAAATTATCCACTTGACATCCAATGCTCTGTTTTAATTGCATTTGGCAATAACAAAAATTACGTCAAATAAAACATTCCTCTGCATATTGAATTCGTTATCTCCTGAAATGTTAGATTTGTTGATAGTTTCATAGCATTTTGGTGAATATTTTTAACTTTTGGATGAATCTCTGTAATAGTTAGCAAAAACATATAAAAGTGACCTTATTACTCAGCCATATAAAATCATGGTTACCAAAATATTAACTGTCAAGAGATTCCGGAAACCAAAGTGGTAAACATTCATTTGTTCAGACTCGGACATCTAGAAATATAAAAAATTTAGATACCAAAGTATAAATCAAAAGAATGTCCAGGACATAGATACAAATCCGGTTAAAATAGACAAACACGGACCTCTGGAAACCAAGAGGTGGGATCAGGTGCCATGGAGAAGTAAGCATCCCCTGTCGACCGGTCACACCCGCCATGAGTCCACAGTCAAGTCCAATGAAACACGTGAGGAGTGTATCCTCGTCTCAACAACCGCCAACGAAAAGGCAACTCAACATTTCACTTAGTGAAACAGAGTAGTCGCAAACAAGACTATTATACCGACCGTAAAATTTGCGGAACGTTGACATTAAACGCGGTTTTCGATATCACTGTGTCAATAATTTGTCAGTTAGATTACCTCTGTACATGAAATCTTAGTATGTTGTACACGCCCTGGCATATCGGATCATTTGTGAAATATAAACACCATATGCGAATTTGGAGATGAGATCAGGTACCACGGAGTGGTAAGTATCTACTGTCAATCTGTGAAAGAGTACTAAAGAAACAGCATACTACAAACGGATGGATTTAGTATGGGGATTGAAAGGGATCTTTAATATAACAGTCTACATTCATATCGTATTAACACAAACACTAGTGATACACAAAATGCAGACCTTGTCCGAGAAATCGTACATACCGAGTTTCACTTGACATATATTTTCAGATGAAATGAAAGTGGAAATGTTAAAAATCAATGCATAACATTGGGTGAGAATAGGGTCTCACTCTGAAGTCACCATACGTACTCAATCATCAAGCTCAACTAACTTTTTATGATTTTAAAATACCGAGTCATACTTAAGGCGTTGATAAAGTTAGTGGCTGTTCCTTTGGTGAGTGCTTGGCATTAAACGTTAATGTAACGGGTATTTACAATGATATTTTAACCGAAGTTTCCTGTCACAGCGTGCATAACATGTTAAAGAACCCTGATAACATTGGCGTTAGTCAACATTACAAGTCAACGTATGTGACACTTAACCTATACGACAACTCCATTAAAGTGTACTTTGCTTCCCAGAAATGTGTTCAGAGATTTTTTAAATTACCACATTGCGACTCGGTCTTTCGCAAGTAAACTGGCAATGTTTCACAAAAATTAGTTAAGGTTTTCATCGAGCGTAGCGAGGCGCGAAAATTTTCGTAGACTAAATTTATAAGCTCTGGGAAGACTTTTTTCTGGATTCCAGACGTGATGATAATATAACATAACATTTGAAACTGCTGAATCAAAAGAAGAAAAAGTTAGCAGTGTCCCTAAATTTGACATTTAGATATATCGACGACGTTTTGTCAATTAATAATGACAATTTTCATGCATGTCAATGCGATATATCCCAGCGAACTAGAAATTACAGATACAACAGAATCAAGCACACACACTTCATACTTAGACATTTTACTTAATATAAACACAAACAGGAAATTAGCAACTAAGCTAGACGACAAACGCGCCGATTTCGGCTTTCCCATCGTAAATTATCCACATTTAAGTAGTAATATCCCCCAGTCACCCGCATATTGAGTTTATATTTCACAAATGATCCGATATGCCAGGGCGTGTACAACATATAAAGATTTCATATACAGAGTTAAACTACTCACTGACAAATTATTGACACAGGCATATCGAAAACAGCGTTTAATGTCAACGTTCCGCAAATTTCACGGTCGGTATAATAGTCTTGTTTGCGACTTCTCTGTATCACTAAGTAAAATGTCGAGTTGCCTTTTCGTTGGCAGTTGTGGAAATTTCTGTACCAATTGTGACGAGGATACACTCCTAACGTGTTTCATTGGACTTGACTATGGTCTAACAGCGGGTGTGACCGGTCGACAGGGGATGCTTACTCCTCCATGGCACCTGATCCCACCTCTTGGTTTCCAGAGGTCCGTGTTTGTCCATTTTTACCGAATTTGTATCTATGTCCTGGACATTCTATTGTTTTATACTTTGGTATCTGAATTTTTTTTATATTGTATGTGAAAAGTGGGGGGGGGGGTCTTACGCCTATATAATAATTGCTCAAGCGCTTTTCAAATCAAAGGATTCGTTTACGAAAATGTGTTAGGGCAATATGATTAAGTGGATTAAACCGTTTGTGTTTGGGTATGTGTAAGGAAATATTTATATAGAAATCATTGTGTTATTTAGGCAGTCTTGTCATCTATTAGAGAGTAGTTGTATTGATTTATACATTATATATACAAATAATTTAGATAAGACAAAAGTAATTGTATCTTTTTTGTATATTGTTAATTATCATATTGATGGTGATTTTCATATTACACAATATGCATCTTACAAAACTAAAAAAATGTATATTAATATGATTTTTTTTTATAGTTTTTAATCAACATTGACCCACTACCATTTTGCCAAGTCACATTTTCTCTTTCAACACGTTAGGGTGTAAACAAGCTACACGCGCTGAAACGTCACAATCAAATGTTATGGCGGACATCTTTTGTGATATGAGAATGAGTATGTTAGTTTTTAATTACGTGCATGGAAAATGCATTTGAAGCACAGGAAATGGATAATCAAACATCATTGTGGTGTGTTGAGTGGAAAAGGAAATCTCAACCCTCGTGGTAAGGATATGAAAGCCAAATCCTCGGCTTGAACATCCAAATTCTTACTTCTCAGCTGGGGATTTTCTTATCTCTCCAGCGCACCCATGTAGTATGCTATTAATCTTAGCCTTCTACTATTACAAAAAGAAAAATCACAAATATTTCAATTTTTTTGTTTTATGAAAACTGAATTTTGTTCGCGAAGATTAGAGAAAATTATATTATTTGTCGAACATATATTTGAAATATTTTTGTCTTAATATATTTCTGAATGATTTCACATGAAATGATCCTATTGAAATATAGAATATATTAATGTAATTCAATTCAATGTATATATCAGATCATTTTAAAAAGTTATAAAAATATATTTTGCATATTCCCCCAGGTTAGCTCAAAGACGTCTTGTGTGTTCAGGATAACAAATTACGCTGTAGACTGCAGAAGTATTTTTATCGGCTGTTATTTAAGTAACCTAATGTAATTGAAGCAAACGGAATATTTTCATCGAATAAAAATATTTGAAACGAATTATGTCATGCACTAACAATTTGAATAAAAACACATGAACATGTACAAAATGCTTCTGTTTGTTTAAATGCCAAATCATGTTTTGGTTTTACAATATTTGGCATCAGTCTGTTTTGCGCGCTTTACCTTTATTTGATCCGATCCCCGCTGGAGCCTAAGTCGATTTTGTGAATAGTTTTGCCAGTTTACTTGCGAAAAGTCGGTTGTGTCTTCTTGGTATATTGTAACTAGGTTCTCTCCTTCAACATGGAAAACTGGTCACCACCATCACTGAGTATTTTAATATGTCGTAATACACCATCCAAACAAAGACAAAGCCTTTATTTAAAATCGCAGATATTCAGAAAAAAAGTTGCGACTGATTATATATTAGATTATTATTTAGAAGTGTACATGTACAGTAACATGTAATATCCCATTGTTTTGTAGAATATTAACCGCACTATCTAAGATAAGCGCAATGGAAATCTTAATATCAGCATAAGTTAAATAGACTTCAAATCATAAAGGTGTCGTGGATTCTGTACGAATGGCAATGTGCTGCATAACCATTGAATCAATATATTATTTTTTTCAATCAAAATGTATAATTCACCATGCTAAATGGACGTTTGCGTAGCACGTAGATGGCTGGCTCCATACAAGAGAGCTAGGATTTTTTTATTACTGTATACAGGGAAATGTTTCTCCCCCATTTTATTTTTGCCCCTTTCACGCTCATCGTCAGGAGGCGAATTCAAAACTGGGCGAATTAAAAATGGTTAATTCATCTATTTTTGATAATAAAAGTCTGGGCGAATTTAAAACGGGGCGAAACCGTTTGCAAGTGCATTAGGGCAAAAATAACACGGGGCGAAAATAACACTGTATAACAGTATAGAAAATATGAACCTATTTTCCGTTCTTTACATAAATACTCTTCCACTACTTAGATGTGAAAGGCACCTTTGTTGATTATTCCTGTTGGTATCAATAGATTAAAGTTAGAACTGTCCCATGCAATAATTGATACATATATTCGATGAATAACTAATTAATTCTATACTTCCTAGCACTCGATTATGGAAAACCGAATGCGCTTCTTTTCGACATCCGCCAAAACAAAAAAAAACAAAAAAAAAAAGCAAAAAAAACAACAACCGTAATTCAAAACAGTGCTTCTTTCTGGTGCATTTCACGTATGTATATATGTGCTAATGATTTATGAAAATGAACCATTTACCATTTAATAAATAGAATACTATATGTATATTTTGATACGCGTAATGGAATTGTACTTGAGTGAACTACCGTCAAGGTTGGACTCAAGCTATGTTGTCATTGAACCATAGGTATCTGGTGCATTTTGAACGCAATAATATGATTATGTTTATAAGCAACGTTATCATTTACCACAAAGCAATCTGTACCAAAGTGTTTGACTTGTAATTTTATTACCTGTCCCTTATTTAAACAAAATAGAAAATATAATGAAAACATGTAAGATATTCATATTCGGCATCAATAGGTTAGAGAGATCTGTTTGAAGACTATATCAACGTCGGACATAAACGTATTAATGGTCAATTAGTGATTTTCTTTTCATATTAGTTCGTTCCATGGTTCAAACAATTTATTAAGGAATATTTCTCTTGTATTGAACAGTCATTGGAAATAGGTACAACTTTAGAAATCGTCACCTATGAATCAAAGATTGTAATTCTTTCAAGTTTGGTATGTGTGAAGAGACAATTTCTTCTTTGCTTGTAAACAATCCACTAGGATAACAAAGGTTACAGTTTTATACAAACCGCTTACCTACCATTTAACTTCTTGTATACAGAGTAATCGGTATATGAGGAAATTGTTAGGAATGATCTATGGTTCAAAGTGTCGGGGTAATATATCAAAGATCAAATGGTTTGTATAACTTCTTAAAATCAAAATCTATAAGGATTTTTGTACAAAGATGAGAAAGTTGTAAGGAATTTTCTAAACACCATTGTGAAAAAATGTAAAAGTTATGGGTTCAAAGGTCAAAACCATAGGCATAACTTCTCAGAATCCAACTGGTTAATTCTTACGATATCTGACAGGGTTGATCTCTATGCAAAATACATAAATAAAAATGGCAAACATTGATGTCATGATATAATTTTTAAAAATTATCTTCCACTACTCTAATTATCAGCATGTTCTTCCTGAAACGATCTTTTTCACTCAGACGACATTTAAGACCCGTTCTGTCTAATGTTTCTCTACCAAGTCCTTTATCAAAGAACAGTCAATAATAAATAAATTTAGGTAGAAGAACCAGAGACCTTTGCGTTCGCTTTCCATGTTGTAATTCAAGACTGCATCCGATGCTAAAATCATGTAGACATTTAGTTATGTTTTGTTCTCGTACTAAAATACGATACTCAAGAGTCTTTCAAGTGCTATTCTAAAACCAATGTCAGATAAATGTGACATTAAGGTGGATAAATTAGAAGAATTACATTCCCTCAACGAGTATGCAAATAAACAAAGGAAAATATATACACAATTTACACAGCACTGAGACTACTTTAGATATGTAATTCATGTATTACGGTCAGCCTAGGTAGGGAAATAACAAAAAATGTGGTCCAGATAAAGAAACAGCGTGATGTTGGACAGACGTTAGGACACAGTACACACCTTTAATGCCAAGCAATTCGATTGGTACTTCATATTTCTGTCATGGTGCAAGTGAATATTTTCTATCTAAATTATTCATGTAAGCCGATGAGTCTTGTCGGAACATAAAACAACATTAAACAAACAAATTACATTTTCTATTGTTGATTGACAGAATAATAACTCTTGATGTGGGCTCATTGATATGGTTTATAACAGATGGTCAATTTTTCTGATACATGTTTATCGCAAGTCACTGCGCCACTGACCGGAGGTTGATCTTTTCTTAATAATAAAGCTTTCAAGATTGGTTTATTATGATTCAGTATGTTATCCTTAATACTGTATCAATGTCAGTAATTTTGAATAATTGACAGAATAAAAAGCGTGCTAGCCATTATTTTTTAAATTACCATTTCTTTCAAATTATCTTGTTTATCTAAAGATATTATTTTCTTACGTTGAGATAACTATAATAAAATGTAATTTTATCTAATAATCAAAACATATAATATAATGACATGGAAATCCTTTCAAATATCGTGGCATTCGTATTAATGGTCGTTCTTAGCGATTAAATTCACAGGACCTTAGTAGAAATTGTACCTCTTGATTGCCTGCATTAACGATTCAATCAATGGATTCGAACCTATATATTTTCCAATTGCAATGTAAAACTCTACCATTCAGAAGTGTTTGTATGGAAATGTTATTGAGATATTTTGATACAATGTTATGTAGGTATTTTAAGGCCTTATACTGACAAATGTGATCAGGGATTGCCGTCAACTACTCGTCTCATATTACCTCATGTTATGTAAATCAATACATTTCTAATTATTTCCAGAATTATCAATACCTCATAGGCACCACAATCATGTCAATGACCAAATAAATGGTTAACCATGTATCCATCATTAATGATAACTATCGTAGTGGCCAAAGACATCTATAGACAAAAGCTTAATTGCATTATTTAAGGATGATCTGAGGTGTCCAATATGACAATATAAAACATTTCAAATATCAAAATATAAATCTTAAGGATGTCCAGGACAAATACTTATGTCGGAAAAATTGATAAGAATATAACATTTCCTTTACAACATTGTTTTAAAATATTGTCCCAGACGTTGGTAATACGATGCCTGAAGGCTCTTTTTCAATTTTCTGTTTTGGGACGTAAATATTTAGTCACGTATGCTGACGTCATGGTAAATATCACCGCAGAGTATCAAAGACCGATTTTCCATTAATTGTACGAAACAATATTTACAGTAAAATTAACTGTCGAAAACATTAAATATTTTACGTTGCAACACGATTTGTATCGGTATGGTACATACATTATAATGGAAATGAACCTTAGCATTCTAAATTATTGATGAATTCATAGTTGCCAGTGACATGCCATGCTCCTCCAAGTCCAAGGAAAAGACAACTGATAACAATAAAAGAATATCTATAAAGCGACACTTATGATGACTTAACAAATGCATATACTGTATCAATGATTCATTACAACCATGTCATTCCAGTCTTCAGGTTAGGGATATTATAAACATAATACCAAAGTTATAATGCTCAAGACGATCGTTTCTGTCAATGAGACTTCATCAGTTGAGAGGTGAGCTCCAATTTAAAATGTATATGTATTTTCTAAAGAGAAAGTGGTATCACACAATTTCAAATAATATATCTAAAAGTATAGCCGAAATCCTTCTAAAAATAATCACTGTAAAAAGTTGACTATCTTAGGTTTCGAAAAATTTGGAATTTAAATGGTGTTATCAGTGCCAAATATTACTTTAGTATAAGATTATCAGCTGGTATAGACTAGGGACTAGAAAAAATTGATCTTGCTTAGCCAAAGCCTTTAATGGAACCTGATTTATAGACATCAAACATGACTTCACAACTTCAATATCTGTCGTAATATTAAATTCAATAACATTTAATTAGAATTTGGAAGTAATTTCTTTATTCTTCACCCGTATAAATTGTTGTTATCAAATTAATGTGTATAAATTATTCTTTAAATAATGAGTTTTAATATTACATACATATCATGTGATCATGTGATCAAGGTCTTCACCCCCTTAAAACAATTCAGTTGATACACATTATTCATACATAAAACTTTAAGTACGTTGGTTATTTCTTAACATGGAGGAACTAATTGCAAAAATAAAATTGTAACTTTGAACAGCTATTTATCAAAAGGTACACTTATGTATACAAGAATTCTATACTGCTTTGCAATTGAAAACATATTATGGAAATTTGTTCCATAGTAATATAATGCGACTTACCATTCTATTAAGCGGTCAATGGCCTCTAAACACGTTTCTATCTACATCATTAAATGCAAATTCAATGTAAAACGCAAACAAAATAAATCACTTTTTCATGGACGGTTGTTTCAGATAATGTAATTGAGGTTGATCTAGGCAAATCAAGTTCACTATAATGCCTTTTAATAATTAAGATTCTTGTTTCACAAATAGGGTTACAAGATCATTTTTCCATTCGGATTGAAACATTTTTTTCTGTACAGCATAGAATGTTATGTTCCAAAGTGTCAAAGAATTATCAGAGCTATTGCTGAAATTATAAACTGTTACTTGTGGGAATTATGATCTGTAATGTTTCAGTGTTTAAGAGATAAAACGTACATGAAATCTATTAGATATTTTGCCGGTTACCGTTGCTTGTAATTATCTGTTATATAGAGAGCATTGATAGTAACAATGTCATTGCGACAATAACCATAATCTGGAAGGTTTGGGTAACTAACCTAATTACATTGAAATTAATATAAAATAGATATATGTGTTAAACGTTGGTTTAAAGCATAAATCATCTTGTTCCATTGGCTTATATCGCTAGAGAATGTTTATTTGGATCATATATTGTGAGGGAGGTTTATCTTTTGGACAGACAGACAAAAGATAATATGCTCCCAACCCACACACTTTTTGGAATCCGCGGCAATAACATGCATTAGATTTGTTTGTATATATTGCAGTGTCAGTAATCTTACAACAGTTGTTAAAGTATACCACATACAATGTGTCTATATACTTTCATACCTGAGTCAGTTTACCGGAACAATACAGTGAATCCCACATAGATTGAATCCTGTCACATTAAAATCCCATTTTATAAATATTATAAACATACTACCAAAGTTATAATGCTGAAGACGATATCGTTTCTGTCAATTAGACTTCATCAGTTGAGCTCCAATTTAAAAGTTATGTGTATTTTCTAAAGATAAAGTGGTATTATACAAGGCCAAATAATATCTCTAAAAGTATAGACGAAATCCGTCTAAGAGTAACCACTGTAAAAATGACTATCTTAGCTTTAGAAATGTTTTTTGAATTTAAATGATGTTAACTGTGCCAAATATTACTTTAGTATAAGATAAACAGCTGGTACCGAAATACCAGGTACTAGGTTTATGTATACCCTCGGGGACTCAAACGGTCCACCAGCAGTGGCAACGACCTAGTGGTTATAAATATTATAAACATACTACCAATGTTATAATGCTCAAGACGATATCGTTTCTGTCAATTAGACTTCATCAGTTTAGCTCCAATTTAAAAGTTATGTTTCTGAAATGATTTTGATTCCCAGGCAGATTACTTTATTACTATAATAACCTGGTTATTTGAAAGAAGACTTCATTCCCCTTCGATTTCAATATGTCCAGGTTCGACAGTATTTAAATACCTGTTTAGGTATGTACTGTGCTCTCATAGTGTTCCTTTATTGCTTGAGTAACACTACGAGACCAATATACACAAGTTAACAGGCATTTATCGATGTATTGCATCACATGAAATAACTAGTCATTTGGAATGTCATTTGTATGTCCTCTGTGTAAAATCAGTTTGATACATTAAAGTTTTTTATTGTAGATAGATAAAATGAATTTGGGCATGACAAAATCACATTCATGAGTTATATTTAGTTTATCTCAGTAACTTACATTTAAAGTATAAACAATTTCAGATACCAAAGTATAAATCAATAGAATGTCCAGGACATAGATACATATCCGGTAAAAATGGACAAACACGGACCCCTGGAAACCAAGAGGTAGAATCAGGTGCCAAGGAGGTGAAAAACTAGGTTATAATGAGACAAACTAGGTTTAACTCATTTATGTGATTTTGCCGAACCAGAGTGAATTGTACATGATTTTTTAAAAATTGAACTTGGAATATTTTTACTTTTATAATATAACTTGTACAAAATTAAGAAAATATCCTCCCATGCTTAATCATAGTAACGTTTTGATCCGATGTACAGGATCTAATTCATTTCAAAGATGTACGTCGTTTTTTGCCTGAAAATATGATACCATACACTAAACTATACATGTATAGTCAGCTGTAGTGTTTCCCGATTTACATTTTTAACCACATCTGAAACGTTTAAAAGGATGCTTATTTACATCGAATGCAATAAAGTAAACCCTTTATAAAGGTTATTTTTATATAGACAGATAGTAACTAGCGATGCATATAGTTGCAAGTCTGTGATGCACAGAATCTTACTTAAATCATTCTTAATAAGACTGGCAGAAACACCATATGCCTGTGAAGGTATTTATTTTCATCCTCCACAGACATGTTCGATTATAGTTTTATTTATGTTTCTGGTGTTACGTAATCGTCATTGACTGATTAACAGATATATTCGGTATGGCTTTTAGTACAACAGTATCTGAACACATAATATCAAGGCCCTTAGTCAATGTTATCATTTTCATGTTTATATTCACACAGATAGATACTTTGCAGTTGGACAGTTTTTCGTCAGTTTGAGAAAACGATGTTGAGTGAAACTACGTAAAAGATTTCTATCATATTGTTACCAGACATTTGAACAAATCCATTTCTTTGGGAGATTGTTTAACAACAAATAATATGAATTTTGTTTATTTTACATTCGATGTTATGGGCTTTTAAACATCCAACGACAACGGATTCAACAGTAGCATGTTTCAAGAATTAGCAAATTACGAAAATAAAACAATTTTAAAGAAGTACAACTGTCTCAAACAGAAGTTAATACTTTTATCTCGTCGTTAACACGTTGTTTAAAATGCTAAATATTTTCTTTAATGCCAAGATTCTTTTAATCTCTCCTTTCAAGCAATACTTTTAAAACAATTTATACATTAAACCTGCTTAATTTATCGTACAGTATTCTTATTCCCAGATACGTTATTAATAAAATATTTATGAATCGTTAGATATGCGATAAAGTATGCAATAAACATGTGAGAAACACCTGGAAACGAAAAAGCATTACATTGCATTGAGAACAAATTCGCTTAGGTTATATTTCTTGCATAACTTTGATGTTGGCACATTGACGAAGTGTGCTGGATTTTCATATATTTCGCACTTCCGAACAAGCCATTGCATTCTCTTGTGTATTTGATCGGTAATCCGTGTTAGAATTGTTACGTCATTTTCAAAGACATGACGTTTCGTTTTGCTATGGGAACTAAAATATTTCCATAGCCAGAATAGGTACGTTTGTACTTTAATGCTTGTTTCGAGTAAATATTGCTTCGTCCACTAAGGGATGAATTGGTCCTCTAAAAACTAATTCTGGTTTATAAATAGTTTGGTAAACCTTTCATTTATTGCACCAAACTATTTTGAATCCAGTCTTGGTTTTCTCATTTAATACTTACATTTTTTAGATGACGCACCACACATTTTGACCTATTCAATGCTCATATATATATATATATATATATATATATATATATATATATATATATATATATATATATATATATATATATATACTCACACATTTTGTATATATATATATATATATCTGTGTGTGTATGTGTGTGTGTGTGTGTAAAATATGTGGGAGAGTTTGTGTATTTCAACGGTTGCAGGCAATTTTGAATTATGTCTTCTAACAAGTAAACGAACTACTAATCGTACAATTTAAATGCATTCCCTTATATTAATATTTGGAATACATTCCAAAAACTGCAAATTTGATTTATTATGTCCAATCAGCAACCGACTAAATAGTAATCAAATGATGAATAGCCATCGTTAAATTTCTATGGCATTAAACGTTTGCCTATGTATTGTAATCGCAACATTTAGTACGCAAAAGCGAAATGTTACATATGTCTAAGGCCAGGAAGCAATTTGTTTATTTCAAGGCAGATTGTTAAAACGACAAATCATCATTAGGGTGATGTATGTATGCACAACGCTTAGCAAAAGAGGTGCTATTTTGCCGATCCAAATTGAAGTGATTAAGAAGCCAATTCAATTCAGTTTCATTTGTCTATGTTTGACGTGAAATTACATCATTCACATTTTTCTATAAATCTTTTTCGACACCCCTGTTTCTAAATGTGAAAAATTAATAGATGTCGTGGGAAGAAAATGCTTTATCACCAATACAGCTGTACAGTTAAAAGATCGTTCTAAATGGTAAGATCAAGGTTAGAGATTTTGCCTTGCGACATATGATTCTAGTTTCTAATCCGTGTCATGACATTCATTGATTATTGCTTGCCTTTTCTCAAACTTTGGGAATTTCTGTTTTTCGATAACACTGAAAGTTTTCGTGTCAAGGTCTTCTTGATATAGGATATTTTGCTGAATATCTTAATTGTACTCCAAACTACAACAAATCAAAGATAAATAAAAGGTAAACGGATATGACGAAATATAAATCCTGTTTAAATAAAAAAAGGATTAAAACTATTTTTTGTTTTAGTAAACGTCATTTTGATATTAGATTTGCAGTATTTCTGTTTATAACAATTTAATAAACCACAAAGATTTAGAACATTGGATATGTTGTTACATCAGCTCGGTCAGACGTATTTTAACTTAACAAACGCCTTTTTCGCCTAATATTATAAAAACCCGACCAAAGCTGTTTTTGTCTTAACACTATTAAACATCACCTTCTTGAATGTTTTTTTTAAAAAGTTATGTGAGAAATTCCCACATTGTTTTAACGCAACAATTTCGTAGCCACAGCGGTGTGCTAATTCATTTAACATTTCTTAAATTTCGTCTTAACATGAAAGGTCTTAATTATTGAGATTCAAAACTTTTACATTTAATTTAGGGGACCTCTGTGAACAAATGGTTAGTGCATCGCTCTTTGAACGATAATGTCTCTCACTTCCGGTCAACGCAGGTTCGAGCCCTGCTGGAAACTAAACTGATTCCTGTGAGGAAGTTTGCCAGCTTACCTACGGAAGGCCTGTGATATATTCCCAGTTACATTGTAAAGTTGGCTGTGACCTTATAAATTAGAAAATGTTGAGTGTGGTGTAAACCACCATTCAAATTAAAATTCAGTTATTGTGTTTTCTTTTTGTAGGTAGTGAAGATGTTGGTGATTGTAGTTGTGATGTTCGGAATCTGCTGGTTACCTCTTCATATTTTCAATTTGCTTCAAGACTTTGTGCCGCAGATACTGATATACAACAACGAGCAGGAGTTCAAAATATTGTTGGGAGGCTTTCTCGGTGCCCATTGGCTAGCCATGAGTAACAGTTTTGCAAATCCAATTATATATGGATTTACAAATGAAAGTTTTAGAGTAAGTTGAAATCTACTATTCCTTGTTATATAAGGCATACATGGTTCAACTATTATCTTTCTGGAACGATGTTTGTTGTTTCATATTTGTATCTTCTATTTGAAATAAATAAATAATGATGTTGGCATTAATTACATTTAGTGTTATATTGATGATAATTACTTCACTGTAATATATTTTGGTATTTTTTCTATAATCTGTTATAATTGGTATGATTCAAGAAAAACTGAATAAAATGAAATATACTGTATTAAATAAGAATTATAGATTTCCGATATCTACAATCTTTTAATACCAAATTTTAACCTTGTACAATTACTTACTTAATCATATACAAAACTTCATTACATGACCTCGTGGCTGATCGGTTATAGCAGCGCACTATACACCATAAGGTTTCTCATCTGAACCCTATTAGGGACTTTGATGGAATTGAAAAAAATTATGTAGGATATTTTAAGTTTTCCGGAGGAACACAATTGGTTGTTTTCCTTAAAATTTCTAACCATGAAAATGCTATATCACTGAAATGGTTTAATGTTTAAAGTTGCATGCATAAAAGGTAAACCAGTTAATATATATTTTGATAGGGTTCGGATTTTAAATAACAGTTTCCCTGATTTTCATTTTAATTAAATGTTCCAACGTTTTGAATATATACAGGACAAGTAGATTTGCACTCGAAAAAGGTCGACGATCGATCGAACTGGTGTAATTTATCTAAGACACTAAATTGAAAAATAGTATTGCCCATAATGAAGCATATTTTGTACCTTCAATATTCTAATTTCCCTGGAGTCATAGGTCATTCC
Source organism: Atrina japonica (assembly GCA_030159075.1). Taxonomy (NCBI): domain Eukaryota; kingdom Metazoa; phylum Mollusca; class Bivalvia; order Pterioida; family Pinnidae; genus Atrina; species Atrina japonica. The sequence goes on along the minus strand of BROG01000084.1, from coordinate 1,015,451 downwards.
CTTTATTAGATGTTCTAAGCAACACGTACTAATACCAACAAATTATTGCCATTATATTCCTAAATATATTGACTAATAAGAATGCTTTGTGGCAATTAATGGAATAGAAAATCTGTGTTCCACTTATGGAGATCATTTGTCCTGAGTTAAAATTATTTCCGAACACTCATCAATCACCTTGCCAAAAATGGCTTCTTAATAAAGTAATCGTTCTGCACTGTCAGTTTTGTTAATATCTTACCACAAACCCTACACAAGAAAACTTCACAATTAAAAACGTATTAAAGAAAGTGATTAATTTTGCGCACTAATATTTCTTTGAACTTTTTTTCAGGCTGACCTGCTCATTTTACTACATAAATGGTTCCCTTGCTGCAGCTGTCTGAAGTCTCTTATGATTCGTACCTATAGTTTATCTACATACGACAGTATGATATATCGACGACAGACGACGCTGTATCGTCGCAGCTCTATCAATAATAATGGGTCATTTAGATGTTCCAAACAATACAAATCACCGCACAGAAAGGGCAGCAGTACACGAAGGAGCAGTGCTACTCACAGAGTGGGAACAGAGCTGTACTCCCCGAGATACACCAATGGGGTCATAGATCATAAAACATTTCATTCCAAAATGCCTGCTTCATTTATCGAATCGCCCACATAGAGACTGACAGTGGATATGACAGAAAGTTCGTGCGATATCTCAATATTTCATTTTCTGTGATACCCGATTGTCTAGGATCTATACATATTTTGCATCGAATTTTGAAAAAAAGCAAATTATATTAATTTAATTTAATGACAAATGAAACAGCAAATTGAATATGAAGTATTCTTTAGTGCATTGGGATCCGACGAGGATGGTACATGACTTATTGAAGAGAATCACCAATTACATGCGTTTCTACTCTTATTACCTCATCTGAGGAAGATTAGATAACATATCCTTGATCTTTTGAAAATGTATATTTCATCCTCATCTTATCAGGATTGCTGATGATTTTTTTATCGCACATCATCAGCAATAACATGAAGAAAGTTCATTTATAATGATAAGACGGCATAATCCAAAGTCGTTACTACAAAGTAATTGTCCATATTTATGTTCAAGAACTTACACGAGGTTGCTCTAACAACTGAAAGACACAGACATAATTATCAAATGAAAGCTTTAGAAAGCGATGACATTAACGTATTATTTATAGTACCACTTGTGATCATTTGAAAAGTTGACGCATTCACCCCTAAACACATCTGGAATGGCCTAAGCCATTGATTTATAGAAGAGCTCATTGTTTCTAAGGGGTTGAAGAGTTAAAGATAGAGGTCACCGTAACAATATCATTTGATTTTGTAATATTTACCGCACTACCTAACCTAAATGTTAAATATGTGACCTGATTTCAAACGATGGAGTAGTCGATTAATCAAATAAAGATCTATGTTGAACCATATGACTTATACAGGTATATATATTAGGATATATATCAATTGCGATAAATTGGTCTTATACAGGTATATATACCTATAAAGTGGTCTTGAACAGTATAAAGAGCATAACACTCAGACACGTAAGGCTGGACGGAGTGATACACATGTATCAGGCAAACCAATGTAAGGGATATTGTATTAGTTTGATGCAAAATGAACCAAATGTGGTGTCTGTTGTTTTGGCAATTGAAACAGTAAATAAAACATTGCATCTGTTATTGTTTTATACAAAAAATAACTTAAAGGTGGCAAAAGTTAAATGTAATCTCTCTATCTCTGTCTATTTGTCTGCCTGTCTGTGTCGCTGTCTCTCTCTATATGTCTGCCTGTCTGTGTCTCTGTCTGCCTGTCTGTGTCTCTGTTTATCTGTCTGCCAGTCTGTCTATCTGTCTGCCTGTCTGTGTCTCGGTCTGCCTGTCTGTGTCTCGGTCTGCCTGTCTGTGTCTCGGTCTGGTCTGGTCTGGTCTGGTGTGTCTCTCTCTCTGTGTCTCTCTCTGTCTCTCTCTCTGTCTCTCTCTTTCTGTCTCTCTCTGTCTCTCTGTCTCTCTCTCTCTGTCTCTATCTTCTGTCTCTCTGTCTCTGTCTCTCTGTCTCTCTCTCTCTCTCTCTCTCTCTCTCTCTCTCTCTCTCTCTCTCTCTCTCTCTCTCTCTCTCTCTCTCTCTCTCTCTCTCTCTGCAGAATTATTGTTTAATGTAATCATTGAGTGAATTGAAGGAAAACCAATAGATATTCGAATCTCCAAGTCCAATTAAATACGTCAAATTAAATATAGTAACGATATCTAGACGATAAATGAATGTGAATTCTAAAAGGGATGTGGCCGCATGTCCAGAAGGAGTCAACATAACTTTTTAGCAAGCCACTCCCGTCGCAAATGTTCCATGGAGAACAAGAGTTTGGTGAAAAGGTCATCAGTTTAAGATCTAATTGGCGAAAGAGAGAAAAGTTCCAACTTTTTTCTTGTAATTTTCAACTTTTATCTCCTCTTGCCAACCTTAAAGTTGGATTTCCCAACTTTTTTCTTTACTTTTCCAACGTTTTTCTTCGAATTTCCAACTTTTTTCTTGACTTTTCCGACTTTTTTCTCGGAATTCCTAACCTTAAAGTTGGATTTTCCAAATTTTTTCTTCACTTTTCCAACGTTTTTCTTCAAATTTCCAACTTTTTTCTTGACTTTTCCAACTTTTTTGTGGACTTATCAAAATTAATACATATATGGCCTACATTTATAAACAGGCACTTGCACAGTAATTTGAATAAATTTGAACATCTATAATGTAGTTTTCAATTTTAAAATACCGTATCACTAAACGGTACAATTATTGATAAGTAGTCAGGCGATTCTTCGCTAAAATGTTGACAATGATGATACATCTACATCGAAACTACCCTGAGAGGCTATGTTAGTGACTCATATTACCAAAAATTGTGCATATATTCAATGAAATGTAGCATTGGTACAAAAATTGTGCATATATTCAGTGAAATGTAGCATTGGTACAAAGATTGTGCATATATTCAGTGAAATGTAGCATTGGTACAAAAATTGTGCATATATTCAGTGAAATGTAGCATTGGTACAAAGGTATTATTCATTTGAAACATAATGAATTATTTAAAACGATAGTTTATTAAATGGGTGCATTATAAGTTTCTTTTCGATATAAATTCTTAAATTTTATATTTCTCAAAGCCTTAAATAATTTCAGGGGACGACTTTTTGGGACAGCAATGCAAATTTTGTCAAGTCAGATTATTTATTTTCAGTACGTCACAAGACAGAATTTATATTCTTAATCTTTTAGAGATAGACTTTTTTCAGTTTCTGTGCCTTTGTGATCAAGATTGTATTAAAACGTAGTGGCAGATCTAGACATGTTCAAAGGATTAACATAAATCTATACTAACTCAAAACTCGGTAACTGCGTATTGGATTAATTAACACGTATCTTTTAGTGGTTTTATCCGCAACCAGAAATGAAACTAAGCCTCCAACTGCTAATATTCACATTGATTACATATCTCAGAAGGAGATTATCTCAGAAAATATGCATATGAAATAAATGTTAGGGAGTAATATTGGTTTTTGATAGGAATGAATAAGATTTAACCAGTACAGAGTTGGAAAAGCCAAGAATAAAGTTGGAAAAGCCAGCTTTAAAGTTGAAAATTCCAAGAAAAAAGCTGGAAAAGTCACAGAAAAAGTTGGAAAAGTCAACTTTAAAGGTAATAAAAGGAGAAAAAAAGTTGGAAATTCCAAGAAAAAAAGTTATAAAATTCAACTTTAAAGTTGGCAAAACGAGAAAAAAAGTTGGAAAAGCCAAAAAAAAATTGTTCGAAGAAAAAAAAAGTTGAAAAAGCCAAATTTAAAGTTGGCAAAACGAGAAAAAAGGTGGAAATGCCAAGAATAAAGTTGGAAAAGCCAAGAAAAATGTTGAAAATTGCAAGAAAAAGTTTAAAGTTGGTAAAATGAGAAATAAAAAAGTTAAGGTGACCTAAATACACTTCCTTAAATGTCAAACAAATCTGAAATGGGAAATTCATAATACATAGAACATAATATAAGTTTTTATATGAGAAGAAAATCAAGTTTACTAACTGACAATTTTTAAAGAGCACCTTTCATATTTGGAATTTGGTGCAGAGATTTATTTTCTGTAATTCACTCCATTCAGAGATGTTGTGGTAGTGCGTGTCATCATAGGCTCCTAATACAATGTTCAAGTTTGAATAAGTGGAATAATAAAATCTTCCCTTTTGGTATAAGACAGGAAACCCTCAATCAAACGATCAATATAATTCAATTTCTAGCAACCTATATATACATAAACATAGATGTTAGGCAACAGTCAAAATCAAATTCTACACTTCCGGTTATAGTCTATTAGTGTCAACTGTTCTTACGTTGAAGCATATTGGATCATAATATATTCATATAAGTATCTCTGCTAAATATATGACTGATAGTATTAGCATCTGTATGCACATATAATGGGAACTAAATATTTACATCACGTCAAATTACGAACACCAGAAACAGATTATCTCCGAATTTCTCGATTGTGTTCCAATTCATGTGCAGAGTGAAAAAACCAATATCTCGACGCTGACAATACCACACTCCCTTACACATCAACAAGCAACAATTTTTTTCAATTGTTGAACAAAAATGTGAAAAGAATCCTAAACTTAGATAAATATTAAAATTAAAAGCTACAAATATATTCGCTGGGTAGGATTTATGCACAGTTTTGTACATTGCAATGAATAATCAATTGTTTAACTGATATTTATACATCCAAGTGTTTCCTTCAATGAGGATTTTAAATACACATCAGGTTTCTATAAACTGTACAATATTACGAATTACGTAAGAAAACACGTGGCTTTTGGAAGGCTATTTTAAATATCGTGTTAACACCTGTTACTCTGTAGTTATAGATCTCGGAATCACTTAGATAATAGGAAATCAGAATTGGTCCTTTTAGTTAGTTTTTTCAATTTTTCAAATTTTTCAAATTTGATGATGATACAACAATGCATGACAAAATATGTATGGCATATAATACCATACCGCAGACCTTGTATTTTATTCTATATTTCTACCAAACATGTGTTGTTTTACGACTCTCCAGCGGTTGTATAAACGAAACTGCAATTAAATAGGAAGAAATAATCAGCTGAATAAATTTCAATGGCTGAGCCCGAACAACTACTGCAATGAAAATGATACCATGAAGTTGCATCAAGCCAATTGTTGGCTATAAAAGTAATTGAAGGGGGAAAGGGGTCTGTTATTGAGAATTATATTCTCGCACCTGAGATAGACGGACCTCGTTTTTTTTTTTTTTTGGTCAGTACTGCAAAATTCTATCCGGAACTGCTGATCCAGAACACCTTGGCGTCGTCTGTATCTTTGTAACCATGGAAGATTATCGTACTGATAGTTTACCTGGTAAACATTTGATATCAGTTACACATAAATCTTACCAGGGAAAGGAAATAAATAAATAGGCTTATAATGCAGGTGTATATTGATTTGCTGATGGTTAATGAAAACGGGCGAGTGACTCCGCACACCTAAAATTTTTAATACTAACTCAGGTTAGATAAACATGATAATCAATTAACACTCACTGTTGAATCTTTATTTATCATATTTTATGATGCGATCCAAACGTCTACAGTTTTGTCATTTTCGACACGTCATATATATGTATTTCGTGAAGCTTATTTGATTAACTATTCCATTCATTTAAATGATTAAATTGTTCGAAATAAGATAAGACCAAACAAAACCAACAGTAGAAATGTTTATTCCGTCGTAACATGATCATTGGGAGAATAATACATGTCAATAAAAATAACGACGAACATAAAACTCAACAAAATAATGAGGCAAAGCAATCCGTTATTAATCATACTTCTGACTTAAGAAGATACTGGAGATGAGAAGTGATAGCCGTTAATCAATTTAAACAATTTTGTTTGAAACTATCCCAGCTTCATTAAAATGATTTAAATCCCAGGAGGAATACAACCGACTTCAATTGTGTAAAAATAAATTAGATTTAGTTAAGTCATTCTTATCAAAGCCGGAAATACTTCATTACTGCTGTCAGCTGCACGCCATCGTAATGAAAGTTAAAGAATCGCCGACAAATATTATCTATGATGAAATCAATGGTCAAATGCTATGGAATTAAAAACCAACAATACTTTAATTTTAAACATTTAGATAAACGTCTGGGCAGTGTACGTATTAAAGTGTTCTTGAAAAAGATATTAAAAAGAGGACTTTACCTCTACGTTTATTTAGTATAGTGGAAAATCTTTTCTTCTCATGAGTTGAAAATTTTGGTTTTTCCTTCCAAAACAAATTCTTTGACATTGATTTTCGTTGATATTGATTTCCAATATTATGGATGTGTTTAACATGAATTAAATTTATTTAGCATTTTAGCAAGTTGACCTTAGAGCTGTTATAATATTGTGTTAAATGGAATGCATGGTTTTACCAGTTTCAGCTCAGTTTTAGGTGCATTATACAGAGATAAAAATAGAGCATTTTTGATATGGCTCATTATTTTGTATAATATATCGTAAACAATACCGAGACACATGTACATTATCTCTCCTAGGATGTGATATTTCCATTATGAGATATCCTATTATCCGCCATTTGGCAACCCATTTCAATTAGTGATTTGGCCTTGTATGATACCACTTCTTTTTTCAGAAATATCTACATTAAATTCAAGCTCAATTGATGAAAGAAAATGATCATATTGAGCCTTTGTTTTAAACTCCTTTCATATCTTTAATACTATTAAGTACACGTTGTCATACTGATATTTACAACCTATGTAGAATAATTCGTGCAATTTTGCAAAAAATGATATATTGCTTTTAGCATCCTTCATTCAGTTAGAAAATGTAAGTATTGCTATGAAGTTAAATTATAGTCATTATCAGTATAGAGCAAATTTCTGAATCTCCTAGAACATAAATGTCCCCTAGACGACGATAAAAATAACCACGATTAACTGCTAAAATACCAAATGTGAATTCGTATACATGACTAATACATTTAATACGTGCATATGATATTTTCATTTGAATATTTACATAAAATTTTTGAGATATTCTCAAAATAATTTCATATAAATATTCAAAATATAATTTTAAATTAGTAACCAAAACAAAAATTGTTTCTACAAAATCTAACTTAGTCTAATCTACTAATACTGATTTAAATGGTTTAAAGTCATTTCGTTAATGTCAGACTAGTCACAGAAAAATATATATTAATGTCTATAGATTCAAATCATGATTAAAATACCATAGTCAACAAAGGCATAATCACTTCCGGTTTGAACACATGTCTGAATGTATACAACACTATACAGCACGTTAGCACATGACGAATCAGCTACCACTTCCCGTTATACAAAATATATCAGTCTGTAACACACAGTTGTCAACACAAACACTCGACAGTACAGTTTGTTCTACGGAAACCAAGTTCAGCGACTATAGTCAATCACAATGAAACATGAAAATCACTTAGCTGAAATTCATTGATCCGCCACCAACAGGATTTTGTAAACGAATGTCATAAAAAGTTCCAGGCACTGTATTGCTTGGCTGGTACCTCACATGAATAACAATCTAGGGACGCTCCTTATTCTGATTTAGTAGGCTGTAGTTTCCCTCCATAAGAAGCTACAAAATATATAAGTTACTCTACTATGGTTGCTTTAATCTCTAAAAATCAAAGTTCATTACTTTACTACACCCGACTTATAAGTGTAATTATTCACTAAATGTAAGAAAGTATTTTTCACAACACAAAATTCAGATTTATTTTACGCTATGCAACAATTGGCAGCCATACTCATTTTAACCACGCACAACTTTGTACATAAATCAAACAATATATCGACAAAAATTAAAGCACTGGAAATCAAACTGCTCTCCAATCTAAACATTTGAAACCGGCGTATCAATTACTAATAAATGTTGCCATTCTCAATAGCAATACAGTTAACATATGACTGCAGACTAAAATCATAAATTATGCCCTAAACAATGACCACACAATTGTCATATCATGACTTACATTAACGTTTACCTTCACTATAAAACTGAATTACAAATAAAAATTATTATCACAAACTATGATAATGATAGTAAAACAACTATATTTAGCTTACCACAGTCTGTATCAAAGTGCTTCTACATTAATATAATGTTACAACTTTCTCTTAATATGGCGAGATTGGAAATGCCACGCCACTAAATTCAAAAGTCCGTGCAGGAAGTAAAGGCATTCATGGGTAATTATTGCATTGTTTGATTTGAATACTCGAACATATTTATTTTTTCATTACAAAAACATTTAGATTTAACCTCAGGTTTTGATACAGAAGAACACCAGTTTTATTTTAAAAGAACGTGTTTGTGAATGTATACATGACTAATACATTTAATACGTGCATATTATATTTTCATTTTCACGAGATAACGTCAACTTCGTTGTTCAATAGTCAATTTAATATGTAGATCGCATAATAACTGATATATTAGCATTTTCTTATTTTTCTTGAATCCATTTAAATTATTTACATAAGACCCTGTAACAACTTCAAAATACCATAAAAATCCATGAGATCATGTAAAACAACTTTATAAATAAAAAAAAAAATAACTCCAATAAACCATTAAAAATAACTCCCAAAGGTCATGGGAAACAACTTCATATGACAATGAAAACAACTTTATATGACCATGAAAACAACTTCATATGACCAGGAAAATAACTTCATAAAATCATAAAAAATAACTCCATTAGACCATTCATTATGTGACCATAAAACAACTTCATACGAACAACATAAAAAAACAAAATAGCTTCATGATACCACGAAAACTATGAAAATTAACTTCACAAGATTATCATGAAAAACAACATTATAAGACGTCACCATGAAAAACAACTTCAACTTCATAAGAACACAATAAAACAACATCATTAGACGTCACCATATAAAACAAATTCATAGGACCAGGAAAAAAACCGAAATACGACCATGAAAAAACAACTTATATTGATAATACGGCCATGCAAAAGAACTTCATATGACCATGAAAAACAACTTAATATGACCATGAAAAATACTTCATATCACCATGAAAAACAACTCATAAGACTATTAAACAACTTCATTAAACTGACAACTGATGCGATATTTGCTCCCTTTGGATTGCTAAATCGAGTCGAAAATTGTTCATTCATATGTTTACTATTATAAATGCATACAAGAAATAGAGCGCATAGATGAATGTAACTGTTTCTTTTGGAAATATCTAGATCTTAGCAAATGAATAGGAAATGTTATCAATGGTGCCAAAATGAAGAAAATGATAAGCCAACGATAGCCATTAGCTACATGGACATTGTCTATCTAGAAGAGGTAACATCTTTGCCGCTCTTCTGTCGAAATATATTGATTAAATATCACAAAAATATAGTCCGCTGTTATGAAATGACAACACAGACTGGAAAAAAGAACTGACATCGAATCTGGACTTCCGATAATAAATGAAAAGAATATGACTCAAAGTATTTCCTAAGATAGTTTCATTGAAATAAATGAAAAATCTTTCTACCTTAGTTTGTATTCGTACGCGCACTACTATAATGTTTACATGCAATGCCTGTAATGTTTGTCACTCCGACCTACATGTTCCTGTTATAATTATATTATCATTGCGCTGGTCAGTTACAGATCAATGGCCGTACTAATACAATATGACGAATAGCTTTAACTATGTAACATTGTGTTCACGTTCTGGAAGACAAAGGGTATTCGATCACATGCTTTGTTTTCTTTACTCATGATATTAATACTGTAATTAAACATTTTACATTGGTTAGCATGCGGCTGTCAACATTTATAAACATGAAATTTAGCAGTAAGACATTGACCCGTAAATGACCATTACATTGACTGCATAATGTTCACTTATAAGTTTTACAATAATACTTATAAATTTTAAAAGTTTTACTTACTTCTTTCTTTAAATACTATCTCAGGAAATATTTCTTCGATATTTCTCTCCATTTGATTATCTAAATAAATTGTCCGCGTCATCCACCATTTTGTTGTGAACTATATTTTCGGTAGCAGTTATTTGTGTAATTAGACATATCTATTTCACGCCAAAATCACAATAATCAGTTAAACCTAATTTTTCTCAGATAAACTTACTTTTTCTCCAGTCAAACATAGTTTTTGTCCAGTTAATGTGGGTTACGAGTTAATCCAAATTTTTCTCCAGTTAATCCTAATTTTTCTCGTAACCCAAATCAACTGGAGAAAAACTGAATTTAACTGAGAGAAACTGTGTTTTAACTGCGCGAAATACCCATTAATGTTATTTTGGCGCAATTTAATCTATTTTTTCTTAGTTAAACTTCATTTTTCTCTAGTTAATGTGACTTACTGAGAAAATTTAGTTTTAACTAAAGAAAAACTAGGTTTAACTGAGAAATTCTAGGTTTAACTGATTAACCTAATTTTTTCTGAGTTAAACCTAGTTTTTCTCCACTTAAAGTGGGTTACGAGTTCAACGTAATTTTTTTTTCAGTTAATCCAAGTTTTTCTCGTTACCCACATTAACTGATAACTATATTTAACAGTTAGGATTAACTGCGCTAAAATCATATTAATACTCATTAATGTGATTTTGGCGCAGTTAAATTTAGTTTTTCTCTATGGCACGCCAAAATCAAATTAATGAGTTAAACCTAGTTTTTCTCAGTTAAACACAGTTATTCTACATTAACTGGAGAAAAACTAGGTTTGATTGAGAAAAACTAGGTTTAACTGCACCAAAATCACGCCGAAATTACAACAATTACTTAATCCTAGTTTTTCTCGAGATAAACCCATTTTTTTTCTCAGTTAAACCTAGTTTTACTCCAGTTAAAGTGGGTTCCGAGTTCAACCTAATTTTTCTTCAGTAATCCACAATAACTGATGAAAAACTAGGATTGAGAAAAACTAGGTGTAACTGCGCCAAAATCACAAAAATGAGTTAAACCTAGGTTAAACATAGGAAAAACTCAGTTCATCTGTTTAACTCATTAATGTGATTTTTTGGGTTGCCATATTTCTCGGTTAAAGTAGGTTTTTCTCGAGCAAACTAAGTTTAATTCATTTTTTTGATTTTGACGCATTTAAACATAGTTTATCTCCAGTAAATGTGGGTTACTGAAAACAACTAGGTTTAACTGGAGAAAAACTGGGTTTAACTGAGAAAAACTAGGTTTAACTCATTAATGTGACTTTGGCGTGCCATACATATCTATGTTATTACATATCTATTTCATTACATTTTATATAGTAAATGTATTATTACACTCTCTTCAAATTTATTTGTATCGTCTTCGTAAAACGGGTAATGATATAGATATTATAATATATACGTGTTTTAATCTAGGAGTGTCCAGAAGACAATATAAATGTGTTGCAAGGTTGGAAAAGACCTCTAAAACAGCAATTGGAGTAAGGTGCCATTAATCATTTAGCATTCTTTGCACAATATCTAACAGAACAGATTAAAGTTATTTTTTTGAGTCGTCTTGGATTTAAAAGTGGTTAACCAGAGTAAGAATGTTTGTGAAATATTTGATGTTCATTTGATTTCGGTCAAATTTATCTATGGCACAAGAAATGTTAATGTTTTACTGAATGAGATTCAAAATTCTTTCGGCGAAGACTACAACATATTGAACAAACATCAAACGGGTGGTCTTACATTTGTAACTGATGATGCAAAATGTATTTTCTGTAAAAACGTAAGAGAACATTTAAGATATTTGACCGAACAATTAGTTTTGACAATTCGCTGTAACTCAGCGTCAATGTGGAAGTGGGAGGTAACAGCTTCGACCCCCAGGACCGAGTCATACCGAAGGTTTTTTTTAAAAATAGGTAGCGATTGTTCCTTCACCGACCTATCGCCATAAAAAGTATGTCATGGGTCATTTGGATGAGTCTTTAAATATCAACAGTTATTGGTCAATACATCCGACTGGCATACGATTAATGCACGATTATATTGATTAACCTGTTTGTCCGCTCAAGTCTTTTTAGTCGTTCATTTTTTTCTGAATAAGTAAACAGAAGATAAAACCTAAAAACAACGCTAATTACAAAACTCATATCGTATCTTGTCCTTTTTGCGGGTAAAAAGTGGTGTGTGTGTTTGTGTGTGTGTGTGTGTGTGTGTGTGTGTGTGTGTGTGTGTGTGTGTGTGTGTGTGTGTGTGTGTGTGTGTGTGTGTGACATTAATATTTTATCAAAATAGAAAGTGAAATATATTTAAATCGCTACCCAAATCTGAATAACAGAAAGGTTCAGTGTACCATACCTTTTAGTCCTTTAGATTCACGATTTCTATACTGTAATATGTGCAATTGTGTTTCAGCTTCTTTGAACAAATTCATAAAGATTTACTGTCTTATATTTACATGAATTAACAGTTATCAAGTGATCGTCATCTCAAAAACATCTCTAGACTAAACATTTTATATATAGCTATGATCCCCCTATTATTTAGGTGTCGATGGAGTACAATGGTTAAGTGTTTATTCTAACTTTTTATGAAGCATTGCAGATAATAACAGGAAGATCACGATTTACGTTTTAGTTTAAAATGACGCCATTTCATAGATGTTTGTTTCATTAAATAATTCAATAAAACAGTAAAAAATATAGAGTTGTCAAAATACCTTTTTATCTATTTCTTTATGCTGAGAATGTACGAAGCCAGAGAATGTAAGCAACGAAAAAAAAATGCTCGCTACTCACGTTACATGAGGTATAGTTAGGTACATTGGCCAAGTACAACATCTTGTACTTTAACCATGTTCGATAGACCGTGGATTTGAACTACAGGTTTGCATTAGCTATTATTTAAACTGTTCCCCTCTTTACTATTTGAATTGATATGCAATAACAAAAAGGAGATAAACACAGGCATACAAATTCTTGAATTCCTACATATTTTGTGAAAATTGCTTGAGAAACCAAAGTTTGCTCCTTTTCAACTGCACCTTACTATTGTTAATGAATACTACACTGGACCTGACTTTATTTTCACAAAATATATAGGAATATATTTTTTGTATACCTGTATACATATCTTATGTGTTATTGTACATCAAGTTCAAGTATTAAAAGTACAATACATTCCAAAATATTTTTCGATAAATACATAATGTCCCTTTAAGTCAATCAATTTAATGAAGACATGAAAAGAGGATCATTGCCATATTTGAGATTATGTTTGTCTTGCTATTTGCATCATCATCATAATCATCATCATCATCATCATCATCATCATCATCATCATCATCATCATCATCATCATCATCATCATCATCATCATCATCATCATCGTTGTCGTCGTCAGTATCATCACGGTTGTCTGTCTGTCACAAAATTTTGTCCAGGCTACAACTTTCAAACCCTTGCATGGAATGCATTCAAACTTGATATGTTACTGGTCATAATATTGACCTTTCGTCATATTACCAATGTCATTGTGACCCATTTTCACAAAATATTGTCTGGACTATACTTTTCCATGGTTGGAATGCATTCAAATTTTAATATGCTATTGGTCATATCTTCAGTATCTAGGTCACGGAGCAACCATAGAGCAAAGCGGAAACATGTTTTTGTTAAATATTTTTCTTCAAATATAACTACAAGCTGTGTTAAAAGCAGGCTGTCTGAGCTACATATGGAAGCAAATGAAAATCAATTCATCATAATCAACTAAAAGGTATCTCTCTCTTTTTCCCCCAGGATGATCAGAAAAAAATATTAATGTCTTTGTTTTTAAAAGCATCAATATAATGTCTGTCATATTTCTGTTGATTGAATTATGTGATGTCGACACAATTAGTGTCAAAGGCACCACGGGGGTCGTAGACCACAATAAAAGCTCAATAACACGGGTGAAGGGTATTACCGCTGTAGTTGACGATTGTACAAATGACTTCGTAAAATGATTAAACTATAATGTGGAATATGTCAAGACAGAAAAAGACCCCAAGTCATGCATTTTACTTTTATGTCAAATAATATGTATATCAATAATGAATAATATCGTTTTCAATTTCATGTTACCGCTTTTTCATATATCTGTTAAGTTTGAATTCGTTTAGAAGTTTGTTCAACATTCCGCAAATTGTACGGTCGTTATTTAACGAATGAGGCTCTGACAAGTAAAATTGAAGAAGTAACAATCAATAATCAAAACTCAAATCCATTATAACACGAATTAGATGTGCAAATGGTCTCAACATAAAGAACAATTCTAAATCCCAAACAGGATAAGACCGGGTGTTTCATTCACAAGCTTTCATTCGTTATATTCACATATCATAGTTATCGAATTGAATAACAAAATAATTGAATCGAATACCCCGCCTTATACGTGATCGGTTTTCATTAGAACAGTAAAGTGATGAAAGAAATATATTTGTGTAACGTCATATTATGAATGACGTCAAATTATGTGTGATGTCATATGAGGAACTTCATTTATAGCTGATACAAACGACGTTAAGATTAAGACTGAGACTATGGGAGACTGCTACGAGAAATTACAAAATTGTGACAAGGATTTGTTCCCCACTTATTATAGCTTAATTTGATTGTGGACTCAAAGCAGATGTGGCCGGTCAACAGGGAATGCTTACTCTTCCGCGGTACCTGAACCCTTCTCTGGATTTACAGAGGTCCGTGTTTGTCGAAAATTCAAATATACAAGATTTGTATAGTGTCTCCCGGGCATCCTGAAGATTTACACTTTGGTATCTGAGATTGTTATGTACTGAAGAAGAGTCCGGGATATGAGAGTTATTTATATGAAATCGATGATACGGTTTGACTTTCTGTATAAATTAAAACTACAGATGACTTAAAATATTTCATTATATTGGTTATATTAGCCCTTTAACATTATATAACATATTCGCTACTTGAACAATTCGCACTATGTTTGCTCCGAAATTATTATAGTTACATATGTTCAAAATTGCCGGTTTCATCTTAAATTTCATCCCTGAATATGATAGGGAAAAGGCTGTAAATAAACTGATGAGAAAAGTTAGGTACGTTATGTATCACAAAGAGCACTGCGTGTTGCATCAATTCAGTAGTTGTAAATACAATGCACTGTTTTATTGTTTTCTGTTTTATGACGATGGCCGATGTTAAAAGTGGAGGAGAAATTTCACTTATATTGTACCTGGGAACAGATCACAGACCTTCTGCAGGCAAACTGGCAAACAAAATCAACTCAAGGTTTTAGTGGGTTTGGAATTTATTTCCTGTCGATCCTTAAATTGGCATTAGCTGTGTTTACCTAAAATATTGTTTGATTTTTTTCTAATTTCACTACTTCTACTTGATGTAAAATAAGAAATAAGAGCTATAAACAGACATAAAATGTTATATTCCTGTATATTTTGTGAAAATAAGGTCAAGTCCAGTGTGGTATTCATTAAACAAATAGTATGGTTAAGTAATGCTAGTGAAAAAGTGCCAAAGCTGGGTTTTTCAAACAAATTTCACAAATTATATAGGAATTTAAGAATTTTCATGCCTGTGTGTATCTCGTTTTTGATATTGTATAACAATATAAGTATTAAAAGATGGGGGATGTTGTTGTTTTTAGACACAGCTAATTCCCCTTAAAAATTGAATGTTTTATTTACAGTGTTATGATGTCTCTTACTTCTGGTCAGCGCAGGTTCGAGTCCCGCTCGCCCGTAAGCGGGAGGCCGGTGGTCGGGTTCTCTCCTCCACCAATAAAAACTGGCCGCCACCATACATCTGAAAATTGTTTTGTGTGGCATAATTCAAAATTAAACTTACTGAGGACATCCTGAGATTAATAGTATCTATGATTTTTGTATATTTGCTGTAACATATTTTAAGTTTCATAAATAGATTCAAATCTCAAGAATTGGGATTTGTTTATAAGTGAATTCTTCGAAAAGAATACCTAAGGATAAAAAGACTAGAATAAACATCGAGATAAACATCTGACGTTAATAATAAAGACATCATCATATTGATACAGAAAGACTTGCTTATTTTTCTAACACAGATCCGTCTATCTACAGAAGGTGATCTAAAACGTAGTAACTGCAATTAAACTGTTATCTGTCTTTAAAATCTAAGTATCTGATTTCTGTATGTAAAACTTGCGTTAGATTAAACAATCAGTGCCAGCTTACATAAGAAGATGGTTGGATCCAGACATGAATGCTAAACAAATGCTGCATAATGATTACGAATATTTACTACCTAGATATCAGTCCAAAACATAGGTCTTGATTTATGATACCTCACCTGCAGTGGTTATATCTGGTATATGTTTGTTTAGTAAAGACAATTGTAAGTTTATATGCATGGTAGATGATGTCGTTAGTCATTTTAGTGCTTTATATAATTCCTTTCGTGACATGTATCTATTTGCTTAGACCTAAAACCGTAGGATTTATAATGTCGTTGGTATTAGTGCCTTATATATATATATATATATATATATATATATATATATATATATATATATATATATATATATATAATATATATATATATATAATGATATCAAATGTTTTAATAAGTGTTTAAATATAAAAAGTCTTAGATACCAAGGTATAAATCACTATGATGTCTAGAATATATACTAATCTGGTAACAAAATGGACAAACACGAACCTCTTGAAATTAAGAGGAGGAGTAAGCATCCCCTGTCGACCGGTCACACCCACCGTGAGTCCACAGTCAAATTTAAATGAACGAATCCTCGCCATAATTTGTACATACATCGCAACAACTGCCATCGAACAGGTAGTTCAACATTTCACTTAGTGAAACAGAGTAGTGTAGTCGTAAACAAGACTATTATACCGACCGTAAAATTTGCAGAACATTGACACTGAATGCGATTTTCTGCATCCCTTTGTCAATAATTTGCCAGCAGTAGTTTACCCCTGCATATGAAATGTTCATATGTTGAATGTCTGGCATATAATATCATTTGTGAAATATAAACTCCATAAGCAGTTGACTGTGGGGTATTATTACTTAAATGTGGAAAATTAACGGTGGGAAAGCCGAAATCGTCGCGTTTGTCGTATAGCTTAGCTGTTAATTTCCCTTCTGTGTCTATAGTTAATAAAATGTCTGAGTATGGAGTGTGTTTGTTTGATTCTGTCGTATCTTTAATTTTTAGTTCGCTGGAATATATCGCATTTACATATGTATGAAAATTGTCATTATTAATTAACAAAACGTCGTCGACATATCTAAATGTCAAATTAAAGGGCACCGCTAATTTTTCTTCCTTTGCTTCTGAAATAAGCAACTGTACAGTACAATTTCTCATTAACGGCTGTCTTGGTAAGGAGTAAAGATAAAGGTTTGGTAGAACATTTGCTGGATCCTACTATGTACTGAAGTTTAGGTATCCAATATAAATATTGTAGCTTTAAAACTGTATCGGTTGTAGGTACATCAAAAGAACGTAATACGGACACGTAATATTGAAGGATCTCGTCCTTTGACAGTGAACTACGTGTGTATGTAGGGTAAATATTCACTATGCACAATTAAACTTTAAATTCACAGGAATTAGTTCATGCACATCTTTCTAGAGCAGAGCATTTCTGTGGCAGTAAAACATCAATGTATACACAGTTCAAAAATTACATTTAAAACGACTCAGTAAAATAGAACAGATCTTACAATATACTATAACCGACTTCTATGAAGAAAAGACTTATAACTCATTATACATACCACAACTACAAGTATAACTCATTATGACATACATGTTTTTTCCAAAATGCAAATATAGAGATAGAAAATTGTAACAGTCAGTTTTGGTAGGATAATTAATTGAAATTCTTCCTTAGAAATCTTGACACCTACAAATACCTTTCCAAATTACACAACTGTTTTGCTATACAGAGACAAATTAAGGTTGTACAAGTTTAAACATTGATGGATTAGACCAATAATACTTCTAAATGTATAAATGACGAAAGTTGTTATTGAAGTGACATACAAGAATTAAGTGATATGAGTCTTCAATTTGGTTTAACGCACAGTCTATAATGCGCTTTCTAATATAACGGCCTAAAGCTAATTTGAGCGCAGACGAACATCACTTTCTTATGTAAGAAGTATATATATTTTCTTTTTTTCCGACTCCTCGAAAGCCAAACACTGTTGAAGCTCTCTTATAGGACCTGGACCCGAACTTACAAAATATAGTTAGTACACAAGTTCAACTAAAATTTCACTTTTGACAAATGATCCGATATGCCAGACGTGTTCAATATATAAACATTTAATGTATAGAGGTAATTCAATTACTGACAAATGGATATCGAAAATCGCGTAGACGTCAACGTTCCGGGTATTAGGTATATCCCTATTTGCGATTATTCTGTTTCACTAAATGAAATGTTAAGTTACCTGTTCAACAGCGGTTATTGAGACGTCTGTACCAGTTGTAACGAGGAATTATTTCATTTGAATTTGACGGCGGGTGTGACGGGTCAACAGGGGATGCTTACTCCCCCATGGCACCTGATGCAACCTCTTGATTTCCAGAAGTCCGTGTTTGTCCAATATTCACCCGGTTTGTATATGTATGCTGAACATCCTGAAGATTTATACATGGTATCTAAGATTTTTAGAATTTAAGAAGAAACACACATAATGTATGCTACAACGGAACATATCATGTTGTATTTTGATCGTATACAATTTTAAACTATATAACGATGAAAGTTATTATTCTTTTGAGGAAAACTTCAATATACCATACGAGTATATCTCGTGAGTTACTTGCTCAACGTTTTTATTTATTTTGACATGAAAATCGGAAAGTTGACATATTTTTTATGCTGGACAATGGTAACGCGTTTCCTTTACAGTCAGATCCAGAAGTTTAAAAGGCGAACATAAGTCAAAATAATAAAATGATAGTTTGGGTATTGAGAAGATTTGGTGACCTCTTTTTCGAGGAGGTTAAGAAAAGGAGATTATTTATTGTCTCATATATATTTTGAAACATGCAATTCTTATTTTCAATAATTAAATGCAATACTTATGACTTATGCAATACTAATGATGTAAACCTTCTTACTTTTATTCAGTTATACATGGTTTTGCTCAGTGACCCACATCAACAAAGAAAACTGAGAAAAAAGGAATTCTCTGAGACAAACCAGGTCTAACTCATGAATGTGATTCTGACATGTCATAGATACCTCTTAGATTAACATCTATACTGTTGTTTTGAATGAGTCCATCTAACAATAATTGATATACAAAGTAAAAAAAAAACAGTAATGGAAGTAATTCGTCACCATGCATAAAATTATTTTGTCCACGAGAAAACGTGTGAAATCAGAAACCAGAAAAAGTTACACATAAGTAGCTCTACAGTTTACCAATTATGCCATTTCTTGTGTAAAACTGTTTGTTGTGTAAAATCCTTTCTTTGGTAAACAAATCAACAATATAATTTTTATTTCTTATGTGAGTGAAATTAAGCTATGTAAAGCAAAGATGGCGTATGTGGTACTAAAACATGGTTAAAAACAAAACATCGCTTATTATAACTTTGGTATTATGTTTATAATAATAATGACACCATTTTCGTTTCATAAAATTAAATCAGAGTTTTAAGACGATGTAAATATGTATGACAGACTACTAACAAGTTTGATTCCTCTGTAATTATTAGCATCGCCTGTATCTCCCTTCTTGTGAAGAGAAATAATGATGGCAGTAGACCAGCATTTATGGAAAGACCCTTTGTAAAAACTACCGTAACGTGTACGTTAAACAGACAAAGAAAGATTCGTTATTGAAATATCCTTAAATTCATGGAAGTATTTATTACGTAAATTACCAAGGTCATTTGCTTTTCCACAGTTTCATTTCTTTACCTTATCAACCTGTGGAAAACAATGGACTCTTCTACAAAGCATTGACTTATATTAGTTCAAATGTGTGTCTAGAAGCTGATGAGGTTACATTCTTTGTCTACACAATTATCAAGTTAACTGAAACCTGGCACGTACACATCAACATTTCGAGAGTCTTCGTCATTCACATTGTCCATATTAACGTTACAAACATTTTACAATGATGAAAAACGATACAATAACAGTTCTTGGCAATCCTATAGAACTGTTTGGGGTTATATCAATCTAATTAAAAACCGATCTGTACTCGCCTCCGTTTTCTGATATGTCGCGGATCTAACGCAATCCGCTATGAGGTCACGTGAGGATGACATCGTAGGTGTGTCATTTTCGACCATCGAAAAAACGACTTCCATAATCTTGTCAGCGATCAAAATGGCAAAGAAATGTAAATATTTTTAACATTATAAACAACACTGAACACACAAAATGTGGTAGTTCTGTATTATATTCATAACCCTGGATGGATTCGAATCAGAAAAGATATTCCGATGGATTTTTGCGAACTGACAGTTTTCTTTTTGTAAGTGGCATTTTTATTCCTCGAACATTTTACACTTACGAGAGGTCACCAGCTGTAAAAACAGCGACTTCACCCATCTTTGTTTACAATCAGACGACAAAATATGTTTTAAAAAGTCTTTCTTGCACTTACGGACTGGGCTAATCTCCCCAACATCTGAATTTGCGGATAGAACTGTCTCAAATGAGAAAAAAAAACTAGAAATGCCAGAAGGTCGGTGGTTTCTTCCCAGGTATAATGTAACCGAATTCTCTCCTCCATCACTAAATATTGGCTGAAAATTGTGGAGCGTAAAACAACATTCAAAATTTGATATTTCTACAGACGTAGTGTTTTAATGCTTACTTCAATGTACAAGCTCCCTAACAACAGTAACTCCGGTTTATGGGTGGTCTTTTGACACAATATGAATAGACGATTATAAGCATATTTTACATCCCTGGATAGTATGGCATTTCATTTGAATTTTCTCCCATGATAACTGGCAGGGTATTTAGAACACAGGGGAAGAATATTAGAGCTACCTTCCCAGTCTGATGTAACTTATTAAGTAAATACTCAGCTCTTACATATTAAACAAGGTCGACTGGTGTTCTTTCTATTACGATCTTAGGATACGTATTCACTTGATAAATTAGGTAGATGTGTGTTGTGATCTGGATAACACTTCAACTGATTAACTATTTTTTAGAAAACATAGTATAATCATGTATGTGGAAAAATCTAATGTTTCAGTTTCTGGTTATAGAATTTCTTTTATCAAAGAATTTTATTCCCCGTTCTTTTGCGAGATAAAACTACAACATTTCGATGATCAAGTTAACAATTATTATTACAAGACCTATAACCATATTACATCAATTCCTTTTTAAGGATGACAATAAAAATCTATGCAATTTGCGAATTTGTAAATCATTTCTTTTTGACATTTTAAGTACCACAGTATAACGGGAATATTTATACCCTGGTCAGTCATGTTACTCTATAATGCCATAAATGAATATTTATTTCTGCATTAATGCATCCCTTTCTATGGTACGCTAAAATCGCATTAATGAGTTAAACATAGTTTTATCTCCAGTTAAACCTAGGTTTCTCGGTAACCCACACAAACTGGAGAAAAAATAGATTCAACTGAGAAAAAAAGGATCACGTTGGATATGAGAAAAACTATGTTTTACTGAAGAAACTTGTAACCCACATCAACTGGAGGAAAACTAGGTTTAACTGAGCAAAATAAGGTTAATATGGAGAAACATTACTGGTAGGATCAATTTTTTATTGTGATTTTGGATTGTTTTATCAATTAACCCCCTGTAGGTTTACCTGAGAAAGTTATGTTTAACTGCGCCTGAGTTAAACATAGAGAAAACAAACCTTATTTTCACCAAGAAACTTATGTTTATCTACGCCAAAATGGATGTTAATTTTGACTTTTCTCCAGGTAAACCTTTTCTTTCGGTTTAACCTAGTTTGTCTCCAGTTAAACATAATTTTTCTCAGTAAAACCTACCTTTTCCCAAGTTAATGTGGGTAACGAGTTAAAATGAAACAACGTCTTTGTGAAACACACAAATTTATTTTTCCTATTTACAAACACATTTGTTAAGTATTATCAAAAGAAATCGACTCTCAATAAAAAGCATTTCATACCCGTACATCAAACGGGAAAAAGACAGATAAAATGTAATTATAAAATACACATAATCATAGCAATAACATTCCGCATGAATTGTACATTTAAGATTTCAATAAAGATACGTTATAAGTATATTTTATAATTATTTTATTATTATTCATTATCCGTAAAATAATATTTATCCATGGCACCTGACCCCACATCATGATTTTCACCGGTCCGTGTGTATCAAATGTTCAACAGATTTGTACATTATCACCTGAACTTCCTGACGGTTGATAGTTTGGTTTGATATTTGATAGTTAACATAAATAAAATTATACTAGTAATAAGAATACTTTCGTTATGTTTTAAACATCCATTTTTGTCACGCAGTCATACAGTCGGTGTAACGTTGAAAATGTACAAGCTGGCCTTTTAATACAAACTTGACCAACCTACTCCGCTTGACTTAAAACTCATGCCATTTCTTTCAACTCGACCCTGACTAACTATTCCGACTAATTTGCCTTGACCTGACGTCAGGGTATAACTATTTGTCCCCGTTCCATATTCAACGTTGAAAATGGATCCTGATATCGGTATTGCTATTTCACCCGGTTCGATAATTACCGTTAAAAATGGACCCTTGCATAGGCATTGCTGTTTCACGTTATGCAATAGTCAACGTGCAAAAGAGATCCTGACGTTGGTATATTTTACCCGGTTTAATGTTCAACGTTGAAAATGGACCCTGGTAAATGCACTGCTGTTTCAACTTGTTCAGTATTTAACTTGAATGTTGTAATGCAGTTTTAGGTAAAACGTTAAAACGTTAGGTCGAGGCATTGGAATGCTCAGTCAATCAGATTTGGGAATGGCCTGATTTTAGTATTATTTTAAGTTTTATGGTGCTAGGCCCCGAACACTAAGTAAAATGAGCAACCAGGCACCGAAAACTAAACTGAACACCTTATCATAACTGACCACTTGTGTGTAAATGATAACATCGTTTGGGAGACAACTTAAAGCTGAACTGCGAAGATAAAAAGCTTTGGAACTTTTAATAAAAAAATGTGTTGAAAAAAAAATGTATCGAAACATTCCCACTACATATCCCCATACATCTGACATATTTGAAATTGTTTCTGTAATTTGTAATTGAGCCATGTTAGTTCTTTTCGAACACCTTGCTGTTTACCGGAAGAACAAACATTGCTCAATGGCCGAATGACAGTAGGAAGCAGATCACCTTGTTTATGATTTGGAAGGGGGTTGATCTTTGGAAAAATTGAATTACTTTGGATTTACTATAGATGAACTAACCATTTCTCTGTTTTTTGTTGTTGTTTGTGCATTGCTGAAAACTTCACTGTATGCACAGATGTATATTTCTGTTGAAACGTCTGTAGACACGGTATACACAAAAGTACAGGTAAGATTTGATGAGTATTGTCCAGCCTCTGGCACTCCGCACGTTTCGCGTTACGGGTACAGATATACAATGACGACCAATATAACTAATTCGCCTTCTATACCTGCTGTGGGACTTGGTTTTCCGGAGAAACAATTACAAATATGTCAGCTGTATGGGAATATGAAGTGGGAATGTTTCAAAACATTTTTTTCAACACACATTTTTTTATTAAAAGTTCAAAAGTTTTTATCTTCGTACTTAAGCTTTAATGATGAAATGTACTATGTTTCAAAGCTACCTGAGTTATTTGAAATTTTTATTTCCGCCCAAGTCTGACTATGTGACAAGTCAATGCAATTGATTTATATTTCAACACTTTTTGTACTGGTATTTTCAATTGTACATTAAATCAAGGTGATTGAATATTTCATAGTACACAAAGTATCGAGAAGAATCAAAGAAAGAGTGCAGACATTATTATGGTTTTGACAACTGTCCAATATTTAGGTAATTATTCATGCAGTTGGTATTTATATTTTTTCGAACTCATGGGACAAAATGAGGAATTGTAGATACAAATCAGAAAGGTTAAGACAAAATTTGAAATACATGAAGCCAGGAAATAGAACAGACTTGCAACATGACATCAGAGGATATAAAACGCAAAACTATGGCGATTTCCAGAATTGAACTTGACGATAAATACACATCACCCGCTGCTTTTTCTCAACTTTGCAATAAAATTACATGAAATGCTTATCATGCATGTTCCTGGCGTCAAATCATATTTTAATTATTCATATCTGTTAGATAATACCATAAAATTCTCTGTCGTTTTACATGTGTTATATATGCCCTGCTCTATATTTTGGCAAAATAATGCACCATGATCTGTCGTTAAAATTTGAGCTAATATTTCGGTGATAGATAATAATAATTTATGTACCACTCTGTATAGTCAAACAGACAAGGAAAATAAAGTAGAAATATATTCCTTAAAGTCACATATTAGGTTTAGTTTTCCAAAATCTGATCCAAAATCGAGATTTTCAAGTAATTGGTGGTTATCCAAAAATGTTTACATATCATATTATGGACTTAAATGCGATCAAAAGTGTGATATATCTTACTTTTTAAATTAATTTACAATATGGTACTGTAACTGTCGTAAGTAAGACTTTAACGTAATGTAGGGAAGATAAGTCGTATTTCTGTAATTACAATCAGTACACGAGTTAAAGAACTTGAGCTGCAATGACTTCTACGAAGAAAACAAGTTAACCACATTTTGTTGTTTATAGTACATTCATTAGAAGATAACCGGTTTTTATAGCTAATAATTGCTTTAACTAACTCAACATGTGTGACTGCGTGTAAAATTAGTATCGCTTTTTAGTGAATCATATCTTCATGAGGTATAAATTTTCTCTAATTATTAAGCTATTTAATTATAAAAATCCACCCTTTCCAATTATGTAAGACTATCTTTTTTACTTTATGTATTTCTGCATATTTTTTGTCACTAAAATGTAAATTCTGTAGATTCAAATTATAGTACCTTTCAAAATACGCGATGGCTTAATTAGGTTTAAAGTAAGTTCAAAAGACGTTTAGGTTTGATATAGATGAACACAATCCCTTTCATAACCAAATATTAATTGTCAGTGAAACAGAGAATTATTTTTGGATAATGCTAGATTTTCTGCTGAAGTTATAGAATTTCGCTGAAAATATTTCTCCTATTTTTGTCGACTTGAATGCAATTTTAGCTTGTGAGCTGTTGATTAATATATGTTTAACATAACTTCAATCTTCTTTTACATTTTCGAGTAAAAGTATCTGTAAAGGACATAGTCTAAATGGTATGTAATAATGATATATATTTATCATCATTAAGCAATATGAATTCATTTATTGATACGTGTACAAAATTTTATGTGATCCATATAATTTTATAGTCTGAAGTCTGAGCGTATATTCCATTGTGTTGTGATCGACATCTCACATCACTGTAATTTCTGATTCGATTTCCAGTCAGATGTATTACTTTTTCAACGCAGGCATAAACTAATAGATCAATAAGGATATTTTATTATAATGCAAAATACTGGGCATGACGTTTGAAAATTTTATATATGTAATGATTTATCATGAATTATATTATTCTTCGTGTTAAATAAGGATAACTTAATTAATATAAAAATCTCAGATACCAAAGTATAAATCAATAGGATGTCCAGGACATAGATACAAATCCGGTAAAAATGGACAAACACGGACCTCTGGAAACCAAGAGGTGGGATTAGGTGCCATGGAGGAGTAAGCATCCCCTGTCGACCGGTCACACCCGCCGTGAGTCCACAGTCAAGTCCAATGAAATACGTGAGGAGTGTATCCTCGTCACAATTGGTACAGACGTCTCAACAACCGCCAACGAAAAGGCAACACAACAGTGTAAAGACAAGTTTAGGGGAAAAACACCCTTAACTTTCAAGTAAAGTTGTCTCATACCGAAGGAGAGATAAGAACATATCTTTCGAAAAAAATCTTTAGTTTTTACGGTCAAAGGTGTAAAACTTAATTGTTATAAAAGCACTCGGCATAAGTGTAAGTAAAGAACATTTTTGGATGAAAATTGTCCTATTATTTAAATAGCACATAATTGATAAAAGCATAGCACTTTAAATTATGAAGCTTATAACATTAACAATTTTTTTGAGAAAGTATGCCATTGAAATTCAGAAAGGCTGGTGTAATTCCACGTAAACTATAATTCGATTTCTTACCTCCTCATTTAAAACTGACTTCCACTGGATAAATGAAATTTTGCCAAACACGGTTTTCATTAAAACATTTTTGTTTCTTATAATTTTCACTTCTAAAAATATAAATTACATATGTATAATACATCAGATTCTTTTGTAATATATATTTTTTTTCAACGGAAATTTTGTTAATGAGAAATTATTTCAAAGATTTTTTGCAAAATTTTTTCTTCTCTTTTTTTTTGCAACTTTGATAATTTGTAGACACCATTTACCTAAAGATATTTGGGAGAGAGATAGATAGAGAGAAAGATAGCGAGATAGACAGAGAGAGACACACACGGACAAAACGAAAGAGAAATATATCAGAAATGACTCAATCTAGTTTATTTGGTTTTTATCAAGAGCGACAAAATGGTACCTTTTGACATGTAGCACATTTCTCTATACACTGTATTAAAACTCGTAAATTTGATCTGTAATCTTAAATATTTAAATGTTAATTTTATTACTCATGTTTAATGTTAAAACTTGATTTCACCGTAAACGACAAATTATGACTTACCATCAAAATGATGTTTATTCATCCGCTTTGGAACATAAGATAATGCTTTGAGTACATCATGTTTTAAAACGATATGAGCTGTCGTAGGTGAAAAACTTTACATGCCCATTTTATGTGATATTCTATCTCATATATATTACAAAGAAATCATCTGGTGGTTAGAAAAACAAGTGCATGTGTAAAATTGCAACAATCGTGCCAAACGTAACCCATAATATCAGTTATTTTTTGTCCGCCATACTTTGAACATAGCAAATTAACTTTCGGTAATTTTTTACGAACATTACCGAGTGATCAATAAACACGAGCTATTTGCAGTTAATATACATTCTATTCTTATTACCCTTTGAGTTTATTTTCATGCATCATCATTTCATACCTAAATCAGGCAAAGTTTGTCTTTTTCGTCGTTTCAAAAAATTCGTTTCTGTCCACGTGCTGGGTATATCGGGTGAACTCGACTCATTTTTAACTCGTCCCATCGCATTCTCGGCTTTATCATTCTTGACACATATGATAATGAACTCCCAACTCCACCGGACATGATGGCACGATTGTAAAACATGAGGTATGTATACCTTTCACAATTATATTGCTTTGATCTGGTCAATTTCAGCATTTAGTGTAACATTAAAAATCGGGAAAATTTCTTTTTTTGGACCTGACATATTTATTCATATATTCATCCGATTTTCTTCAGGTATTTAAAATAGCGTTCAAAAGCATATATTTTACATGATGCATGTACTTTTCAATAAAATTCACGTCCTGTATTTCAAAAATAATTATAAAACACATAAATCGGCCAACTTTAACATAGTCCGAGAGCGTAATGGACCGAGATCCCCTGACCGAATTACGAAGTACATTTGATATGGCGAAAGAGTTTATCTGAAAGGTTGTTGCATACGGAAATACAGCTGGATTTTTTAAGGTACAGGAAAACTTAAATTGTAATAATACAAATAACTTCGAAAATATGATCTTTTACAACGTTTCACGTGTTTGATAATGTATTTGAACACACATTTTATCATATTCTCGACTATATGTCAGAGGACAATAATAATCATTGTGACAGCCTATATCGCTGAAAGAAACGCATTGAAATCAACCAAGCCAAACCCGGACTTCTCTGCTAATATTTCCTAGTTTCCATGCACTTCAGTATTATATATTTTGCAAGTGTATGTCCAAGATATGTTCTAACTACAAAATTCCCTTTGAAACAGGTTGTGAATGAGCATTTCGTTAAAAATTGAATTTTGTTATAGCAATTTTACACCGAATTCGTAAGTAGCAATTCGGTATAGTCTCTGCACTGAACTGTTTAATCGTATAATTCCTAGCATAACGTGATTGATTAACGCCCTTGATCGATACTCTTCAAATTTGATCGGGCACTAACCAGTCAAAATGTTTCTCTCCTATCTTAAATCAAGATACTGAAAGCCGAGCAAGTATGCAAGCATTATTATTGCCTTTTTGGTACAATATCTACTATTCTGACATATAACTGTACCATTGAACTTGTTGCTGTAGACTGGTATAGTGCCAGTTTGTCTCTTTGCTTTTGTGCATGCCTCGGGGAATTAAAGATTATGTTATATGTTCCTCAAACTGTCGGTATGATAAACTTGTTTGCAACTACTCTGTTTCACTGAGTGAAATGTTTGGTTACCTGTTCTATTGCGGTTGTTGAGACGTCTGTACCAATTATGACGAGGATTCGTGCGTCACGTATTTCATTTTAATTTGAATGTGGACTCACGGCGGGTGTGACCGGTCGACAGGGGATGCTTACTCCTTCATGGCACCTGATCCCACTTCTTGATTTCCAGGGGTACGTGTTTGTTCATTTTTTACCACATTTATACCTATATCATGGACATCCTAGTGCATTATTCCTTGGTATCTAAGACTGCTTACGACTTGATGTTATGCTAAGGTTTTTATTGGGACCAAGTCAAAGCATATTTTGCTGTATGGGGTTATTAACACATTATATTGACGCAAAATTACACATGTATGTGCATTTCAGCAACTTCAAAGTTGAAATTACCAAATTACACTTTTAGTCGTATATTTTTTAAAATGACGAAAATATAGTAACAATTCGCTGACAAATATAGGTCTACAAGACTTGTTGAAATATATGTTATTAAAGGTCAGTTCGGTGTACTTTATGAATTTTAAGATATTATAAATTTGCTTTATAATGTTACTTTACAATTATTGGACCATTATACTCTTATGATAGAATTGACTGGACTGGACTGTTAACAATTCTTGCGCACGATTAATATGCAGATGAGTTGTGGTCAAGTTCCCCTTACTGTGTATTGACAAGATCTGACTGTAAAGTTGGACATAGAAGTTGCGTCTTTCCTCTTTCACGTGATCTTAACTGAGAAACTCGCGACAGTCTTTGATTCGGAAAATGTTTTACATGTACACTATTGGCCTAGAGATTTAAGGCTACTGATAGGAAGTATAGCGCAAGGGTATAATACTGCACTGTCGCATAAAAATTTAATATCGATGAAACGATCTTTATAAGCACACGATTTTATAATCATATGGCTGATCTATGTGGTTTGTTGCATAATAAATAAGCCATCAGTACTCACGTTAGGCCAAATGTCTGAACCGATTTTTAGTTACTTTTTTGTAAAACCTCATTTTACCGAATTAAAAAGTATTCAGTATACTGAGTGTATTATACCTCATTAAAAATATTATAAACATAATACCAAAGTTATAATGCTCAAGACGATATCGTTTCTGTCAATTAGACTTCATCAGTTGAGCTGCAATTTACGATTGCCATCAACTCGTATCAGTACGTAAAGCACAGTTACTATGTTACAGCTGAAATGCCGAAGCTGTTAGTTGACGACTTAAACAATTAAACAAGTTATTGTTAAAGGAATATCGTGAATCGCGATTGATGTCAACATTCTGCAAATTTCCATCTGACATGACAATGTCAAGCGTATTGACCGCATACAAGTAGGCCTATGTATAAAACAAAAAGCCCAGGGGCCCCTCAGACAAATTTGGTGAACATTGCAGAAGAAGTAAAACATATCTAAATGATGATAAAAACTGATATTTTCTATTTACTAATTTTTAAAATATCTCTTTTTGGGTCTATGGGTCATAGCGCTTTTTCATTTGCAAATATTATAAAGTTTTATATCAAGGTAGTTTCTGCCAAAATCCAGACAAGATATTAAAGCAACAGGTTTCCCTGTGCCATTCATGCGACATAAAAATACACTTGAAAAGAGGCCGAATGGGCATTAACGATCCTCTGAGAGGAATCTTAAGTTTGGTTAAAATTAGTCCACTGGTTGTCTGTGACCTTGATCTTTGACCCCATGATCTTTAGATTTTGTCAAAATGATCTTGGATCATTCATAACAACTTTCTCATATATCTTTGAATACAAAAGTCAATCAGTTTTGAGTTATTAAGCCATTTGTATACAACTACCCTATGATATTCAAGCGCCCCCTGGCGGACCGTTATTGACAGATTTCGTTTTTATTCGCAAACTTTGTAGATACTGACTGTACAATCATGCATACAAAATTTGAAAGTCATATGATCATTAGATGAGGATAATTAAAGATGTACCAAGGTTTGGTCCTTTTTGGTTCTTTTTATGCCCCTATAGGTCCTTTTTATTTGCTAACCTTATGCAGCTTTACATGTAAATGATACATGCCAAGTTTGGTTAAAAATGGTCCACTGGTTGTTGCGAAGAAGTAAAAATTGTCTCAAATTATATTTTCTGTTTACTGAGATGCTTGTGTCCTTTACATTTGACCCCCTTGACCTTAATATTTCAAAATGATCCTTAAATAAGTTCTAACATCTTCCTCATATATCTTTGTATGGAAAATTCGATCAGTTTTGGGTTATTAATCCATTTGTATACAACTGTACCCTATGTTATTCAAGCGCCCCCTAGTGGATTGATTATTGACAGACGACGGACGACAGACATTTGGCCATAGCAATAGCTCACTTAGCCCTTCAGGTCGGATGAGCTTATAATATTTTACAGCTATCTTCTGCGGAGAGCCCTATTGACAAAATTTAGGTAATGTTATTTGTTCTATTACAAACTTATTCAAAACAGGAAAATAAGTGTTTTGACAAAGTCGATTGGCCGCCATATTGGGCATTTGCTAAACAGCACTTCCTTTCCCGGTGTCATATTTTGGCTACTTTTCAATATGGTCAGTAAGACGATGGACCAATATGAAAAATCAACGATCCCCGCACACCAACATCAGGGCCAACATTAATATAAGTTGACTTAAGTTGCCAATCGTTGTAAAATAAATAAAGTATAATCTTAATGAAAAATCATCTGTTACAATGGTAGCGAAGAACAGTCACTACCATTGTAAATATTTTAAACTAATAGAACTACAATGCTAAGTGCTCGGCATACGAACTGAAAGTCACAAATCTTTAGTACGATACTTCGAACATCAGGGAAGGCGTGGTCACGTATACATAAAAGCCACGTAAAGCTGTAACATCTCCATATAAGTAAATATTTTTTGCGGGAAGTAAAACAAAATTCAGACAAAACATATCAATAACACAACTATCATATATTAGATAAAAATATCGGGAAACAACACAGCGATGTCGGTATCTGTACCTCGTCCACGTTTTTTTTACCAGGAGATGCAAGGTCATACACTTCAAACGATTTGTAGTAACAGAGTGGAAACAATACTCTTTGGTTAGAATGATAAGTTATCGTAAACCTTTTGTATTATGTGTACAAATGACACAGATGTTTTCAACGTGGTTTAACATGTTTTCCTTGAGAAAGATTACTTTACCAACACGAGATTGTGTTTAGTAACACGAATTTTTAAAATAGATGAATAAAATGTTACAATGGAAATAATAAAAGAGGATATTCACGAGAATGAAAATAGATAATAATTATTAATATATGATGATATAATACTGATGCCTTGGTAAATTTGATAATTATCTTGAAATCCTGCTTTATTTGAAATGACTGATTCCTCGATCAAATACCTTTAATACCATTAAACCCCCTGATTATTTGAAGGAAACATTCATTCCCCTTTGTTCGGTTTCAATGTAACCGCAATCGGCTCTCTCTCTCTCTCTCTCTCTCTCTCTCTCGAGAGAGAGAGAGAGTTTGATACATAAAACATATTTATAATAACTCTTCTAAGTTAATAATTACCCTCTTTCTTAAATACAAAAAGTGGATACATGTATATTTCTGAATTACATGAAATATGAATCTATTTTTATTATTTGATGCCATTTATATGAAAATTACGCATCATGTGAAAGCGAAAAGCGAATGACCCATATAGACGAAGAGACAGTTTCTTTCATTTTTAGAATAGTCTTGATAACGGGTTGGTAGCGGGAATCAAACCTGGTGTCTCTCCTGTACGAGGTAATCATCTAAATTTTTATGCAAATGCAAGTTGACGTATACAGTAAAACACAATGAACCAATTTTAACTGTCAGTTTTCTTTTAAATGAAATATATTTTATCACTGTATGCTAAATACTGCATCATCGTTTGCATACATCAATGATGTGGTCCAATGTTTTTATATGTTCGAAAACTTTGATAACAGAAAATTTCCGTCGTTCTGTTTACTTTCAACGACTATATGTTATTAACAGCTTTATCATAGAGTGCCGTACATTAAACCTATATGATGTCCAACAGACTGCAAAAGATGTCAAGAGTAATATTGTATGGGGTGAACGTTTACACATGTCTCACTAAAAGTAATACAAGATATTAACAAATTGAACGTAAAACGGAAGAAAAATGTCGTAAAGATAAAATGGATATGTGTATACACTGATTAGAGAGCGAATGTTGAAATCAGCATTTTTCATTTTAAAGATATTAAGAAAACTGTCAAATTTCATACTTAATATAAAAATGTTTAAATTCAAGTCATGCAATAAATTCATGCAGATATTTTATTAGGTAAATGCCTGTGACTTTCGCTATCACTAATTTTTCAAAATATAAATGTTTATTTTAGACTACCGTCAGAAAGTACGCATGTAACAGCAATTGGTATTTGTAAGGCTTGATGATGGAAGTTTATAAAACCATGGATACACTGCAATATTCGAATCATAAATACATGTATTTTCTTTATCACTGAACATTTTTGCATC
Organism: Atrina japonica; assembly: GCA_030159075.1. NCBI lineage: Eukaryota > Metazoa > Mollusca > Bivalvia > Pterioida > Pinnidae > Atrina > Atrina japonica. The sequence continues at coordinate 982,244 of BROG01000084.1, read as the reverse complement.
CATTTAAGGTTCATTTTTTGCACCAAAATGAAAGAAATCATTTAAAATAAAAACATATGAAACTTTCAAAAAAGTACTTTAAAGACAATAACATTTGGCAAATTTAAAACGAGTCAAACTTATTTTCATGTACATAGAAATAGACGAATATATCGTACACATAATACTTAAGTCAAATTTGCAACGAATAAGAGGAGTCAAAACAAATAAAAAGTGGTATCATGCGAGGCCAAAAAGTAAACTATATATATATATAAATAAATAAATATATATATATATATATTCCTAAATTCGTCTAAGAGTAACCACCGTAGTAGGATGACTATTTTGGACAACTGAAAAGGGGCAAAAACTTCCAGGTATAAGTCTTATGATCGCGTGTTTTCATTTGCTTACTATGTATTTTGTTGTAATTCCACACTCAATATTTTCAGTTATATTTTTGTACCATGCATTCATTAAGATGTGGATCAAAATTATTTATACATTCCAAGGAAAACATCCAATTATCCATATAAATATAAAACTTTCAGATACCAAAGTATAAATCAATAGGATGTCAAGGACATAGATACAGTCCGGTAAAAATGGACAAACATGGACCTCTGGAAACCAAGAGGTAGGATTAGGTGACATGGAGGAGTAAGCATCCCCTGTCGACCGGTCACACTCGCCGTGAGTCCACAGTCAAGTCCAATGAAACACGTGAGGAGTGTATCCTCGTCACAATTGGTACAGACGTCTCAACAACCGCCAACGAAAAGGCAACTCAACATTTCACTTAGTGAAACAGAGTAGTCGCAAACAAGACTATTATACCGACCGTAAAATTTAATTTGCGGAACGTTGACAGTAAACGCGGTTTTCGATATCCCTGTGTCAATAATTTGTCAGTGAGTAGTTTACCTCTGTATATGAAATCTTCATATGTTGTGCACGCCCTGGCATATCGGATCATTTGTGAAATATAAACTTCATATGCAGGTGACTGAGGGATATTACTACTTAAATGTGGAAAATTTACGATGGGAAAGCCGAAATTGTCGCGTTTATCGTATAGCTTAGTTGCTAATTTCCCGTCTGTGTTTATATTAAGTACAATGTCTAAGTATGAAGCGTGTGTACTTGATTCTGTTGTATCTTTAATTTCTAGTTCGCTGGGATATATCGCATTGACATATGTATGAAAATTGTCATTATTGATTGACAAAACGTCGTCGATATATCTAAATGTCAAATTAAAGGACACCGCTAACTTTTTCTTCTTTTGATTCAGCAGTTTCTGAATGAAGTCTGCTTCGTATGAATAAAGGAACAGGTCAGCCAATAAAGGACCACAATTGGTTCCCATAGGAATGCCGACAGTTTGTTGAAAGACCACGTCTCCGAACATTACAAATATATTGTCTATTAGAAATTCCAGCATGTTTTTTATATCAACTTCAGTATACTTATGTGTAGAATCAGTGTGGTGTTTGACGAAATAAGTATCTTGATAGCCAATCACTAGATATTTAAATTTTCGGGTACCACCTGTAGTGAAAAAGCAGTTGTCTATGATGCTAAAAAGTCTTTCTTTTAATTTTTTATGTGGAATAGTAGTGTAAAGAGTTGAGAAGTCATAAGTTTTGATACTGTAAATTCGAGAAAAATTGTGTGCCTTCAAATTTTCTAAAAGCTGTTTAGAATTTTTAAGTATCCACATCTGATTTAAACCGCTTCTGGAATAAGCAACTGTACAGTATTTTTGAAGTTTCTCCTTAACAGCTGTCAATATATTGGTAAGGAGTAAAGATAAAGGTTTGGTAGAACATTTGCTGGATCCTGCTATGTATCTTTGCTTATATGGGTTTATATGAAGTTTAGGTATCCAGTATAAATGTGGTAGCTCGAAATCGGTCTCCGTTGTAGGTATATCAAATGAGTGTAATACGGACACGTGATTTTGAAGGATCTCGTCCTTTGAAAGTGAGCTACGTGTGTATGTAGGATTTCCAGAATTCGTATTAAACCCAAGTTCTTCTAATAAACAATTATAGTAATGTGCCTTACAAATAAAAACTATATTATTTGAGGCTTTGTCTGCTGGTACCAGTACATATTGGTCATAAACTAGCAAACGTCCATACATAATCAGCTAATGTTTCTTTTTATGGCAACGAAATTCTACATAATTAATCTTAAAAGAGTGAAACATTTTACAGATCAGACATAAGGAGAAAGTTTAGATTAGTATTAAAGAGACAAATGGCCAATATAATGCAATTTGTATATCGTGTTGGTATATGTATTTAATATTTAATTATATAGCACAAATATATCATTATTAGGTAAACATTTTTAAAAAGCAACTAAGTCTTAGAATGTTTGTCAATCAAACAGGTGAGGTACCAATCACGTATGTCTAGTCTCAACATTATAACAGAAATAGATCAGTCTACCATTTCACCAAGTCTCTGTCTCTTGTTGTTTGGATTTAACCTATGATTTCCGTTGAACACTTTTGACGATATGCTAACTGGTGATGCAGACTCCTTCCGGACACCTGGTCCCATCTCATTTGGTATTCGCAATTCTTTATATCCATTTTGTTGTATTCTACTGGGCATGCGAGTTTCGAGTATATTTTGGCTCTTCTTCATTTAACCCTAAGCATATGACATTTTGCCTTCTGTTGCATCTATGTGGTATTACAGTAAAACAACATATCTCACATATCAAGTTTAAAGTCACTTCGCTTTATTTTAAAAATCTTTAGAAGAAGAAAGATCGTCTTCTTGGTCGATTGTATTACAAAAATAAAATCGACAACAAAGTATAAAGCAAAATATCAAATTATTAAAGTGACCGATAGTCGGCTACAGCCATTTTCCTGTCGGTAAACCTTATCAGACGCACGCGAGTTTGTGTTGAACACGTACGATTATATCGTCTGCTGTTTCATTTTGATGTAAAGCAGACTAAGATACATCGCACCTGCACCTACAAATACCGAGGTCATCCCTGGTGGTTTGATAAAAAATAGATGTCCGTGCATATGTGCCACGCGTAATATATATTAATGCCCGTGGTACGATTGCCTGTAATAACATGTGCTATTCAATTTAGATTTTTTAAATTGAAATTGAGAATATATATATATATATATATATATATATATATATATATATATATATATATATATATATATATATATATATATATATATAGTGTTGTACATGAAGGTCATACATAGCTCATTTACTCTCGCAAAGCAGTTAAAGACGAACACACGTGGGATGAAATGAATTATTTCTCTTTCAACAGCCCATAACGGACAATTCAACAAACATTCAGTCAGATACTTTTGTATATCTATGAAGCTAACACTGGAATTCTTTATCAGTTTATACTTGATAGTTATAAAGAACGGAAGTGGAATCTTTTAGTATTTTTTTGAAATAATGCTACGACTCATTAAAGTAGCTTGGATGGATGCAAATTCGTTGATACTAGTTAAACTTCGACATTTCTACAAGTATTTAGAAATATGATTATTGGATAATTGCAATTTTTTAATTCCTAAAACTATTACAAAAATATAAAGAGTTAGAATGGTGCATTTTCCTAAAGATAGACTTTTCTTCTCGAATTTGATGTTGTCCAGGGCAGGAACAGGATGGTAATTTTTTCACTTTTAAATTAAGCAACCTATTTCAATAATTCTTGAATTAAATATCAAATAAGGGTCTTTTTCTAGGGCCATCATGCAAAGGCACACACACACATACACACACACACACACACACACACATATATACACACAACACACACACACACACACACACACACACACACACACACACACACACACACACACACACACACACACACACATATATATATATATATATATATATATATATATATATATATATATATATATATATATATATATATATATATATATATTAGGGCTGCAACGATACACTGTAATGTCGATACGATAAGTATTGCGATTCGTACCTGACGATACGATATATTTACTATACACAGGAATAAAACAACCAAGTTGAAAATTCTATAATAACATTATTGCATTTCTGTGCACTTACTTTTAGAAATAAAGTTTTTGTTTCACATATCCTGTTTATTCTGTTTTGTTTACTTTTAATGTGAACTAAATGAGATATATCCTGTTAGTGACTACATTTGTGGGGAAAAATATTCGAGGAGGAACATCATATTTTGGCTCTGAAATATTAATCAATTTTCTTAAACCATCAGATTCCACCTAACTGAAAGGTCGTAAATACGTCACCTAGCTATAGCTATTGAAATAGCCTTGGCCCTCGGCAAATTCATTGACAACTTTATGTTCATTGATTGTTGCAAAGTACATTGCCCCTGCGAATCTACGATTTATTTTAATTTTAGGATTCGATTCATAATTAATAATTTACGTATGGATGATGCCGTTTCATTTCAAACGACACGTTGATGATTTTATCAGTTTTGTAAGGCATATCCATGTTACAAAGATGACAAGTGGTGCGAGTTTTTCAAACTGATGTTGAGCCTCCTGGCATTTGTAACTGCTTTTTACGATGTTTTTTGTTTAACGGTAAACCGGAAATAGAGTATACAGAGTCGAAAACCGGAAACAGATAAATCCGGAAAATATCGCAAGTGTATCGTGGCATAAAATCTACGTACCGTGTATCCTACCGAAGGTAAAATACCGCGATAGTAGCTCGGTATATCGTTGCACTACTAATATATATACTTATATATGTCTGTGTGTGTGTGTGTGTGTGTGTGTGTGTGTGTGTGTGTGTGTGTGTGTGTGTGTGTGTGTGTGTGTGTGTGTGGTATATGCTCTGTCTTTGAAAGAATGGTGCCAATACAAGGCTGTAAATAGAAATGATACAAAGTACTGAATGAATTATACAGAATATATTTTATTTTGGAAATGAGATATACACCAAGGAAATATGAAATATTTAAAGTAAAGAAAAAAAAATAAAATAAAATTTATCTCATCAAAACGATTTAATCACGTAACCAAACATGCTTACAATGTCAGAATGAATTGTAAATTGTATGATCTTGTCAATATTGTGTAAATAAAATCGATATTACATGAAAAAATATTACAACATAGCACAAAAATTAAAATAAATTTGTACCGGTAAATAATACGTATATTGGCTAAAAGTAGTAAATATGATAAAGTGAAAGTTTTTCACAAAATATAGTGATATATACATATATTCACAACTTTCAGTCGAAAAAATGTGGTTCTTTATTGAATATGAAAGTAACAGATACCAAGGTATTTATCCATCATCAGGAAGTTCTGGAGACAATATTTTCTGGTGAATATTGAACAGACACGGGCTTATAAAAACCTAAAGGTGGGATCAGGTGCCATAGAGGAGTAAGTCTCCCACATTGACTGGCCACACCCGCCTCAAGTGCAAAATCACCATCAATTACAAACGAGTGCAATTGGTAAATACGATTCAACAACCAATATTAAACAGGTAAGTCAACATTCCATTTAGTGAAACATAGTAATTGCAAACGTTTGTTTTGCCTGTGTATATGAAATATTCTTTTGTTGAACACGCCCATGCATGTCGGATCACCTTCGAGATATAAATACCATATGCAAGCGCAAAGCGGGTATAACTACATAAATGTAGAAAGTTGTCGATGGGAAAGACGAAATCATTTATTGCATCAAGTATTTCATTCTGAAAATACTATTTTAAGTCATCATGATTGTATATCTAGGATGAATGTTTCATTTTTTGCAATAAATACTTGTCAATGTGTCTTCATATATACATATAATATGTGTTACACAGAGAGATTGAACCAGACCCGAGTTGAACACATTAACTGTTTTGTTACGTAACTACCGGTTGTCCGTTAATTCAATTAAATACATAAATAAATTGTTTTTCTTGTTATGGAATACTTATCATTATGGCACCGTAGGCTGAGTGCAAAATAATCATCTTGATGAAATTTTTGAAGGCTTCTAAATAAATGGTCAAATCTGCTAATTGATGGTTGAAACCAGTTAAACGAGATCGTAATAATATTTAGACCAAAACGGTTGTATACCAACAATAAACAACGGTTGCATACTAACATTAAGGCATTGACAATATCACGAAATTTCAAATGTTTCTGACATTTAAGAGATATCTTTTGATCATTTCATTATTTCATAAGACTGTCGTGTCAAAGTTAATGTGAAAAGATAATTTCCCATTTGTAAAAAACATTTTTTGTTCATACATTTTAATATATGCGAGACTTCCAGTGTTTATTGCACTTGCTTAAAGATGTTCATTTTTCATCGTCAAACAACACTTTCAACTGTAATACTGTTAGGTACCACTGCATTGTTTCCATTACTAGGTTTACCGACGTAAACAAGTTTGCGACATCTAAGATACATCGTACTCAGAGACTGTTTAAACTTTTGATTCATAAACCCATATATAATTGGGTTCATCATGGAGTTAGAAAACCCCAGCAGCTGAACAAGTGCCAGTGCAATACGATAGTCAGCCGTCAACTTATGGACGAGTCTGTACATCTGTAAAGCATTGAATGGAAGCCAACATAAAACAAACAACAGAACGACCACAATTAGCATCTTGATGATTCTCCTCTTCTGCTGATTAGACTTTTCAATATTTTGTGGCGTACCTTGCGTATGCCCAATAGGCTTCCGTACCCACAGCTTGTGAGCAATATTACCGTAGGCAAACACCATAATTCCCATTGGAACAATAAACCACAGTACAAACGAAATGATCGTGTGAGCGACGTCCATCCTGTGTTCCGAGTAATATTCCGCGCACACAAAGGCTATCCGTAGAGGAGGAAATTTATCCGGTTGTTCCAACAAACGCCACTCCTGTCGCTGTATCCATACAAACGGAAGCGACACTGCAATAGCTAAAATCCATATGATCGCAATAACAGTCAGCACAATAGCTACTCTCTCATTTCTTCTTGAATACCTTGCTTTTAAAGGATGGCAGATTGCATAGTACCTGCAAATGGATAATAAATTATATTAGTTAGAGTTTTAACCGTAAGAAACATGTTCCAACCGCTCACACCCTTACACTCCCGGTGATTTTGTGGTTTATTCAAATGACACAATAAGGTATGAACACCTCTCACAGTCGGTTCAGATAAATTAAAAACTACTTTGACCAAGTATCGCAACATTTTAGATAGCGGAATATAGTGATTATATCTGTCGTAAAATAGCCAAATGTTGAATTAAAACGATATTCCTCGTACCTTTGTATACATGGAATCGATATAAAACATATTTAGATGTATGTGATAACAAATAACTTGTCACATTTGATCATATGTTCTATGTATGTTTGATGCAGTGATGCATTTCAGAATCTAAGCATGGACTATACGAGACATTACAAAAACATGAACCAAAACGGCTAAAGTCCTAATCATGCAAATCATTATGCACTTATGCTTACTCACTCCTCCATAGCACTTGATCCCACCTCTGGATTTCCAGAGTTCCACGTTTGTTCAATGTACATCATATTTGTATATTTGTCTCCTGGACATTCTTAAGTTAAGTAATTTGGTATCTGTGTTTTTTATAATTTATTGTTAGAACACAGATATAATGTAAATATGTAAGGGATTTAAAAATGGTAAACAAGTCGTTTTTAACATACTGTATTTCAATATTCAATTTCAAAAGAATACAGTTGTAATATACATTATTATGATACACGTGTCATCCTACATGTTCAACATTCCAGTACTTAACCTTTGCAAGTATAATAGGGTTGACGTGAAAATGTGAAGTATTCGACGGAAGTATGTGTTTCATTAATACATCAGGAAGCCAATTTCCTTGGTGAATTTAGATAACCTTGCTAAACAGTGATTTATGTCAGCTGTTAGTATTCCAGTGTTTCAAGCATATTTATCTTCTTATCAGGTACAAATAGGTATAATGTTTCGATTTAATCATCCCGATTCACAGATTTAAACTTTTTAAATTTAAAATATAATTTTAATATCTTTTTGACAATATTATCAAGCTTTTATAAGATTTATGAACAACGGAGAGATTTTTTAAACACAAGATGAAAATCTAATAGACACGATGTGATGCGTGTTGTTTAAATCAGATTTAATCTCATGACACGTGACAAAATGAAAAATTAGTGAATTTCTAAAAGATTCTCAAAAAGGTCCACCCAGAATATGAATATGAATCATAATATAACATTAAGTCACTTTATCTGTAAATAAAAATAGACATGATTACACAATACATAATATAAGAAAACATGAATGGCGAAGTTTGAGGGAAAGCACGTGCGATCAAGATAATCAAAACACAAAATAAACTTATGAACTGATTTCAATGAAAGTATAAATACATCAAAACTTTGGAAAGTAACTAATAAACCATAAAAACCTCCAATTTTCGTTTTGCATTACTGTCAAAAATTTGAAAAGTTACAGTTCTAAATATTTCTCGTACAGCCTTGAAGATTGCAAATGTTATGTTGCAAACTCAATACTGGTAAGTTTTTGTGGTATAAATTTTAATTGAACATATAACGTACATGGTAATTAAGTTGTTAAGCTTTATCACAAAATATACGTCTTAAATACGGTGCAGATAGCATTTGAGATTTTCTGAATTCTGTGATAAGTTAAAATGATGATAAATGAAAATTCCTCTCGACCACCCTGTCAGTACTGCAAAATGATATGAATCGCCAAAGTTAAAGTTTACTTTTAATGCATTAGAATGCACAGTCAGCACATACGACCGTTAAACATAGTTTTTCTCAATAAATCTAGTTTCGACAAAAACTAAGTTTACCTAGAGAATAACTTGGGTTAATTCATTACAAGGATTTCGGCATAGCTATTTGAATTAACTGAAAAAAACTTGGTAGTACTATGTTTTACTGTAACAAAATACCACTTTTTTCAATTTATATTTTTAAATCGATTTAAAATTATTGTTAGATTTAACTGAAAGTTAGGCCAACATCTTTCTTTGATATTTGTCCCTCATAGCATAATTATCTAATATCGGATTCTAAATCAATCTAAGTTTTGAAAATATATAGATAGATTCAAAGGCGTTCGTCTTGATTTAAAATGATCAAGAAGAGAAAAAGTAAAATATGTTATCATTTTACATAGCGATGCAACACAGTATTACCAATAAAAGTGTCACTGACCTAGTTCCATCTTAACATCTTTAAATATATCATATACGTATAACAGTAACATGGTATCATTGTATATATCAAACATATATTTCAGTGCCAAGTTCCAGATAACTATGACACTCACAAATTACACTAAAGAAATAGAAACAAAATTCCAAATTATTTCAACTTTACATTTTTAAGGTAACCCATAACAGAAAACTTATGATTGTGGTAATGTTTACTATGTTATATAACACTAATGTCTGTCTATCAACATAAATGCAGATCTGGAAATTATCTAACGGGGATCAGACTTACAATACTTGTCATTCAAACATGCTTTCAACTTTGTGTATGATTTCAATCTTTACTAACTGGTAGTGTACATCTGGACTCGTAAAAGTGCTTGAAAAATAGTGCAAAAACAAATAAGAGCTACAAATCATTGGTGCATAACCCAAACACGCAATAGAATGAGATTATATATATATATATATATATATATATATATATATATATATATATATATATATATATATTATATATATATATATATATATATATATATATGTGTGTGTGTGTGTGTGTGTGTGTGTGTGTGTGTGTGTGTGTGTGTGTGTATACAAAGCACTGACACGGACCAAAATTATTTAGTCAAGTTTTGGGACGACCCATATGTTCCTCATTTAAGTTATAATAGTTAGTTTATTTTAACATATTCACAACTAGATCGCTCTTTAGTTTATAAACAAATGTACTAAATTCATTGTATAACCTTATGTATACTTTTGATTTCATCATAATTAAGATATTTTAAATTAATTTTATTAGTTGTTCATGCCAAATATACCGATTTTTTCAATTTTTACTAACCTCCGGAGTCGCACGAGTAAACTGGCACAGTATTTCTTACGTTGTCAGGTATCGTTTCAGTTGATATTCCAATATATAGTACTATATTCAGCCATATAATTATGTATGATTACAAACATTATAATATACGGCTCTCTGTTATTGTCATCATATCTAATTATCCAAATCTATTCTATCACTCTCAGATGTTGAATATAAGCTAAATATGAGATACAAACAGTGTATAAAAATAAGATATTTAATATTTATTGTTATATAATCGGTAATACTAATAGGGAACTTTCGAGTAGCCCGTATTACCTAAAATCCTGCTTTTATTATTGCCAGTTGCGTGATTCTTGATAAAAGGTTTCTCAGTGTTATTTCCGGTTTCCATAATACATATATAGCCACTTAGCACAATTGGTAAAGGCGCCCTGCAATTGTTCTGAAGGTCCTGAGTTCGATTCCCGGTCTGTCCGCAGATTTTTGCTGTCTAATACATTTCAATTATTTCACTTTCATCTAATAACCCACTGTGGTATATTTAAAGTCTCTAAGGTTTCTTCATACAAAATAAAAATGCGCTAACAAGTAAAAATATTTCCATTTACTTCACATACGTTGCGAAGGTAAATATGAAAACAGGAAGAACATATGAGGAACAAAATCGAGAAGGCGCGAATAAATGCAGGATCATAACGGTAATCAGAGCAAACTCGAAAGTTCCATATGGTCCTCTGTCTTTGTTGTTTTGATATAGGTATGTTGTAGGCTTAGGTTATAAAATGTTACCCACTATAACAGTACGTATCACACTTAATGTTTTCTTTAAGTTGTCCTTTGTTGCTTTTATATAGGTGTGTTGTAAGACGTTACCCACTATAGCAGAACGTATCACTTACATTTCTTTAAAATAGACGAGAACTAGACAATAACAAGTTACCTTGGTAACGATGATATTAAAGTGAATCAAGCATGTTTCTTAATTGTTTCGTGTACGAAATAATAATCTTACTGCAACTACTATATCCGCTAATTCGGAAGGTGAATAATGGCCTCCATGGATGGGAGTTTAGAGCATCGAGCTTTAAACCATCATGTACCTATCATCTCCAGTCAGTCACGTGTACCACTGGAACCTTAGCTGATTTTGTGAGAAGGTTTGTCAGTTTACTTCCAGAAGGTCGGGGATCTCTTTCCAGGTACATTGTAATCGGGTTATCTCCTTCGACACTCAAAACTGGTAATCACCATATGACGGAAAACTTGTTGAGTGTGGCGTTAACAGATTCAAAGTCAAATTAGAAAACGACTATTAATTATACTTTGCCCAGTACGACAATTACTTATATTACTAATGCTACTTCGTTCTACTACTACAACTACAACCACAACAATCACTACTACTACTACCACTTCAACCACCACAAAACAACTACAACTTCTAAAGCTACCACTACTGCTCCTATTACCACTACACCTCCCACAATAACTTCTAGTACTTCCATGGCTCTATGACTAGTACTACAAACAGTACTATCACAACCACCACAAGCACCACCATTACTACTACTTCTTTAACAGACAAGTGTTTCTTAAGAATATGCTAATTTTGAATCGTTGCAAACATTTCATCTTGATGCTTTCCGTTTTATTACAAAAAATAATTACAATAATATGTCTGGCAATTCAAAAGAAAAGAAAAAATCTATTGTCAAAAGTTTTCAAAACGCTCGCTTTAAAAGTACTTTCAGATCATTTAACATGATAAGTCAACATTTTGTAGAAATAAACCACAATAAAATTCGGTTTTTATCCAGATAAATATTTGAATATCATACATAGTTGTCAAATACTTTTCTAATTTCAATTCATCATGTTTTCAGATCGTTGCACTCCTCAAAATAGAGTTTATAACCAATAATTTCATGCCACTTTTTGTATTCTACACTATATTTAGTAACTTAATGTGAATCTTGTCTACTTCACAAATAGTCTGGTAACTCTTCGCAACATTTATTGACCAACTATCGTTGATATTACATGATAATAAGATATGGATTTCACAATGTATCTTCTACCGTCTGATTTACTGGATATTTTACAGATTTCATAAAGATTTTCATAATGATACTGTGAGTTCTTGAAGGAACCATTCTTTTATTTTAATGATTTTGTCTGATAACCTGAGCATCATTCGTATCACTGTTTATTGTGTGTTTGCCCAGGTCTCACAATCTTTTACAGTACTTTAGTTTTAAATGCTACACATTAAACGTATTAGAGGGCAATAATATATATATATATATATATATATATATATATATATATATATATATATATATATATATATATATATATATATATATATATATATATATATATACACACACACACACTTGGGATGTGTCATGAACTTTCATTTCGTCGTTATACTGTTTTTATTTGTTGGTTTTGAATAATGTTTTACACAACATTCAACAATTATTTCAGTCTTACAGGTCGACAGGTTTTTCCATCGGTCGTAAAGCGGGAATATTTCTCACAAAATCTACTTACTAAGTCCCAGTGGGAATCGACCTACCGCTGACTAGAGGTGAACAACGTCATGGTTTAAAGCATGGTAAATGGGAGGTCAGAGGTTCCATATACGAATAAACTAGGTGGAAGTATCGTACATGTAAGTGACTACACTTTGTAAAGTATTTCAATTTCAATTTTTCAATATAATGTGTGAATTTTACATTTGTTTCATATAAAATATTAGCGAACCTGGGGTTAAATCTTAGTTCAACGAAATATTACCGTTGTCCATTTAACAATTATGATATCATTTTACCTACGCATGTTCCATACTTCTTTATCAAAATTAGCTAGATTCTATAGATTACCATTTAGGACAAGATAGATATTCTTCTATCATTCATACATGACCTTTAAATTAGTCAATTAGAGGCAATATGAAAAATGTCATATATATTTTAGGGTATTGTGTTAATACATTTAATATTTTACTAGCATCTGGTAACCATGTTAAAACAGAAACCACCGTGACCGAGTGGTCAGAGCACCACGCTTTACACTATGTAGTTTCTAATCTCCAGTTCGAAACACTGTTATAACGAATAAGCTAACAAAAACCGTGTTATAATTGTGTAACGGAAATGCATATTTGAAAATAACCAAATATCCTTAATTTGTAAAAAATTAATAATGAGAACCAATATATAATTTGTGGCGAATTACACCCTTTCAAGGGACATTTGCTGTGTGTTTTTAAATACCCCCTTTTCTTACTACTTAGATTGACTTACAAAAACAAGAGATATACACAGATAAATCAATTTCTATAGATTTTGTGAAAATTGCTTGGGAAACCCTGGTCTGGCACTTTTTCACTTATATAATATATAAGACAGGGGCAATAACGCTTTTTTATAAAAAAATAAAAGAAAAGAATAATTTGAATTATTTACTTAAAATTATATCTTTTCCAAAAAGTTCGTTTAACTGGTTACACTGCGATCATACACATAATACAATGTACCCAGATGAAGCGACATGTTGTTGTTATCAATCTGATGTATTTGCTAGAAATAAGCTAATACTTGTTGTAACTTATATTGTTTCAGTTCCAAACAAAAGATAAATTTGTCGTGTTTACGAGTGGGGCGTAATCCTTAATCTTTTTTATTTATACATTTTATTCGTTTGTGCTATGTTAGACCGTGAAACATTCTTATTCGCTTTAATACACTTTGGAAATTTTCATGTCGTCTGAAATTGCTGGTATACCGCATCACGCGAACAAGTGGTAAGAGATATTGAAATGATGATGATGATGATGATGATAATGATGATGATGATGATGATGATGATGATGATAGTGATGAAGGTCATCATCATATTCATCATCATCATCATCCTCATCATCGGTATTATTATTATTATTATTATTATTATTATTATAGTAGAAATATTGTTTTACATTACTTAGCGCAAAAAGATATGGCTGTACACATTTTATGAACCACACGGTAAAAACTAAACTTGTGATCATTGAAGTGTGTGAAACTTTTAAACAGGTGCGCGTAGAGAATAAGTTTTGAAAATATGTATATTACATGAGGATTACCTTTCAATGGCAACAGCTGTCAACGTTGTAATGCTTGCAACCACGTTGACTGACGACATAAATGATGTTGTCTTGCATATTGGTTCACCCAATGTCCACTCATTGTTCAGGTGGTAAATCAAAGACAATGGTACATTCCAACCACCAATTAAGATGTCACTGACCGCTAAACTGACCAGAAATACGTTGGTTATAGTCCTCATAGATTTATTCGATGCTATAACTGCAATGACCAGTATGTTTCCCGTCAATGCACCAACCATTATTATGCAGTAACAAACGGTCAACATTGTCCGAAGTCCTGTAGGAAACTCTGGTGGTAATTTGTCTTCTTCTGGTAAAACAAGTTCGGTCGCAGTCATATTTAGAAGACCGTAATCAAAGAACGACATGTTCATCATCGGATCCATATTGTTAGACTTTGTCCGGAAAAAAGTTTTCGAGTAAATGAGCCTTCAAGAAGTGTTAATTCGTTTAAATAGATCCACGCGAGCCGAACTACTGTTGAACCGATTAATAGAATGGTGCCGTATTGTGGTTTAATTCGACCATATGGGGTTTATCTTTTTACATCTGAAATATCGGAAAGGAGTAGCATCTCTGTTTACAAGGATTGGAGTATCGTTTCCTCGTGTTACTGGCTATCGCACTGCAAGTTACATCCCATCATAAAACATTAAGTATTGTAGTACATAAAATATTGTTATCAACAAGCGGTCTTTCGTGTAGGAATTTCGTAACGATAAGATTGCGTTAGAAATGATAAATAAAAACTCGGCACAAGATACGGCGAAGCAGCAGAACGAAGAGAAAATAATTTATAGTAATATATGCAAAAGAATTCCTTCCGTGATGACAAATGATCGCATTATTAATAAGTTCAAATTGGCTAAATTCGCTGACGTGGATACAAGATTACTAAAAACAATAGCTCTGAGGAGGTGCGTGTGATTTGTCTCTGCTTATTGGGATCTCTATTTGCTTTACTCATTCTTGGCCTCACGCAACTGACAAACATGTAGCCATCTTCGAGTAAACACCTTTATCATCTCCAGATTCGTTCGAATTCTAATCTCAAATTATATTTATGGGTATTTTACGTCGATCTCTGAACTTTTAAGGAATGGGCGTATCAAAAGATGAGTAAATAAAGACTATAAATTTATACGCTGAAACGGATTGGCTGCACCTTAACTAAGTGAAGCTGAATAATAATTTAATACGTGCACTGGGGATCTTTACGACTGGTGGTTGTAAGGCGTTTGGTGCGGATTCATAAATACCGAACGTGATTTTAAAACGTCTCATTGGAATACACTTCCGTTTACGTGAAATAAATGTATTTGAAATTTCGGTGAATAAAATTATTATTCATTAAGATATTTTCTAGTCAACTGATACTATATATGCAGGAATCTGTTCTGTATACGCTGTAACTGTATAAAATTGAAGTAAGAAGTACCAATGGATGTTCGAAACTCCTAGTCACTAGAACCCGACAAATAAAATACCACAAAGGTCTCAACACGAAGAACTGCGAATCCCAAACGGGTGGGACCAGGTGTCCGTCTAAATCAAACACTTCTTTGTTAACAAACCGTCAAAACAAAATCAAAACAATGTATAATATTTAATGAAATATTAGATTATTCAAGTGTTATTAATATCTTATTATTTTAATCTAAAGAACTTTTAAAATATAAATATTATTGAAATGTAATAACCATTGCAAAATTTATTTTATACAACAGAATCTTTATAGTTTTAATTGTTTATGAAACTCTCTGTCTCCCTTTCTTTCTGAATGTACTTTAAATGTTGCCTAAAAATTACCATACATATATTATTTTTGCAGTTTAATCTCTTCCTTTTCTTTGTGATAATTTTTTCATGAAAACATCCAGCGTGTTTTTATTGACTTAAGGGTTATCTATATGTGTTACTTGGCTCAGAACTCATGCAGCATGTCCTTCTGAATGGCGGAAACTGCCCAAATTTATCAGATAACTATCGTAACTATTTCACGAACATAAAAATTATTCATATTAACCTAAATATCAACAATATAATCTACTGCTTAAATTCCCATCAATAAATGTTAGAATATAAGTTAATATAAAAACCTAAAAATCCAAAGTGACAAGAGATATACTGACTGCGATATGACGCACTTTGTGTCTTAGTAATCCTGTCCAACCTCTGACCGACATTCAAACTTGAGAAGATAAAGTTTACTTTTTAATGATGATTTAAGTCATTTAAAAATGATATTGAGTTTAAGATTAATGTATGATGTATGTATGTAACTTGATATAATAATATATTTGTGCAATGTGTACTTCGTCAATGAAGCAACACTACTACTTAAATCTAAATGTGTTGAAACCATCAAAAACGAAAAAGTACAGGGTTGCATAAATCATAGAAAATATTTTATTATACCTCATTAATAAAACACAATCAGGGATTGGTCGAGAGTTAGGGAGACTGCACTTTATGTCTCCCTCGGGTACGTTATATCTCCCTCGCGTGCATCATGTCTCCCTCATGCAAAAGCCCTTATTCGACAGTCTATTGATTCTGTATTTCGGTATAACAAACATCGCCCTGGTTGTAGGGAGACATGAGGATTTGTTTTCTCGGTCTTCGCCCTCAGAAAATGACTTGTCTTGGGTAAACAAATCCCCATGTCTTCATACATCCAGAGCAATAAATGTATAATGTTTTGGAAGCTAATAAGTATCTACGGACGTTATTTTACTGGATAAGACCATGCCATTTACATATACATCACGACAAAAACAACATAAGTTGTACGATTTGATACTAACTAAAGGTTGTGATTGTCACATATTTGATGGTTTATAATAAATTTCTAAAATAACTTATTGTTGCTACTTTTTCAGACAAAAACAAAAAGATAACATCACAAGAATCAACGAAAACCTTTAAACACACGCACACACACACACACACACACACACACACACACACACCACCGCAAACAAGATGAGATCATGTTATACAGCATGTTTCTCAATCAGTTGCATTAGTTATCTTTTTGTACATAATTTAAATTTTATCATACGATATTTCGGCAAGGGTGTGACTTGATCAATGATTAACATTCTTTGTTTTATAAAATAATTCATATTTTTATTTCAGTTTTTATTTCTCATATGAAAAAATGCCAGAATCGTACAATTCAATTCGTGCATAAATTTATCAAAAACGAAATTGTATTTAGTATTTGACGATATTACGTTACTTTTCAATCTTTATGTTTTATCATTATATCTTTTACATGATGTTGAGTTTTAATCTATAAAAACAGTTTCCACCTTGTAACAAAAGGGAAAAAAGAAAATCTGGTGGAATAGATGAATACTATCAATATCACAACCAACACCAAAATACTAATACTTTACTACTGCCGGTATTTCAATCATTTATTCATTTTTCATCTGTTTTCTGTTGTTCCTCCTCACCCACCATCTCCTTTGATTATCATTACTATCAAATGAATTACGTAAGTTTACATCTGAAGACGGTAGACATTGTTCGTATTCAGAACTTCAGAAATTTTCGACTGACTTAAAACAGAATAAAAGAATTGAATCAGCTTCAATTATTTCTATTCACACAAAGTATTCTTGCAATTAACAGCAAGGTTTTAATAGTACCGAAAATGAACATGATATTGTAGATGATGTATGCGGCCTTAATTGAAGACGCGACATTTCAGAAACTTAAGACAAAGTTCAAACAAGTGTCGTTGGCTAACTAAGCTAACTAATCTCAGGAATCGTGGAGAAATGTATAAAACTTGGATAATGTCATCCAATACCGTTTATTTGCAAATTATTTTCGCCTATCTTAAGTTACTTTGTGTTTACATTTCAGTAGAATAACCTTTCGGTAATGTATCGGATTTCTTAAATTTTGTAAGTTTTCAAGCATAAAAAGTAAGGGAAATAGAGTAACGTGAAATTTGATAAATGAAACTGCAGATTTTCAACGTTGAAATTCATTATTTCACATTTGAATATATCTTTAAAAATACAAAAACATTGATGCTTCATAAACCATCAGGAATTAATGACGCTTTTTAAAGATACTGAGATTGTCTATTGAAATACTTTCATACTGAAAACAGTATGGGTTCCATTACGTTCCCAATGGAAATGAACCACGCGTTTCTGTGGAATCTATTTTTTTTCAATTTCGGTTTTTCATTATATTTTTCTGTAGACACGGATGTATAATTTTTTTTAACTTTACATTTTAATATTTAAACCACATGCAATTAATTTTATAGTGAAAAAAGAGCCTAATATATCCGTCAAATATTGAAATTTTTATCAGTGATATATTACATGACTCCCGCTTTATGTGATGTTGTTAACAAAGCATTCAAGAATACACATAATTATACTTCAAACTGGTGATCGAGAGCAATTTTCCCATTATAATTGCATTAAAATTCTTACTAAATCGTATTTCTATGTATTTCGATTGCAATGTATTTAACCTATGTGTTTTCCAATTATACAAAACTTATATAGATGTTTATGCACCGAGTACGTCTGTTTGCCGCGTCATCAAACAAACAGGATTACATATATAAAATACTTTATAAACATCTCGAGACCACGTTAATTAATTCAGTATTACAAACCCAAATGCATTAAAGCAAGTTTGATTCAATTTTAAAGTGCTGGGCAACTTTTAAATAAGAAACTAAATGATAATCGAATTTAAAGAGGCATTCTACTTGTACAATAACAAATAAGAGCTATACACAGGCATAAAAATCTTATATTCCTATATATTGTGTGAAAATAAGGTCAGGTACAGTGTGGTATTCATATACAAATAGTAGGGTTGAGTTAATCAATTGCAAGTGAAATGTGCAAAACCTGGATTTGTCAAGCAAATGTAAAGGAATTTAAGAATTCTTGTGTTATTTTTGTTATTGTATATCAATATGAATAGTAAAAAAGGAAAAACTTTTTACAAAAAGAAGAAAAAACCACAGCTAATGTTCCCTTAAATTTGTGTATAGAACTGATCGTTAGTTCATAGAAATTAGTTAATATTAATTCACAATGTTATCAAAATATATATGAATTATGCCAGACATAGTGCCATTGACACACACACAGAAACACAGACAAACAGACAGAGACACACACACACAGACACAAACACACACACAAAGACACAGACACACACACGACATTGGCTTTATATACAGATATATGCGTGATTTTATTGTAATGTTTGAAATTCCCCTCAACGATGGAATTTTATATTTACTTTTTGTTTCACACAAAATTCAGTATTTCAATATATTTTATCATGATATTCCGCAAGTATGTTTACGATTATTAACACATATTCAGTGCTTAGATTCAAGGCTAGTCCCAAACCGGATCTAACTAGGGATCAGGTGGAAAATGAAATGTGTTTGTTTCTTTTAATGATAACAGAGCGGACACACTTCCTCTGTATGCAATTTTCTTGTATCTTTTTTAAACTTCTTATAATATTCGATATATAAATCTCGTAGGAGCAGGAAATAATAAAGCCACTTGTTTATGACATAAAAATAATTTCTTTATAGTTTAGGCTTTATCTTCCACTCAAACAACCTGATCTGATCTTTTATTGTTAAATACACGACCATAATCACAAACCATAACACAGGTTGTGGATGGCGAATTATATTGGGCCGAGATCCTTTGATCTACCTTTATCTGCTTATACTGACTATACACAATAAAATGTCTAGTAGTATATACAATGAAAATAATAAAAATAATCTGTTTTGTATAAACATGTTTAATAATTATATTGCTAAAAAGTGTAAAGTATTTTAAGAATTAAAGAGGGTCAAATGAAGACATAATCATATTTCTCCTCTAGTATCAATATTTGTAACTTTCTGTTCCACCACGGCCAAAACCTGAAACATAAATATAGTGAAATATAGAAATATAATACAATAATAAATAAAATGTAATTTTAAATCTGTGTGATCCGAAATCTAAACAAAACAGCCTTAAAGCGTGTTTTCATTTAAGTTTCCATTCTTATATTTATGCTAAAATGATATAGTTAACAATAAGTAATAAAATGTAAATAATAGAATATAAATAGTAAATACAGGTATATTTCGTCATATGTTAAAATCGAGAAAGCTGTGCTTTGAGTTTTAATTATTTGTTATTGGATAAAAAGTGAGAAAACAGTGATAGATTGCTCAATACCAATAATGATTGATTTGCAAGGATGTATAGTACATTTACATTTTACATCGTTGAATGTTTTCCCATGAGTCATAAAAAGAAGTTTTAAAACACAACTAATTTACAAAAAAAAACAAGAAACAAATCAGCTGATTTCATTTAATCCAATTGTAAATAACAGTATCTATCTAATCTATCTATCTAATCTATCGATCTATCTATCCATGTGTGCATGTGTGCTTACCTCCAGGTCCAAATAGTGCGGCATAACAAGGTTTATTGCAATACGGTTTTCCTTCATGCTATAAACATAAATAATATATATATATATATATGTATGTATGTACATGCATATAATTTTTATATAATATAGTGTATTAGTGAAAATTACATGATTGTTAAACTAGAGATTAGACAAGGAGTGTTAGTTGATGATAAGCAACTTACACGAGTTGTAACTGAAAGTGCTGATTGGTAGATAAAGGATGCGCACTCGTGTTAAATATGTATTCTCCTGCCTCATTTGATGTAATAAACATGTTATTCAAAAACAATTGTCAAATATTCTATTTATTACATTTTCCAGTTAAGTTTCGTTAGGCCCTAGATTAAGGCTACCTGATGTTCTGAACAAGTCTACTGTACGGCTTGTGAAATGTAAACAAACCAGGGTTTGATTGAAATACATCACTTGACCGCGACTATGCATTTGAAGTTTCTGAAAAAGTGTAATTTATTGTGTAGATTAATTTTAAGTATCATTCATATACTTTCTATAATACTAAGGCCTGATGAGTTGGTAGGTTACGACAGAATCTGAGGTTGGCTTTCCTTTTTCCATTGAGAGCTCACACTTTTGAGCGACATAATATACGGCCCATACGGGGCAGATCTCGATCCGCTATTAAGATCTATTGGCAATATCTGAAATCCTTCGCCACAACTGGCCACAAAAATCATTTAGATCCTAAATATAATTCCTTTAATTAATATTACCTTCAACATGCACAGTTACACTGGCCCCTTTATGAGAAATATGCCTCAAAGATCATACCAAAGTTAGACATGGACAGCAAACTCGCTTCAAAGTTCGCCCAATTCAATGTTCATTTTCTGCACTGTATCTCCAGTGTCATTGCATTTTTTCAAAAACTTTCGAACTGTTGAGTAGATAGTGGATACATAAAACATTTTCACTGCCTTTCGACCACTTAAGCACACTCCATCTAAACATAATATCGTCTGCTTTTTAGTTGAGACAGAACAAGTCTGTGCGGACCCATTTTGTTTAGCGTCGATACGGCGTTATAAGTAGCTCATGAAAATCCCCCATTGATATGTCATATCTACAGTACGTGTTCAAAAGTTTTTACCACGGCATCACCATTTATTGGCATTTGCTAGCAAATATGATCAGTTTATAATCAAACAATGAATTGACAATTATCATTACAATATAGATAGGATTAATCAATCGGATTAATCGGAGTGGCCTGGCACTGTATTTTGATGGGCTTAATGAAAAATATTTATATTTTTCATTAAGCCAATCCAAATACAGCAAAGTCAGTGAAAATAACAGTGAACAATAACAGTGAAAAATAAACTTAAGTCTAATGGATAAATTTATTAAAACAAAGTACTAAAAGTACTGAAATGGGTTGTTATTTTGGCAAAATTGCCATGGGATTCAAACTACTTCTATCTAGCATATATGAAATGAAAATAAATCAAGTTAATGTAGATCTAAAAAAAAACAACAAAAAAAAACTTCAATTTCCAGCCTCTAAATAAATTCAAAATTAACATTCAAATTTTATTAGTTGTATCTTCCGCACTAACTTTAAACACAATATATTGTCTTCCATGCATAACACTCATTTCAAAATTAAAACTTCAGCATTTATGGAACCTACTTAAATTTAAACTAAATATGACACTGAACAGGTAAAATAATTTTTATATTGAAAAATGGCTGTGATTTAAAACAAATTTCAGGGCTTGTAATATCGAACGTAAAAATCCTATTTAGGGCTATTACCGTGGTACATTAACATACATTCTGCTTAGACTAAATAAACAACCAAACCACGTTCTCGATATTGTATAAATTAATATAAATAACTGTACGGGATGAAAAAGACAGTTTACCCAATGTATATTGTTAAAGAAATAATTTTTCACCAAAATAATTGGGGGCTAAAGTCGCGATGAACCGATCTATCACCACTTATAGATACCAATGCTTTCGGCAATGGATAAAACTTTGTTTTTTGTTGAAGACATCGTTTCTGTTTGAACACCACTATGAAAAGACCGATTACACAAAAAGTTTAGGTTTATACATCCCAATCTGATCGTGATTAACTCAAGAGTTGTGATAGTTGTTGTAAACACCCGACAATGGACATGGCGATTTTCCCGGACTTCCGCAGAAACGAGAACAGGAAATTGTAACATTCAATGATCGAGTTACCTCTCTTTGCGATATCAATACACACATTATGCAAGTGACCGTCCGCTGAAATTGAGCAGTCGCTGGTTATGTAAGGCATGTGATCACCATATAGGGTGTATAAATAAAAGAAATATGCACAAGGAATCTCATTAAGGCAGGTTATGTATAGGGATTAGTTGACAAAAACGTTACTTTGATTGTTTTCAAAATGGACAGGAACTTACAATGAATTTCACGCGCCATTTGCATAACAAATAACTCCTACTCCATGCTATGCCCTTTATTCTTTTCATTTTTCCGTGGTCTAGAAAACATACATATTCTTGAGAGTTCAATAGAAATTTATTTAGCTTCATTTCGGTATCAGCGATATGTAATTATTTCTGTTTACAATCGCTGTATGCTGTAGCTGTCAATATCAATATGATGAATGGCGGAGTAATACTGCAATTTTACAAGACAGGCTCAACATCACTGGAATCTTATATAGTGGAATTCCATATTTATAAATAGATCGATGACGTTTTGTTGAACCTAACTACAAATCGTATTGTATAATTTCGAAAGGCAGAAGTAAGTAGAATTATGTGGTATTTCATTTAATGATTATTCAAACTAGATTTAATTTCATTTACACCAAAATATTTGACTTTTCTGTAAAAGTTGAATTCTTGAGTTGAACTATATTTTACAAATGCAACCTCCATGACCTCTTCACTGCTAACAGGATAGCCCTCGATGAAAAGTCGAAGTAAACCCATAATAGGTTGTTATTGCATAACAACCCATAAAAATGTAATAATAT
This sequence comes from Atrina japonica, assembly GCA_030159075.1. Lineage (NCBI taxonomy): Eukaryota > Metazoa > Mollusca > Bivalvia > Pterioida > Pinnidae > Atrina > Atrina japonica. The sequence continues at coordinate 958,507 of BROG01000084.1, read as the reverse complement.
GGTTTATTAGCCTACATCACACTATCGGGTTTTAACTCTCATGATCGCATCACTTGTACGTCCCTTCAATCTCTTCATTCATCTGAAGGTTGGCAGTGACATCATAAAGTTGTCCTATTTTGTGTTCAGTTATAAATATTTCTGTTTTGTAATAACATATTTTTACTTCCAAATTATTATAGAATTATGAGTGATTAACATGAATTAATTAGCTGATAAAATAGCACAAAGTACATCCAATTTTAAAAGAGTTCAACTTATTTGTTTATGCCTTATACTTTACTACAATGGAACTAATTCATGTACCATGTAACACCCGATAACGTTTGTGCGGGACTATTGTTTCTATTGGTGATGGAATAACATTGAAGGACGATATCCCGCACTTACATCATTTCAGCGGGAAGATTACGTAGAGTAACGTTCCATCACCAATAGAAACAATAGTCCCGCTCAAACGTTTTCGGGTATCACGTGGTACATGAATTAGTTCCATTACGACACTTACCTCTGCATGACTACCAGAAGCCAAGGTCTTGCCACATTTTGCACATTTCAGACAAGGTCTATGCCAGTCTTTTCCTAGAGAGGTTACCTTTTCAGCTGAAAGGAAACAGATCATAACTGTCAAAATTGGTTACTCATATGATTTTTTTTAATAATCTAAATACATGTATATGTGAAATCTGCAATGTTTTTAATCACACATTATGTCATCTATGAAATGCATATTTTTTTTTCGTAATTAAGCTACCTGTGTATATACCTGTCCTTGAATAAAACGAACAGAAATCTGATCCCAACGATAATTATGTATCAAAGATGTTTGCCACTGGCAAAGTAGAATAAGATGTTTGCCAATGACAAAGTAGAATATGCTTATACTATTGTAAAGACATATTGCCTGATTATGAAATATACGGGGCCTCCGCGGCGGAATGGTTGGAACATTGCGCTTGTCAGCACATGGTGGAGTCCCGATGGAACCTAAGATGTATTTTGTGAGAAAAATTGCCAGTTTACTTGCGGAGGGCCGGTGGTCTCTTCCCGGGTATATTTTAACGGGTTCTCTCTTGCACATTCAAAACTGTCGGCCATCATTTAACTGAAACATCATTGAGTCTTTTTATAGTAATTATTATTTCAAGCATGTAAATGTAGGAATATTTTAATACATCTAAGGTATACATGATGTATACTGTCTTATGACATATTTATGGTACGCCAAAATCACATTAATGAGTTAAACCTAGTTGTTCCCAAATAAACATGAGTATTTCGTGCATTTAAACCTAGTTTTTCTCAGTCAAACTTAGTTTTTCTCCAGTTAATGTGGGTTACGAGTTAAACCTAATTTTTCTCCAGCTAATCCAAATTTTTCTCGTAACCCAAATTAAATTGGAGAAAAACTCAGTTTAACTGAGAAAAACTAGGTTTAAATGCACGAAATACTCATTAATGTTATTGTGGCGCAGTTAAACCTAGTTTTTCTGAGTTGAACTTTTTTTCTTGAGAAAAAATAGCTTTTACTCATTTTTGTGATTTTGGTTCAGTTAAGCCTAGTTTTTCTCAGTTAAGCCTAGTTTTTCTCCAGTTAATGTGTGTTACTGAGAAAATCTAGACTTAACTGAAGTAAAACTAACCTAGGTTTAACTGATGAAGCACGCCGAAATTACAACAATGAGGTAATCCTAGTTTTTCTCGAGATAAACCTAATTTAAATTAATGTAGGTTACTGAGAAAAACTAGGTTTAACTGGAGAAACTGGGTTTAACTGAGAAAACCTAGGTTTAATTAATGTGATTTTGGCGTGCCATAAATATCGGTAATTTTGAAACAGGATTGCGCGATGCATTCTACTGTATGGCTCAACCTGATCAACTATATAGTGAAAACTTTGTATGTGAAACACTTCAATGTTTACATTTTTCAAAATGAGACACGTCCTTCTATGTCGTTCAACCGTATAATTATATGTATTAAATTTCTGTGTAACGTAGACTACTTTTGCACACATTACTCAACTTGAGTTATGAATAACTACATGTATATAATAAGTCTTCGCTCCTCTTGTTAACTGTCGGGGCGACATTTTAAAGCGATATCAGCTGTCACAATGACTATATTTGTCCCCTAACATATACTCCAGAATATGATAAAATGTGTGTTCAAATACATTGTCAAACACGTAAAACGATGTAAAAGATCTTCTTTTCAAAGTTATTTGTTTTATTTGAATTTATGTTTCCCCGTACCTTTAAATACCCAGCTGTATTTCCGTGTGCAATAACCTTTCGCCATATCCAATGTAATTCGGTCAGGGTATCTCGGTCCTTTAAGCGCTCGGACTATGTTAAAGTCGGTCGATTTTTTTGTTTTATATTTATTTTTAAAAATACAGGACGTGATTTTTATTGGAAAGTGTATGTATTATGTAAAATATATGCTTTTCAACGCTATGTTAAATATCTGAAGAAAATCGGATGAATATTTGAATAAATATATCAGGTCACTAAAAGAAAATTTTCCGATATTTAATGTTACCCTTTATCCTGACATTGACAACATCAAAACAATATAACTGTGAAAAGTATGCGTACCTCACATTTTACAACCGTGCCGCCATGCCCGGTGGAGTTGGGCAGTTCATGATCATATGTGTAAAGAATGATAAACCGAGAATGCGATGGGACGAGTTAACAAGAGATCCCAGAGAGATCTTGATCTATGACAGACTGTTCTTTTCTCTTATTTTGTGGCTCAACAACGAATTTGAACTAAAACCTAAATATATGTAAAGTGCTTTCTCACAAGAGAATATCAATACCAAATATAAATTGCTATAAATCAAAGATAGCTTAACCATACCTGTCAACCTCTAAAATTGAATATGTTGGTCATGACCTGTATTGAGCAAAATAACAAGAGGCCAATGGCCTCATAGCTCGAAGGCAAAAGAAACAAGTAACATTTTAAAATGTATCCTCAACAATGCTAATTTGTTCCATTTTGAGTGGATAAATTTGAATTAACATTAAGATGCAGAATATATCCAGATTATAGTATAACCCTATACACATCCCTTGCTAAAACCTCACTTTTGGCATTGAATGTTTGCCCAATTGTGGAAGGTTATATGGGTTATGCCCCCATGCATGTGTAACGTTTCCGAGTGGGGGTTTAAGGCTATAATGGGTCTGATTTGGATCCTGGTTAAGAGTCTAAAGGTTCGGGCAAGACATATAAAAATAAAAAATATACACAAATAAGAACAAAACATTACTTTTGCTTTAACGATAAAATACAACGACAACTATAATTTATTCTAACAAGAATTGTCATTTAACTTTAGTAACTATTATAAGAGTTTCAGGGAATCACAATAAATCACAGTTTAATTACAGAGATTGAATTATTTACAGTGGGTCTCAGAACTTGTATATGTATTTAGGCTACACTGCCAGCTAGTGTGTGTTTTCAGCACTGGAGTCTGAGACCTAGGGCTTCAACAACACTCTGTGACTGTGTCTCAGCCTTATACAAAACTATCCCAAACCTAAAAGACAACAGTCACTGTTTATCTGTGATAAATAGATTACTACTGTCCCGTACAATCATCTGCTTTTGCTACGGTGTTGGTTCAACTCGCAACTTACAGACTGACCCCGAGTGATGTTGGTACCTTTATTTATATAAACGGAGGTCAACGCTGATTGGTCAATAATTTTTCAATAAGCCAAAGGTTCGGCGCTTGTCGTCGTCCGTCTGTTAACTTTTGCGTTTAAACATCATCTTCTCAAGAACCAGCAGGCCAAATATCAACCAAACTTGGCATAAAGCATTCCCATGTGAAGCTGCATAAAGTTTGCGAATGAAAATGGGATAGGACAAATAGGGGCCTTAAAAGGACCTAAAAAGGACCAAAACTTCAAGGAGAACCTGTATGTAATTTTATAAAGATTCCTTTATTATTTTCTGAGAAATGGCGACAATAAACTTTAATTTTTAAAATTCAAAATGGCCGCCTTGCAGCCATTTAGTAATCCGACCCACCTGAAAATGTACACTGCATGACTAAACCTCATGGGGAACCTATATGTCAAATTTAATAATGATCCCTTCAGTATTTTTTTTTATAAATAGCGGTAACAAACTTTAATTGTCAAAATCAAATATGGCCGCCTGGAAGCCATTTTGTTATCCGATCCGCCTGAAAATGTACACTGCAGAACTAGACCTCAAGGGGAATCTATATGTCAAATTTCGTGAGAAATAGCGATAACAAACTTTAATTGTCAAAATCCAGGATGGGCGCTTGGCAGCCATTTCGTAATCCGATCCGCCTGAGAAATGTACACTGCACAACTAAAGCTCATGGGGAACATATATGTCATATTTCATAAAGATCACATCAGTACTTTCTGAGAAATACCGATAACAAACTTTAATTGTCAAAATCCAAGATGGTCGCCTGGCAGCCATTTCGTAATCCGACCCACCTGAAAATGTACACTGCAAAACTAGACTTCAAGGAGAACCTATATATCAAATTTTATAAAGATCCCTTCAGTACTTTCTGAGAAATAGCAATAACAAGAATTGTTTAAGGACGGACGACTGACGACGGGCCACGGACGGAGCGTGATAAGAAAAGCCCACCATATGTTGATGGTGGGTTAAAAATGGGTCGAGATCACTCGATATACCCGGCACACGGACAATTTCAGAAACGAGTGTTTTGAAACGACGAAAAAGACTAACTTTGCCTGATTTAGATATGAAATAATGATGTACGAAAATAAACGCAAAGGGTAGTAAGAATAAAATTTATATTAACTGCAAATTGCACGTGTATATTGGTCTCTCGGTAATTTTCGTAAGAAATTACCCAAAGTTAATTTGCAGTGCTCAAAGTATGGAAGACAAAAAAATAACTGATATTACGGGTTACGTTTGGCAATATTGTTGCAATTTTACGCATGCATTTGTTATTGTAATCTACAAATTGTAACTTTGGAATATATATGAGATAGAATATCACATAAAATGGGCATGTAAAATTGTTCACCGACGACAGCTCATATCGCTTTAAAGCGATCATTATATACCTAGTTACATGTATTAACCACCCTCTCTAAAAGGATAATAAATACTTGCCTATTTTCTGTCTCTCGTCAATTTCGTTAAGATATTCTTCTATTTGAGAGACTTGTATAATTGCAATTTAATGTAAATGTAATACTCAATTACTTTTAAGATTTGTGTATGACCTCAATCTTTTCAAGCAAAAGTTGTGAACCCAAGCATGATTTTTTTTCTGATGAAGTTTTGCTTCATTTCCATTTTTACCTTTTTGTGAGAATATAGTTAAAATCCTTTTAATTTCTGATTCACAGCTTGATAGAGTGTTGATATATCAAACATTGATTTAGTCTATAAAGTGATGTTTTAATTATATTCTGAATCACGCATTACACAAAAATATTATTTCAGCATAAGACAAAATTTAATCAATCACATATATGTATCTTGAACTTCGAAATTAGGCATTTGAACAGACCTCTGGGATGCAGGTATATAGTATGGCTGTAATGTGTATAGATAACTATGAATTAGGGACTTCCGCGATGTGTATAGGAAGCTACACGAAAAGTAAAATCCAAATAACCTGGCGGGGTGGAGTCTTGTGAACCCTTTCTTGACCTGGACGAGTTTTAATTTTAGGTAATAAAGCATTATATTACAATTACAATGACAAGAGAAATCGTTCCTACTTGTCACAATACATAAGAGATTATCCAGTGAGAAATAAAACGTTTTCCCGTGCAGCTTGTCATAATCGAAAAGTCAGTAGAATAATCCGAATGATAATCAAAAGGTTACTCTGCCCCGCCATCTTATGTGAATCGGACAATATAATTAAAAGTTATAAAGTTATAAAAGTCATATAAAGTTACGAAAAGTTTAGTAGTTACAGAAAATCACATTTTATCAACAACAGAAATGTGTAAATATAGACAAAACAGAAATATTAAATTGATATCATGACGAACCTTACCACATTAATTTCGATATAAAAGCATAGAAACGAGAGTTTCACCCATACAGTAATTCGTAACACTATATACAAAATATCGTAAAGCAAGATCCTCTGCAAAGTCAAGAAGTAATAAGGAAGAATAAATATCCTTTGTCAACCAGTCATATTCTCTGTTTCTAGCTTAGAAAAAGCCAGTAACAGTAGATATAGATTACTCGCCAACCATTATCGAACAAAAATATTTAAACATTTCTGATTGTGAAATATGTCAGTGACAAACGAACTCGTGACATTTTAGCGGACGCATTTGTCCAAGTGGCAGACTTGTTAGTTTTTTGTTTTATTCTTGTTTTACATTCTGTCAAGAATGTTTTACTTTTAGTAAGCTGTCACCATCTTTAGGTGAAGAGCCACGCATACAGGACACAGAGCATTGGTTGAGCCGTGACTTCCACGAGTCTTATTAAGGTCAATCTTGAATTCAGTTTCCACCCGGAATATATCAAGAGTTCTCTAGAGTGTTTCTAATACTCAAATAGTTTTATTATCGGTTGAAAAAAAAGTTAAATTAATTCTTAAATTATTATTTTAAATACAGCATGGTGACAAAAGTGATAAACATTTATTTTTCCCTATATATTTCAAGTAGACATTTAAAAACAACTTTCACAACTGAACACATGGTTGAGACTTGACTTTCACTTTGGATGTCGAGCGATTGGTGTATTTGGTGTGACCCGGTACCAGCAGTCTAATGTTCTAACCACTGGAAGTGATTTAGTTCTTTAAGCATTTGTCTAGAAGTGTATGATATCATCAATGAAGATAGCAACTCCTGTTGCTGTTGGCTATCAAACAAGGCAATAATATTATAAACTTCTTTTTTATTATTCGGATTACAAAATTAGTTTAACAAATTGACTGAAGATGCATGCATTAAAGATGATCTAACACACGGAAATTGATTTGTAATAACATGTATTTAATTCAATAATGCTATGAATACAGCCTATGTTTAATATCTTACAAACGTATAATTTACGTTCATATAACGGTATCATTTTGTACATGAACATTCCTTTTATTTCGGAAATATCGATATAATTGGTGCGTTTACCATGTCTAAAATAAAAGAAAATTGGTCAGTGTTTGAATTTAGTCTGCGTTGGAATTTATTTACGATCATTTTATATTTCAATCATGTTTGAAATGTTTAATATATTTTCTTGACAATACATATTCATATCTAACGATCCATTTGCGTCTTTTCATTTCATCATATTCAAGTTTTTAAAAGTAGAAAGAATATACATATACACTGTACCCGGTTAAAGACCACATGCCAAGTCTTATGTAAGCAAAGTACCAAACTGCGCCACAAAATCGATTTAGGCTCTCTTTGGGTTCGAAGTTGCGTTGGTTTGCCAGTTTTCTTGCGGAAGGTCGGTGGTCTTTACCCGGGTAACCGGGGTTTTTCCTCCACCAATAAAAAACTGGACGCCATCATATGACTGAAAGATTGTTGAGTATGGCGTAAAATCAAAAATCAAAATCAAATTAAATCAAATTAAATAGGTGAACGATGTTGTTGTTTAAATACTTTGTCATAAAGACCCAATAGCAGACAATTGACAGGCGTATATTTGTTTTCATGTTGTGTTTGTTTGTTTGAATGTCACCAGTTTTAGGTGGAGTGCTAGAAATTTTGACCTGTGCTGTAGACTGACGCCAATGCAGCGAGGAATTTTTGGGACTTCGGTTTAAAGTCTCATCCGAAAGACGTGACTTTCATTTAGTATGCCTAACATTTGGCGAAAGAACAGTCACTACCATTTTAAAAGTCTTTGTTATGTCCCGGTAATGGGAATCGAAACCGGGACCTTCCGCTTGTAAGTCGAACGCTCATCCACTAGACCACCACAAGCAGTTAATTCATGTGATTGCACATCTAGGCAATGTATCATTTACTTACGCTGAGTGACATGGGACTTCTCGGTCGAGCGCTTGAGAAAGATCAGGCACTACGACTTCCGTCTAAAATACAACCTGGTACCGGAAATCGAGTCGGATTCTTCGTTTGCGTGACGAACGCTCTCCTAACATCAAGGGGTTCGGTATAAAATATTGTAACTTAAAGTAGCTTAAGCTCTATATTATCCGTTCTTACTCGTGCATTATGACTGTTCCGCACCGATAGAAGTTTTCCTTTATAAATAAAACAACTTAATGTGAAGTTCAGCGGGATCAGGTTTATGACATCTTGATAACTTGAAAAGCTGTAAACCGGTTTAGTACATTCAATTTAAGCTTATACTATATTAGAAATGTCATTACATATAAGTTACACATTTTTGCACACGGCATAAGAACGCAATCTGATCGATATACGAGTTTCTGACTCATATTGTTATGGAGATGTTGTACAATACTTTTAAAAGTCATTCGTGGGACAGTCCGACAATAACTATAACCGTATCTGTATCAAAATGCCAACAGTTCGAAGAAGGGGGAAATGAATCAAAACGTATTTATGGAAGACGACGGTTTAACAGTGTTTGTTTTCTGGGTGGAGCTACACATTTATATCAATACCTCTTGATAACCCTTGTGTATTCAGTGCATTACACCTTTTACAACAGTATCAAACAAAACTAAGCTGTCAGTGAATACGTAAATTGAATGATAAAATAAACTTCAACCTGTTGCATATGAAATATTTTCTTCCCCAGTACTTCTCCATAACATATATAACTAATTTCTTGAATACATAATTGATATATACAAACAAAATCTAGGAATCTGAAACACAGCTATAAAGGTAGACATCGCATTGCCTAGTTTATTTGTTCGCCGACGATTTGTCACATAACCGCGAGACTAGTGTTTATAGAGGGATACGACTTTAAACAGCGAACAGGTACTTAAGAAGGACCGACATTTGATTCAAATTGTGATAAAACTCATACAGGTCAGTCGGTATACACACACAAAAACGGTTTCGTGTAGTTGATGGATAGCATTATAATTTTCTCTCGATGAGTAACAATCATTTTAATTCGAATGTCACACATGTTGCGTGATATATTATAGATCGCCCAGACAGGCGTATGCTTATTTTCATATCTTTAGATGCTGTAATGGTGATAGGAACTATTTCGCTTATCTTACCGAGCTAATTTTCACCGACGCCAACAGGAAAGCGGCCCGACCCTGTTTGATATATACTACAACAGATGCATGTTGCATGGATGCAAACTAAATGACCCCTTAAATTTGAGACCACTGTCAATAATCAATTTGTTCTTGACCTTTAGCACGTCGTTTAACGTTATCGGTATACAATCGTAGGCATGTACATGTACATACTTAAATGTCAGCTAAATAACGCTATTCCTTTCATCAGATTAGTTTACAATTTATAATGCATTTATCGTGTAGTAAAATAGAGTAAATTCACTCAAAATGTTAACAATCGTTCAAAATCGAAAGAAATTAAAGGTAACTTTGCCTCATTAAGTTGAAAAACTAACCTAACGACAAACACGTCATTTCTACATGTCAACACTTCGTTGTAGATTTCCTGTACGGATATCAAAATTAAGATGCAAAACCTTTTTCCGGCATCTATAGTCGGTGCGATTATGTAGTTTTTACATACTATTGATGGGTGAAACGTTTTTACAGATTGAGACTATTTATCAGATCAAGCAGTCGTAAACTGATATTAGCATATACCATGTATGTACTATCTAGACTGACTGATGATGTTCGAGCACTGCGCATTAAAGATAAAACCTCTTACCCCTTTTCAGCGAAGGTTCGAGTCCCTGGAACTCAAGCTGATTTTGTGAGAATATTTGCCAGTTTAATATTTGCCGGAAGGGTGGTGGTTATCTCTCCAACAATTAAAAACTCTCCCTTTGAATTTTGAATAGTGTTTTACGCCACACTCAACAATTTTCCAGTTATATGGTGGCGGGCAGTATTTAATGATGGAGGAGAGAACCCGGTTACAATGTACCCGGGAAGAGACCAACGGTCTTCCGCAAGTAAACCGACAAATTTCCTCACAAAATCAACCTAGGTTCCCACGGGGACCTATTTTGGCGAAATAATTTAACAGTAATAGTTTAGAACTAAGGGTTGTTGATAAGTATTTCATTTAAATAGTTATAAATAGCAGTGTTTTAAAAAAAGCAAGTATCCGCCAATCAGAACCAATTTAATGGCCAATTGATAGCTGAAAATCACTGAAGTGATACATATCCGGTACTCTGACAACAAAATAATAGAGAAGTTATTTGTTTTATTTAACAAGGAAGCAGTTTGGAATGTAATACGGAAACAGGAAATGCCAGTTTATATATGTGAGCAATGGATATGTACAAATGTGTACTATTATGAGTACATCTAAGTTAATTGTTACTGTAGCTATATAGATGATAGAGTCGGCTATATAAATAGCCTAACAGCTATAGGCTTTACGGACAGACACCACCAAATATTTTCCCATAGGCCTCAATGCTAATTTACAAAACTTCAGGTCACTGTCACTCCCATGTTTATTTAAGTACCCTGTGCTGAAAGATCAATATTTTTGATAACAAAATATGCAATCAAAAGTATAAGTTGCCGTTGCATTTCTACTTCAAATTTTCACTTGTTTACAACTCGTAGTATTCCGCACCAAAGGAAAATATCTATTCTCATATGACCCCTCCCTTTCAATTTTCATCCGTCAACCCTATAATTTCCAAAGTACTACCAATATTCATGTATCTTTTTTATCACCTTAATTTCACTTATTAATGGCAAAACTAATTTTTTTCATTTAATGACCAATCAGATCTCTGGGCTCATTTTACCCTCCGCACAACTTTGGGTGTCCAAAATGTCTGCGCCTATGTTGTAAACAAAGCAGGTGTTTTTCCTTACGTATCGCTGGTAGCGTATAGACATAAAATGTATCTATGCCGGTGTTGTAGCATAGAATTTCCCCTGCATAGTTTCCACCCCCCGGAAAAACAGGCCCGGGTTAGAATTTCATTCATGGGGAAAAAGCGCCCAAGTATATTATTTCCCACAATACACAAAGTCAGCACAGAATTTTCCCCTGGATGAAAAAACCGCCCTGGAATAGAATTTCCCCTTCCTGTTTCCGGATTTCAAAATAGAAAAAAGGTGTGGATTTGAAAACTGATTGAGATAACGCAGTCTAAATACATGTATAGAAATATCATGACATTCTCAAACGTTTGAAAAAGTAAAATATTTATTTTTGTAGACGTTGAAGTTTTTGGTACATGTATACATGACAACAAAATACAAACAAATTACAGTTAAATGTATACAATGAAGGAGTGACATTGTACATAAATAACTGTAATTCGTTTGTATTTTCTTGCCATAACAATTTATTATTTATGTGTTAGTGCTAATAAAGTTATCTTATATATTTTTCGTTTTTTAATGACAGTTTAATATATCAAATAAATAACTGACAAAGATTTGAATGTAGCAAATCAAGTTTATGATTACAATTATTATATTTTTATATAAATTGTTAATCTAATATAATTCTAATAATAGAACCGCAAACGGATAGATATGTAAATATGTAAGGTAAAAAAGGGTACTGTCATTTTAGGGGAAATTCGTTGCTGAGACGCTTTTTCCTAGGGGGAAGCGGGATGATTCTTCCTAGGGGAAATTCTATGCTGGGCCCATTTTTGGGGGATGGGTGGGGTGGGTTGGCCCGGGGCCGTTCTTCCGGGGGAAACTATGCGGGAGGGGGAGTCTATACTACAACACCGGAACATACCACTATATACTTGGTCTCTCTCTCTCTCTCTCTCTCTCTCTCTCTCTCTTTTGCAGGCCTGCATTTTCGCCATGCGACTTAGACGCTATTGTGTCGCCTTGGTCCTTCTCTCTAATATTTCACTATCCAGTCTTATCCAATTTAATCATGTAAGCAAGTACAGATATGTTTGTTTGTTTATTGTTGTTTAACGTCCCACTCAAGAATCCTTCACTCATATGGGGGCGACACCAAATGCCGGAGAAGGGCTTCAAATTTGGCCTCTGCTCGGCACTTAGGGCCATTGAGCAGTGAGGGTCTTTAACGTGCCGACACCTGTGACACGGGACCTCGGTTTTTACTGTCTCAGTTCGAAGGACAGGAAACCTGCCGCCGGCTGGACTCGAACTCACGATCAAGAGTCGAGCGCGCTACCGACTGAGCCAGGCCGGCTGAAGTATAAAAATGTACTCCTTATACCGTGTGAAATAACATGGATCCACCCTTGATTTCACGTTATCTCATCTCGCACGAGATAGTTTGATGTAAACTATATGCAACAAACTATCGATATTAACATAATATGGACACGAACAATGACAATTAAGAAATAATTATATACATACCAAAGTAAACTTCTTTGTTACAATTCGGACACTTCGGCATTTTCTTGCGCTTTCTGGTGGTTTATACTGAACAAATTTGCAGTCTAGCTGTGACGGGAATTTATCTTCGTTTGTAAACAAATATTTTTGCACACGACACGTATAACCTCGCCCAGTTTATCTTATTTAAATTATTCAGTTTTCCATATATAGTATGTTAGAGCGAAAAGGATGCTATTTTACCTTGTATTGGCTGCCACATACGGTATATATCCTAAAGTAAAATAAAATACATTTCAAAGATTATACAAAGAGTCCACGCAAAAAGTGTGGAATTCATGCATAAAATTACTTCCTTTTATATAACACTAAAACGGGCACATATAAGGCGCCGTAAGGTTATGCAGTTATTGCGAGTTGTGTATGTTTGTGTATAGGCTGTGTAATGTATTTTAACGACAATGCTTTGTGAAAATATATTTACTTATTAGTTATTGTCCTTTGTTAATACATTGTGTTTACTTATCAAATGCCTTACAGAACTCAACTGAATAAACATTTCTCTTGAAGCCCTTCACCGGCATTTGGTGACGTCTCCATACCGACTGAGCCAGGCCCCTTTTCACTTTTTTCATGTCCCATTTTGTGGCACAATTTTCTCAGCAACTACTGAAGCTAGAGTAAATCTGTGCATGTGGGTTTCAAATTGGATCCGAGTGTCCCCTGAAAAAAGCTCGCTAGGGGCTGAAAAAAGGGTTCATATTTTGTCAGCTAAAAATCAGACAAAAGTCAAAATATCTCAGAAACTAAGAATCTTTACCATAGAGATATGCATGAGAAAGTTGTTCAGTTTCATGAGCTGCAAAAGCATAAAACGTTTCAAGGTCATGTCATGTATGGTCAAGGTCACAGAGACATTTGAAAATTTAAAATCTCAATATCTCTAGAACTATCAGATTTTAGTACAGACATATACTATTATTTGTAGAGAATAGACTGATAAATATCCATATGAAATTTCAAGGTCATCGGATGAAAGGTCAAGGTCACAGGTGAGCTTGAAAATTCTCTAAAACATTCAATTCAAAATAGCTCGAAAACGGTGAAACTTTTATATACATATTACTGTACAAGATATATAGATAATTCGGTGTGGAATTTGATTGTGAAGTTTCAAGGTCGTTGCATCAAATGTCAAGGTCACAGCTCATATTGAATATTTCAACTAAAAATATCTAAAAAAAACTATAGAACTATTATATATAGGTTATTGTAGATGATTTCTAGGGAATGAGCTGACGGACACATGTGTGAAGTTACAAGGTCATCAGATCAAAGGTCAAGGTCACAGCTCAAATTGAAATTTTCAACTCAAAATAGCTCAATAACTAACGAACTTTTATATAAAGGTTAGTGTAGATGATTTGTAGGGAATGAAATGAAGAATATATGTGTGAAGTTTCAAGGTCATCTGATAAAAGGTCAAGATCACAGCTCAAATTGAAATATTCAACTCAAAATAGCTCAAAAACTATAGAACTTTTATATATTGGTTACTGTAAATGATTTTTAGGAAATAAGCTGATGAACATATGTGTGAAGTGTCAAGGTAATCGGATTAAAGGTCAAGGCCACAGCTCAAATTGAAATTTTCAACTCAAAATAGCTCAAAAGCTATAGAACTTTTGTATACATGTTGCTGAAGGAGATAAGAAGACAATGTTCTGAAGAATATTTGTGGAAAGTTTCAAGGTTATCTGATCACAGCTCACTTTCAACATTGTGACACGGGACCTCCAGTTTTTACTATCTCATCCGAAAGACAGGAAACTAACCTGTCGCCGGCGGGACTCGAACTCACGACCTCACGATCCAGAGTCGAGCACGCTACCGACTGAGCCAGGCCGGCTCTAGATGAACTTAGTCTGAAGTTTGAAATATAAAAATTGTACTTGATATTTAAGCGGACGGACAAACAAACTGACAGACGGACGATCTGAATACTAAGATACCCCCGGCGGACCTTTCAGGCCGAGGGCATAAAAGTATCATAATCCCTAGATGTGCCATGACTTCGAGCAAATGCAATACAATGTATGTCCTTTATCAAGGTCAACAGAAAAAAAACACAAATTATCAATCGAGTACAGTAATATGAAATGACCAAATCTTAATTTTCAGTTGTATGTTAAATTCTTGCTTGTAGATGTCTTGATAATCTTTTTCAAAAAATATAAATAACGATCGTAAAAAGACGTGCGGGATAGATTTGATGTTGGAAAAAAAAAACGATTAAATATGACGTTATAATGATTTTTGGTTCCCAGGCAGTAATCGACCTATATGCTAATGAACTCTGGGTCAAACATTCGGAGAACCTTTATCGCGCATGTACCGCCACTGGATACATCGGACCATGGCAAACTCATCCCACGAGGTATATATATATATATATATATATATATATATATATATATATATATATATATATATATATATATATATATATATATATATATCACTAATTATTTCCAATAACAATTCTGTACGCGTGTTGTATTTTTAAAGTTGATATACAACCAGAGATATATATTTCTGATACAACACATAAAATAGAAGCCGAAGGCTGATGGATTTTAATCTGCTGAAAACTGAAACCATAATTATTTCAAATCATGAATTATCCTTCATTCCACTATTTGAAAACTGTATTATTCCATTAGTAAATCAGCATAGACATTTAGGTGTCAATATAAGTAATGATGGAAAATGGAATTCTCATGTAAATGAAATTATAAATAAAGTCGCCAAATATATTTCAACCCGTAGAAAGTTTTAAAATGTTCTTAGTAGGAAAAATCTTGAAAAACTTTACCCTGTTGATGTTCGTCTTCTTCTAGAATATGCTTGTGAAGTATGGGTTATTTGTGGCATAACTAATGTAAACAAAAATGAAAATCTCCAGTAGGAAGCTGGTCGAATTATTACGGGATTACCTGCATTCACCAAAATCGCTGATTTATTAAGAACTTAATTGGGAAGCTCTCGAAAAACGTTGACAAAATAGGAAATTATTCCTTTTTTAATAATATTCTACATGGCAACGCTCCTGATTATCTTAAATCGCTACTTCTTTCAGTTGTGTCTGATTTTTCCAATTATGACCTCAGAAATCGAGAAAACTTTCAAAACCCTGCCTGTCGTCTCAGACTTACAGACTCTTCTTTTATTCCAACTTCATCAAACAATTGGAACATCCTTCCTAGTAATATTAAAGACCGTGATACGCTTGCATCTTTTAACAACTCCATTAATACCAAGAAGAAGTCAAAACACAAGTCATTTTTGGAGTATGGCTTAAGAAATGTAAATAAAATTCACTGTCAACTACGTAATCAAGCCAGTTCACTAAATTATGATCTTTACAGAGTAAATCTAACTAATCGAATGTCTTGTGACTGCGGTGCTGCAGTCGAAAGTTCTTTTCATTTTCTACTGAGGTGTCCCTTATTTCATAACCAAAAAATTACAATGTTACAAGAACTTTCATGGTATAATAATATTACGAATAATACTTTACTTAAGGTTCCGCTAAAGTCAAATTTGACTGATTTTTCAAAACCAAAATTTGAACTTATTATAGAATATTATACCATGTTTTATACACCAAAATTTGCAGAATTCTGTACTGAATCACAATATCATAACACTGAAGCCATAAAATGCATGTGGAGTAAGAACTTTGCATTTATATCACTTGCTGTTTTAAAAAATTCTGGACAGTAAATGACTACTCTGTTTTCCCTAAAATTTAAGCATTATCATCTTTTAAAGCCATATATAGGGTAAGTTGGGACTTTTTAGTAAAAATATTAAATCACAAAAAGGTATGCAACTGTAAAGCATGGTAGGCAAATCCAAAAATGGATGCCACTTTTCCAAGTGGGAACTTCTTTCATATAAATGTATGGAGGACCATAACAGTAAAGGTAACTTACTAATGAACAAAATGCACCTGTAATATCTATTTCAACATTTGGATATGATGTCATTAAAGTTACAAAAATAGTGCTAGGAATATTCTTTATAATAAATTCTACTTACTTTATTAACAAGATGTAAAAAATATATATCGCATAGCATTTATACAAGTGAAAAAAGAAGGGTATTGTATAGCATTTGGGTAAAGTTTATGTTAGATATGCAGGTTATTCTCTGGTTTGTCATACCATTTCAGAAAGAAATTGAGTATGGAGAATTTAATCAGTGTTTTTTTTTAATTTTCTCTCCTGAAAAAGTGAGAAAATTAAGAAAATTAAAGTTTTTCTTATTTTTGGAAAAGAGAGTTAGATATAAGTCAAATGGATAAATTTGATTTTTTGCATGTACTAATAAATTCCTCTTATGTTTTGTTCAACACGTGTTCAAACTGCTTTATGACCTGAGAGGCTGAGAAAAAAATATACTGAAATGAAATATTGAATAAGAGACATAGGGCCTATATAACACATTATACATGTCTCTGGGGATCAGAAAGGACTTCACAATATTTTTGTCAACAATGTAGTTTTATATGTAATACATAGTTAATATTAATAGTGACTAAATACTTTTTGTAAGACTGTATTTCATAATCTGGTAACAAAAAATAACGATGTCAGAAATGCAAAAAGTGACATTTTTATTGAATATGTGGCCTTCCATACAATTTAGTGATGGAAACAGAAAGTTTAAACTATTTAGTTTTATTTGGCTATAGTCATATACAACTATCACTTAGGTAGTTAATCATAACATGTTCACTGAAAATTAAAAATTATGGAGTTTTGAAAAATAATTTTAAAAACATTTCTTGTTCATGCCGAGTCATGGCTGACACGAGGGACCGGTTAACTTGTTTGTTTTTTATCATCAAATTTTGTTTGATGTTTGAGACAATATTAAAAATGGATAATTGCGAAGTAAATAGACAAGCATGTGTTTTGTATTCCCTTTGAATATCTGCACTTCTTCTGTAAATAGGGCTGTTTACGTCTCCGTGATTAAAGATAAGCTGGATAGCAGTCAACCGGAAGTTGCTGCTACAAGGTTATCCGTAACTAAACTAAAGAAATAACGATGTTTTATGAACGGAACATTTCCCAAAATCTATTTGAAACTATTTTCAGTTTAAAATGAATGTATAATTGAAACAAAAAATCTAAATGTTTGAATAAAACAAAAATACGAAAGTGCGTAGTAGTTTACATCTACTTTCACTTTCCACAATCACCAACAACAGATAACAGTAGTGAGAATAATCCAGGGAAATGTCCCCGCAACATACGAGGTGTACACACATTAAATGCTTGTTGATTGGTTCATATTACAGGTATATTTTACAACTAAAGAAAATAATAAATTTATAATCGATCTCTTGTATGAAAGCGAAATTGTAGCAAGTCATGTTCTTCCAAGACGGTCAGCAGCTGTGGAACACGAACGGGAAATCAAAATATCTCATTAAATTCAAATATTTATTTAAAAATATGGCCCGCTTGACCTTAGTAGAAAACCTAAGTAACAGTATATGAGTATTATATTACGAAAAGTTTGTCTTTTAAAGCTGTGCATTTTTTGAAAATTGTAATTCATTTTTTCAAATAAATTCGAAGCAAACACTATTTCTAACAGTACTGTCATTTGCTTACTTTTAAATTGAAGATAAATTCAAAAGTGAGCAAATGACAGTACCAACAAATCAAACACAAAACAGGCTGAAAGTCTGTATAAATTTCTAACAGTATGCCAAATTTCAAAGTTGGCTTTCTCATACTTAAGGAATAATTACTTTGTGAATCTTTTACCGAAATTTGACTTTAGCAGAACTCAACGCTTATTGTCCATTGAAATCGCTAGAATTTATGACGAGGTATGATATAAAACGTTACTGTATTCGACCATTGCGTGACAGATCTTTATATATTTTGTTATATCTGTATTTGAGGAGAGAACATTGAGAAGTTGGTAAAACTTGCGTCCAATCCTATTGCACAAAATGTTTTTGCAATAAAATATGTTTAAATCAAATCAAATCAAAGGCCGATTTTAACATTGACCAAGTGTGTTATGGGTTGAATGTATGACACCAAAAGTATGGACCGAATGTGTGACACCGAGAGTGCCCGAGATTTCCTTGAACCGGCTTGCTCAAAATATTTGTAGTCTTTGAAGCGATGTCGCAAACACGTGGTCGAAATCTTAACTTGACTAATTTGGCATGGAAATGAGCAGACACATATCGAACATCAAGCTTAATAGACACAAATGTAATTGGAATCAAGACAGACAGACCTTTGGATTGCATTGTGTGGAAAATTAATGTGAATATTCAACAAGAGGCCCAATGGGCCTTGACGGTCACCTGAGAAAAAATCGAGTCAGGTTTTGTTAAACTTGGCCCTGGTTCCTGAGAAGATGTCGAAAATGTCTAAAATTTTACAAAAAACATATTAATGTCTATTTACTTCTGTGTCCCCTATCATCAGTTCTGAGAGCAAAAAAAAATAAAAATTAAAGATCAGGTCATTTTATAAATCTGAAGATCAACTTTAATTCCAAACACTCATTGTTTATATTACAGTGTCAACTGTATATATTTACAAAGTACAAATTATTTCTAAAGATAGCTTAAATATATTAATTTAAATGCCATTTAAACATTAACGTTTCACAAAATTTCAAAAGAATTATTCAGTATGGAATTTCCCGTAGAGTTGTGTAGAATTAATATATGCCTAGTTTATATCAATTACAAACTGTCATTTGATTGGCTGAGTGGTTTGTCAAGAAGGTGCATGACCTAACTTCTGTAAACTAAATTGCTTGTCTCTTTCAACTAGTCTACACTGACAAACCTAAAAAAACCTTTCTTGCCAAACTTGGTGTTTGCTCAAGTTTGCAAACTAAAGTTTTCTAGTGTAGTCAGGGCTTAACAAACTAGTTTTACATTATATTCAGTTTATTTTTCAACTTTGATTGTTTGTAGTGTTTTACGACACACTCAACTCTTTTTCAGTTATATGGTGGTGGCCAGTTTTCATACTCAGTCACTCAAAATACTGTATGATATAAACAAGAGGCCCGTGGACCTTAACGGTCATCCAAGTATGCACTTGTTTTGGTCTTTAAAAATCCTTGTGTCAACTATGTGCTCTTTCTACTTCATATTAGATGATGGATATATTGATTTAACTATCATACAATATTGACAAGTTTCATTCCTTTTAAAGGATAGTAAGTTTAATCCATATCATAGTGAGATGTGAATTTGTTATATCCGGATTAGATAAAGAAAAATAAAAACATCAATCGGTTTTTGTGCCTTACCGACCAAAATGTTAATGAATTTCACAATTATGGTAAAGTGTTTTGCTGTTTCTAATCATGCATTCAGTCTTTCTTCATAATGCACAAAAGTGAAGGTGATTTTCTACAATTATGTTTATTTCCACAATAAAACCATTTTGGCCCTACACTAGGG
Source organism: Atrina japonica (assembly GCA_030159075.1). Taxonomy (NCBI): domain Eukaryota; kingdom Metazoa; phylum Mollusca; class Bivalvia; order Pterioida; family Pinnidae; genus Atrina; species Atrina japonica. The sequence continues at coordinate 938,540 of BROG01000084.1, read as the reverse complement.
GCAGTACTCATGCCCAAAGACACATGACTTTCACAATTGTTTGTAGAAGGCTTAATGCCTCATCTAACAAGGTATAATTGTAACAGCACAAAGAAGTTGAAAATGTATCAGCTAATATGAGACGCCAGGGTGGCCATCTTGGATTTTGGATCGGCCAAAAAAAAAAAAAAAAAAAAATCAACGACATTTGGTCAGGACATCATGAGGAACATGTGTACCAAGTTTGAATGCAGTTGGTTCAGTTGAAAATGTCTCAGCCAATCAGATGCCAGGGCGACCTTCTAGGATTTCGGATCCGCCCAAAAAACAACAGCACTTGGTCAGGACATCATAATATGTGTATATCATAACATGTGTACCAAATTTGAAGGCAATTAAAATGTCTCAGCCAATCAGATGTCAGGGTTGCCATCTTGGATTTCGGATCGGCTCAAAAAAGAAAAAAAAGCACTTGGTCAGGACATCATAAGGAACATGTTTACCAAGTTTAAAGTCAATTGGTTCAGTGGTTCTTAAGAAGAAGTAGAAAATGTCTTGGCCAATCAGAGGCCAGGGCGGTCATCTTGGATTTCGGATCCGCCCAAAAACAACAACACTTGGTCAGGACGTCATAAGGAAGATATGTACGAAGTATCAAGGCAATTGGTTCATCTGTGGTTCTAAAGAAGAAGTTGAAAATTTCTAAGCCAATCAGATGTCAGGGCGGCCATGTTGGTTTTCTGATCCGCCCAAAAACCAACAACACTTAGTAAGGACATGATAAGGAACATGTATACCAAGGTTGAAGGTGATCGGTTTAGTGGTTCTCAAGAAGAATTTGAAAATCTCTCAGCCAATCAGATGCCAGGGCGGCGATCTTGGATTTCGGACCCGCCCAAAAACCAACGACACTTTGTCATTACATCATAAGGAACATGTATACCAAAGTTGAAGGTGATCGGTTTAGTGGTTCTCAAGAAGAATTTGAAAATCTCTCAGCCAATCAGATGCCATGTTTTAGCCATATCTGTCAACCTCTAAAAGGGAAAATTCTGGTCTTGACCTGCATTAAGTAAAATATGAATTACACGTTATAATATGTCTCACTGGTCCCTTCTTTGATATCAATGTGTAGTAAGTGTTTATTCCAGGGGTGTGGCAGTACCCTCACATACACTATCGAATATGTTTTCCCATAACAATCAATAATATACTTATATGGTTTAAGGGTGGGGTTGTGAACGGCTTTTAAGTTATAAGCAAAAATATAAATTCCAGGGGGTGGGGCAGGACCCATATATGCACCACTAAATGCGTCTCCCCATAATAATCCAAAATATATATGGTTTGGTTGGGCTCACGGTTTTTAAGTTATAAGGGGTGGGGCAGGACCCAATGACCCCCATACACCACTAAATGTGTTTCCTAATAATATATATGGTTTAAGGGTGGGGCTGTGAACGGTTTTTAAGTTATAAGCAAAAATATAAATTCCAGGGGGTGCGCCAGGACCTGAATATGCACCACTATATGCGTCTCCCCATAGCAATCCAAAATACATATGGTTCAAGGGAGGGGCTGGAAACGGTTTTTAAGTTATAAGTAAAAATGTATATTTCAAAGGTTAGGGAAGGACCCCTATAGCTACACCCACCCCCCCCCCCCCCCCCCCCCCCCCCCCCCCCCCACACACACACACACTACTAAATGTGTTTCCCAATAATGATCAGTAATATATATGGTTTAAGAGTGGGGCTGTGAATGGTTTTTAAGTTTTATATATTTCACCCGCCTCAAGGAAAACCTATATGAGTCATTCTCCGCAAATGGGCACATTTATGTCACTGAGTTGTACCACAGCTAAGTGAAAACCAAATAATATGCTCGGTGTCTTATGAAATAGCATTGTACTTCTTTAATTAATTTATGATATGTTTCTTGTTTCACAAGGATTGATTGAGCTAATATTTTTTTTCTGAAACATGTCAAATGTCATTGGTGTGACCTGTCAATGGCACCATACCATTGCATTAGTGTGCATCTGAAATGATAGCTTATATAAAGACTGCCCTGAAATAAGCTTGAGCATTATAACTTTGGTATTATGTTTATAATTTTTATTAATTGCAAATTATATACATGTCCCATATATTTTATGTCATTGGTGTTACCACTTATGAAATAATGACTAGTCTAGATATTAGTTGACTCCCCTGACAGTTTCTGCTACTAGATGTCAGCTCAAACAAGGCACTTCAAGTTACAGGATACAGATGAGCCTAAAGGTGAGTTAATTTCTTCTTATTTTTATATGAATTTGGTGTTTTGGAAGAATGGGTTTATTGTCCGTCATTGTTGTTATGATAACAACTAACTTATTTTTGTAGATAGAAGTGAAATTGCACTTTTGTTCATAACTAGAGACAAAACACATGAAACATGTGCAGTTTGAGTCGTCTGCTATTCTTTGCCAGGGAGATTTCCTTATTTCAGTCCAAATTTGTCATTGGTGTTACCACAATCTGGTAACACCAATGACAGATGGTTATATCACTGACAGCTTTGTAATGAAATCACTGAAATGAATTGAGTTTCTATACTTTTACAGATATGAATTTATAAATAGGTCCTAACCAATAGATGTATGCAACTGGAGAACGGGAGTGTAGATTTAATTCCCTTCAAAAGTGAATTTATAAATTGTAGATCTAGTACAATGTTTTGAAAATCATATTAAATCTCTATCAACAGTTGTTTGTATCATTATTTATATTGCGTACATTTATGAGAATTAGTAAGGTCCTAATGAATGGGAAATGTACCTGTGGCCTGGTCCTTAGACGCCTACAAAGTTTTCTACAGGACTTGGTCTTTCACTTTCAGGCCAATGGGGAAATTAAGTAATGCAGAAAAACAGCGCCTTTATAGGCTCAGACGAGATACAGATCCCATAAGACGGGAGGCTTATTTGATGAAAAAGAAACAAAAGTACCAAGATGACTTAAAAGAAGGAAAACTAAAAGCTATCAGAGATTTAACAGATCATGAGAAAAGAAAGCAGTGGAGGATATGGCGAAAAAATCAGCGAGCCAGCCGATCTGCAAGGAAGAATACTGCAAGTGTGTTTATAATAACCCCGGCAGCATCACCTGACCGTGAACAATCATTTGACAGGTAAGAAATAGAGACAAATCTACTGTAAAAGAGTTAACGAACACTCAACTGTCATAATCTGTTGGACACAAGAAATATATATGTGGCTGCAGGCGAATATTTACAGATTATCTATATGTAAAGTGAGGTTGTGGGGTTGAATACTGTCCAGGTCATAAGTAGTGTAACCGGTAGCGTTTGCTCAGTGGTAAGAGCCATATAAGTGAAAGGCGTAGGTTCAAATCTGACTTTGGAGTCTACATAAAACTAATAATTGACATAAATTGTTCTCGCTTCCTTGCTTGACATTCAGCAATACTTGCACGTTTAATAGTCAATACAGATGTTTCTCACGTCTGCACGATGCATCACAACCGACATTAATGCTGACAAACTACATTAATTATTTGTAATGTGTTTATTAAGTACTGAAGACTCTGAGTGTGCTCCATTTAATTTGCTTACAGTACCAATAATGTTACTATTGACTGTAATAACCATCGCAAACGTATTCAATGTTTCAATGAACCTATCTTCATTTACAGTCAAAGACGTGGGCGCAGAAAAGTTAAACGGGACAGAGCCAAATGCTACAGGGAAAATTCACGTCTATAGGCAGCCCATGACAATGAACGTAGAATAGCTCAGCGTTACAAAAAGAGATGTTACAGGCTTTTGAATAATGTATCGACGACAACTTCTACCAGTTCTCCAAGCCCAAGGAGGAAAACCATGAAACTTTTGAGGAATTGGAAAAATGCTTCTGGAAAAGCAGAGGTGAAGAGAACATTGAATTTTTATCATGCGGTGATGGCTGATTTCAAGGATAGATATAGAAGAACTGCTAATGAACGTTTAAAGAGATTGTTTTGTTCTGTTGTATGTGGCCGAATAGTAAAAACAGTACAAATGTCTTACAAGGGTTCAGGAAAACTTTTCTATCTCTACACATTGGAATGTAGGTACCGACATTAGAAAACAAATGCAAAAGCGCAATGTCAAAGTAAATCCGGTGGTTTTAGTATGTAGGGAATTTTACACTAGAGATGACGTTGGTCGGATTACTACTGGTAAGAAAATCACTGTAACTAAATGTAAAGTCAAGATGCAAAAGAGATTGTTAACAGACACCTTGCTTAACTTGCACCGCAAGTTCATTTCCTTGAATTCTCTTCAGATCAGACTCTTATTTATGCAAGTTGAAACCATTTTATGTAGTTGAACCCACTGAGTAAGATAGACAGACATGTCAATGTAACTTCATGAGAATTTGCAATTTATGGTAGATACGTTAGAGCAAAAAAGAGCAATAACAACAATTGATCTTGAAACAATCATTGCAGGATTTGTTTGCGCACTCGAATCAAAAGAATGTGCTTATGGAAATTGTATGTTTTGCAAGAATAAGAAATATCCCATTGTGTATGAACAAGTAGGTGACATATCTGTGGTCTACATAAATGGGTCTTTAAAAAGTGACTAAAATGGACCAAACTTTAGAGGTAAATAGTAGTCAGTTCATGAACATAACAGAAAAGACTGAGGTAAGTTCTACACTTAAGAAATTGATGAGCGAATTTCAGAGTGGCCTACTACTATTAAAAAACACCAGTTCGATGTACAAAAGCATTATCAAGCTTATAAACACTTGCGAGAATCACTTACAACATCTGACTGACGTGTTCACATAAACGTCAGTGAAAATTACTTTTGTAAACACAGTCAAGGGATTCAGTCTGTCCATTTAGTGACAGCCATCAGCAGGCTGCCCTCCACACAGTGGTACTTTATACAAAAAATGAAACGGTCACATTCTGTACCATATCACCATCACGGCAACATGATCCTCCAGCAATATGGGCCCAGATGGACCCTATATTGAGAAGACAATCCCAAAATTAATACCAAACACTTTTTCAGTGATGGATCCATGGGTCAGTATAAGCAAAAGATTAACTTTGCATGTTTATCTTCTGAACCTTTTCGCTATGGATTTAAATCCTTATCCACGTTTTCGAGACAAGTCATGGCAAAGGTGCACCAGACGGAATTGGTGGAGCTCTTAAGAGAGCAACGGATCGACAGGTAAGATTAGGAAAGGATATTGAAAATGCAGAGACTGTTACAGACCAGCCAATCATTACGATTTTGGCGTAATTTTTACGATTTTTCATCGCGAATTACGCTGATACGCTTTAGTTATTTACCAAAATCCGGATTTTGTTCATTTCCGGTCCGACGTTGATTGGAGAATTAGATTTTTGAAAATCTTAGTCATTGGAGAGCTCCCCAAATAAACTATGTCTTAAAACGTTTTAAAGATAGTGAATGTTGCAAATGCAAGTCAATCTCTACATAAAGAGAGTTATCGTTCGTAGGAGGAACGAACGATAACTCTCTTTGTGTGGAGATTGAATGCAAGTATGGCAGAAAAACGTGTTGCTGAAGTTATATCAAGTGATGAACATGATAAGGATTCACCAACACCGGAGAAAAAACGGAAAGATAGCATCAGTGCAAACATTTAGAAAGGAATATTCTTTGAAATACCCTTGGGTCTTAAAGTCTTTGAAAGGAATATCTTACGCACGTTGTTCTATTTGTGTCTCAGACTTTCTCATTTCACACGGAGGGGAACATGACATTAAAAAAACATTCAAAAACACTTAAACATCAACAAAATTTTAAATTTCAACAAGGCTCAAGTAAGTGGAAAATGGACAATTTTTTTGTAAACACTGATTCCAAAACGGAACATGCAGTAATAAATGCAGAATGTTTTTTCACTTCAACCATTGTAGAACATAATTTACCGATAGCTTTATCAGACCATGCTACCAAAATTTTCCCCAAAAATGTTTCCAGATTCTGAAATAGCAAAGAAATATGCTTGCTCAAGAACCAAAACTACTGCAATAGTGAACGAAATGGCAGGGTCAGCAAAAGAAAATTTTTTTAGAAACTTGAAATGCAAAATGTTTAATTTGTCAACAGATGGTAGTAATGATACTGATAGCAAATTGTATCCGATAGTGGTTTCGTATTTTGATGAGGAGGAGGAGAGAATTGTCAACATTTTGCTGTCAAACCTAAATTTAGTAGGAAAGTCAACAGGGGAAAATATAGCGGATCTTCTACAAAGAGAATTTACAAGTAACTCATGGAAATGGGAACATGTCATATCCCTGGGTGTTGACAATGCGAATGTAATGATTGGAAAAACAGGTGGGGTAGCAGGGCATCTGTTGAGATTAAACCCAGAAATGGTTATAAGATGTTGTCCATGTCATTTACTCCACTTAGCCGCAGAAAAAGCCGAAAAGAAATTACATTACCAGTTTGATGAAATCCTCATTGACATTTATTATTATCTAGAAGAAAGTGTAAATAGAAAGCAAGAGCTAAGTGAATTTTAAACTTTGTGTGATACAGAGGCTCATCGTATTTTAAAATATGTTTGCACCAGGTGGTTGTCCATAAGTAAATGTTTAGATAGGCTTATTGAACAATGGCTACCATTGAAACAATATTTTTGCAAAATACATAATGAAAAAAATGAAAAATGGAATTAAAACAAAAACAAAAAGACAGAAGCAAAAGATCGAAAGCCACCAAAGGCAACAAATCAGAAAGTGTCATTAAATTCTTCAACAACTAGCACTGCTAAGCAAAAATCTAACAATAAAACGAAACCTGAAAAGCCAATTGTCACAGTGAGAAAAGTCAAAGTCCTTCATTTCTACGAGAGGAAAGATTGTACAGGCTTCTCACTTCTAGGAGATGTGTTGTTTATGCTCTTTTTCTAAACAACTGCATACAAGAGTTTGATAAATATAATTTGAAATTACAATCAGAGGAACCCTTCATTCATTGTTTGAAAAAAATTCTTCTTGCCTTGTACCAAGAACTGTTATCTAGACTTGTAAAAACAGAGACAATTAAGTCGATTACAAGGACAAGAAAAATATAAAGAAAAATGAAGATCTTGTTATTGGGTATGAAGTGGATCCATTTCTTTAAAAAATGGACAAAGAGCACCAATTGACATTTTATGCAGATGTCATTAATTATTATCAATCAGCTCTAGACTACATGAAGTTAAAATTTCCCTTTGGAGATGAAACATTAAAGCATGCAGAAGTTGCAGATGTTTCATGAAGGAAAGAAGTCACAATAAAATCAATAGAGTACTTTGCAGTGAAATTTAAACCTGTAATTTTGCAAGGATCAACAATGCCAGAAACAATGAACTGTTTGAAAAGACAGTTTTTGGCTTATCAGACTGATTCTTTTGAAACTGTAGACTTGTCTCAGAAATAATAAAGTTTGGAGTGACATTTCGAAAATTAAAGATGACTTGACACCTTCTTATGACAAACTGTCTATTTTTGAAGTCAAGCCTTGTAATACTACAAGTAATCTGTCTGTGAAAGGATATTTTCTCTAGTCCGAAATGAACTTGGAACTGATTTTAGAGGATCAATGTCAGACAAAACCCTTGGATCCATTCTGATTAGAAAACAAGAGATGGCTACTAAGCCGTGCTTTACTCAACAGTTTGATGAAACACAAGCGACCTACAAGGCACTTAATGAATAGCTGTGTAAGAAATAAAATTATCAAACTACATCTATAGAATGTTTGTTTAATTTTGAAGTAAGTAAAGTGAATTTTACAAAAGAAACACTTGAACATTTATCAAAATGAAGAGATATTGGGTAAATGTCAAAGAGACAATAATTCATCTTTAGGGGAAACAACTTTAGAGCTCTCCAATTGGCCTTTGTACACAAACAAGTTTAGGGCAGTTCAGTTCCTTAATTGCCCCAGTTTTACATCTTGAGTAGATCTGTATAGATTGAATTTTAGAATCTATATTTTTTTTGTGACCATTTTGAAACTTAAGTGACAAAATTAGCATCTAGTTGGCAAGCATTGATACGGTAAAAATTAGCCTTATATTGCCGAGCGTTCATCTCTGTTGATATAGGTGTTCTCAGCTTATTTCTCTTTTCTGTCAGATAGGGTTGGCGGGTCTCGGAGACACCATATAAGACACTTCAAGAAGCAAAAGAGTCAGTTAAGTTGTTTTACATTGACAGTGAACGTGTAGAAAGTAAATCGAGAGAGTTGTTAGTCCTAAGTCCTTTGCCTACCATAAAGGGCACAAGAGTATTTACCAAATGGTCTGCCTATCGCCAGGAAAACTGACCTACAGAGACGCGAGTTGTGTGTGCAAGGTGAATGAAAATATAATTGATTTTGATGTGGGCAATCCTGCTGACACTCCCGAGAAAAGTAATCATGGCATACGTCGTCCTAAGTGTAAATATTCATGTTCATTTGGCCTACATGTGTATGTAACAGTACATGCACCAATTCATGTGCTGCACCACGTCAAGATATCCACCGGTACTCCAGTGATCAGGTTCTCGGCCTTACTACACCATAGACCAAAATGTGTGGCTCGAAATTGAGAAAGACCTTAGTTTGAATACATATTGATTTCAAATAACCAGGTAGGTATCATCTAATATGTTTATACAACATTCATAGTTTGTGTTTCACTACAAGTTTATTTTGCTGTTTTCAGTGTTTTGCTGTTTTTGAAATAAAGTGGTTTATGATTTGAAGGTTGGCAGTTATTTTTAATTGATCCTTCTCAAAATATTAGCTTCCCTACATTATGTCACATATCGCCAATATTTAGATGTACACATATTTTTGATAGTGAATAATTAAATGAAAGGTTATGAAAATATATATACCGTTGGTACTCACATTAGATACAAGTCTGGTCATTTATTTACATGTCGATTCTTAGATGTCATTCTTGTTACTTATTGTCACTGGTGATACAAATGGTCATTGGCGTTACATCCTTGTCATTGTTGTTACCTATTGTCACTGGTGTTACAAATGGTCATTGGCGTAACAAATGGTCATTGGCGTTACATCCCTGTTATTGTTGTTACCTATTGTCACTGGTGTTACAAATGGTCATTGGCGTTACAAATGGTCATTGGCGTTACATCCTTGTCATTGTTGTTACCTATTGTCACTGGTGATACAAATGGTCATTGGCGTTACATCCTTGTCATTGTTGTTACCTACTGTCACTGGTGATACAAATGGTCATTGGCGTTACATCCTTGTCATTGTTGTTACCTATTGTCACTGGTGTTACAAATGGTCATTGGCGTTACATCCCTGTTATTGTTGTTAACAATCTAGATAAGAGTTTATTATTCCGCGGATATGTTGAATTCTTACATACATGATACATGGTGTAAATACAGGAATACATACATTTTATACATGGTCTGTTGGTTTAGAAAAGCAAATAGAATTTGAGAAATCCACAATGACACAGTCAATTTTTAACATTTTGTCTATTTGGCAATTTTAAGCTTGATTTAGCATGAAATTATTATCTCTGGCAATGCTAATTGTCCACACACCTGATTAGGGACACGATATATATTTTTTTCAACGGCAGAAGATGTGTCAATTTCTATACTATGTATATCACCTTAACTAACCTTGTCCAGTAACACCAATGACACACGCTAGTCCGTGATCATAGTTCGATGGTGTGTGAAAGTACAATAAACATGTTACTGGTCTCGGCAAATCTTCATTTCATATTCCAATATATAACTACATTACATAAAACCTAATTAACTCAATGGATTACAGCATTAATTGTTATGGTTTCTGTATTTAGTTATATATAAATGCAATGGATTATGGAAAAAATTCAATGTGCAACACTAAATGAAATGAATTATGGAAAAACAATTCAATGTGCAGCAGGTTTTTTTCCATAATCCAGTGCATTTACACTCGATGCTTTCCAAAAAATTAAAAACAATCCTTATATTTATATACACAGTCAACACCACTTAAAACGAGATTGCTTATAACCAGATTCCAGTTATAACGAGAATATATCTATTCCCCTTGCATTTACTATTAAATTCTGCATAAATCTGAAAGCCTATAACGAGATAGATATAACGAGATATCGCATGTAAAGAGCTCATTAATTTGTCCCGATGACGGTTTCCGCAAGTAGTTTTAGTGCTGTATAACGAGATATTTTACAAACAAGACCTACGATATCAATTTTTTTCAACCTGTATGTTTTATTTAAAATAAACTGAACTTTTATTAAGATTAAATTTGCTGTATTATAAACGTTTGACTTGGATGTCATTCTGAGATACATGATTTCACGTTGTATAATTAAATTACCTTATACATTTGGTTATCAATCAATATAACCCGTAATCTGACCTCATTCCATATAACGAATTCCGGCTATAATGAGATATAAATCTTTCTCCCTTCCATTTCGTTATGAGTGGAGTTGACTGTATTACCATTTTGTGTGAATCGGTAGTCAGCTGGTTACGAAATTCATTCTATGCAATTGTCTTTGCGGTGGGAGTTTTTCATATGACGTAACAGCTAAACACTGTGAGACGAGAAGTAGTTTCCCTTTTCTATCCGGAAATACTAAATGGAATTAAGGTTTATTTTATTATTTTCATATAATTTTGAAAGAAACTAGTGATATGGAAAATTTTGAATAAGTGTCAAATTTGTTTTGAAGTAATTTAAAAATATCCGTCTGCTTGGTTCCGGAATATTAAATATGCCAAAAGAGAACTGAAATTCCAAATGGCCGCACCCATGGCTATGCTGTATAATATATTTACAACGAATATGCGTTTGAATTCTGATATATTATCAATGGGATATACCATAGAAAGTTTGAGTGTGACTTACGAGAAGGGAGACAGCTAATATTCATTCATGACAACTGAAAGAATTTTTTTTACACCAATCACCTTGGAACCATGATGACTGATTCGTACGTAACTTACGTAAGTATTTCACACGGCCTGATTTCACACGATGCGAGTGACGAATTGTTTCTGATAGGAATATCCGGTGAAGGCAAACAAATCGACCTGTTTATCAGAGATGCTTGGCAAAGTTGCGCTAGGCCTAACTCTCTTTTTTCTGTTGTGCCAGACTGTGGTCTTTGGTTCTGGTCATAACATGACCTATACATATCGCAATATGGGGCTGTATGCTATACAGTGTGCTACAGATGTTGTCTCGTGTTTTCGATTTCTTTCTGTGATGTTTATTTGTTTCGTGGTAGGCCTAATATATGGCTTTTAAGATTAAATATATAAGAAACAAACATGTGATATTCTATTCTTTATCGATTCTTTCATGTTTTCTTACGCTGAAAAGTAAAGCGGTTAATACTCGGGGCACGCGACTGCACATACTAAATATACAAAATATCGCCCTGTATACTTGCAATGAAGGGAACTGCAGTCTGTATATAAATATTGTACATTATACAATATTATAAATTATGTATAAAATACTGACATCGGTCATGCATTTGCATATTACAATTTAATTTAATGTTTTTAAAAAGGTATACATCTATTCCCCTATTCATTCCAACAATCTGCTGCCTATTTGATTTTTAACACATACATTCCTCTTGATTTGTTATTAAATAATTAATCAAAGATTATGGTAAGAATAATGTTCAAACATCAAAGTTAAGTGAGTCGAAACATAAACTGGGACATACGTCCTGGACGAGATTTACACTGCCCCATGACATCTGACCTCAGTGAGAAAATTCTAATGTCGTTGTATATGGTCCGAGAGCTTTCACTTTTTACTCATATTAGTAAGTTCTTAACTTTTGAGAATGAAATTTGTCTCAGAATTTTTTTTGTTTATGGTCTTGGGCCCAGAAGTGAGACGTCAAAGTTCAAAGCATAGCTACTCCACCATGGATGTCCCTCATCTATTTTAAATTCAGTCTCTATTAACGAAGCATTATTGACAGAAATAATCATCTTAAGCATTTGTTTTGACCATTTTTATCTTTTGTCCTTCGGATGAGACAGTAAAAATCGAGGTCCCGTGTCGCAGTAAGTGTCGGCACGTTGAAGGACCCTTACTGCTCAATGGCAGTAAGTGCCGAGCATAGGCAAAATTTGAAGCCCTTCGCCGACATTTGGTGACGTCTTCATATGAATAATGATTCTTAAGTGGGATGTTAAACAACAATAAACAAACAAAGAAAACCAACTCAACCTTACCGGTATTCCTTAAAGACCGCTCAAATTGAACTAAATGAAACATAAACAAACTTTCTGTTAATTAAAATTGTTCATCTTTATTTTTCGAAACATTGGACCTGGGGTGGGGCAAGAAAACGTAACAGTGTAAGGGATACCTCTAGTTTTATATAAACAGGATGAAAATATTGATTTATAAGCTTTTACGTGGTCTTTCAACAAACTGTCGACATTCCTATGGGAACCAGTTGTGCTCCTTTATTGGTCGACCTGTTCCTTTATTCATAAAAAGCAGACATCATTCAGAAACTGCTGAATCAAAAGAAGAAAAAGTTAGCGGTGTCCTTTAATTTGACATTTAGATATATCAACGACGTTTTGTCAATTAATAATTTTCATACATATGTCAATGCGATATATCCCAGCGAACTAGAAATTAAAAATACAACAGAATCAAGTACACACGCTTCATACTTAGACATTTTACTTAATATAAACACAGACGGGAAACTAGCAACTAAGCTGTACGATAAACGCGACGATTTCGGCTTTCCCATCGTAAAATTTCCATATTTTAAGTAGTAATATCCCTCAGTCACCCGCATATGGAGTTTATGATCCGATATGCCAGGGCGTGTATAACATATGAGATTTCATATACAGAGGGAAACTGCTCACTGACAAATTATTGACACAGGGATATCGAAAACCGCATTTAATGTCAACGTTCCGCAAATTTTACGGTCGGTATAATAGTCTTGTTTGCGATTACTCTGTTTCACTAAGTGAAATGTTGAGTTGCCTTTTCGTTGGCGGTTGTTGAGACATCTGTACCAATTGTGACGAGGATAAACTCCTCACGTGTTTCATTGGACTCACGGCGGGTGTGACCGGTCGACAGGGGATGCTTACTCCTTCATGGCACCTGATACCACCTCTTGGTTTCCAGAGGTCCGTGTTTGTCCATTTTTACCGGATTTGTATCTATGTCCTGGACATTCTATTGATTTATACTTTGGTATCTGAAATTTTTTATACCTTTAATTGTTGTTTAAATTCGATGAATTTACATTAATCTTATCAAAACATAACCATAAACATTGAACTAGCTATAGCTAAAAGTGTGCATAAAAATCTATGAACATGCATCCCGAATACTAGATATAATTAATAATGAAAGAAAATTAAATGGGCATTGCTTATCATACCCCCTCATATACTGTGTATATTCCCTGCGATTGACACTAATATCACTATTCTTATTGATCTGCAACGAGGAGGTTTTTTTTTCTCCATAGAAAATTCTTATAAAAGTGTCGAAATGTCGTTTAAGTAAATTAAAGGCCCATGACCGGCTAATATTGAACAACATGAAATATCGTAAAAAGTTCTCCGATTCACACATTATACAATTTAAAGATACTAATCAAAACTAGTGCACACATACACTGCAATTAGTCAGAAAATGATCAAAATAACATGATACAAACACCCCTAATTAGCGATCGCACGTGTACCGGTCAGTGTTGTTACATCGACACGGAAAGCATTTCAAACATTGTGGCAAGTGTTTCACCGAAAACTACAAGTATTCATTTATCTACATAAACATATTGAATACATGTATATATAAATATATATATATATATATATATATATATATATATATATATATATATATATATATATATATATATATATATATATATATATATATATATATATATGCATGTATATTTTACCGCTTTCAAGTTAAATGAATAAAGACAAAAGAAAGTATTAGTATTCTCCGACCAGTTTGAATCCCCACGATTGAATAGAAGTGTTATAGGAGTAGCTTGACAGATTGGGGTTTCTTCAGGGTAAATTCAAAGAAGGGTGGCAAATTATTAATTTTGTTTCAGCTTCATTTCCTTCTTCAAAACATTTCAATTCTCTATTTTTGTTCCTAAACGCACAGCACAATTTTGTTTTATCGGTTCTATTTCCCATCTTTTTCTACCCTTTGTGTTTTGTTTATTTGCTACCTGTATGGCAACGTGTTTACTTCTTTGTGGAATGTTGGTAAGCTCGGACCCATCTCAATTCGTGCCCATCTCAACTCGTATCATTTTGGCTAAGTCATGCCTACGGTTGAAGTTTCTCCCATAAAGATGGTCATAACCGAAAATTGAACAGAATCATCCTCAAGATAATCAAGAGATTAATCCGCCTGTCACGTTTTGTGAATTGGATTATACCTTTGTCAGCGAAGTACTTCTGAAGCCAATTAATTCCCACAGATAGTTGGATGTCATTGCAATATGGTAATTTCTTTGTTGGTAAATACATGTGTACCTTCAAAAGTAATTCTACAGTTAAACAGGCGATGGGCACGAGTCAGCTAAAACATTGGTACGAGTCAACCACTTCACTTAGGTATGAGTTGTGATGTTTACGAAAAGACAATAACCCATATGTTGAACTTATTCATCTGAGGTTGCCTAGAATATGACGCAACTCCGTTTGTATTTATTGTTGTTACGAGTAAAAATCATTTTTTGATCTTCAAAGTCAAATCGCTACAAAACAGTGAATCCCTTATAAGCATAATTAAAGGGAATATAACAAATTTATATAAGCATTGTGCAAAGCAAATTATCATTTAAAACAAAATTAACAACACTGCTGAGCGTAAACCCCCAGTCATGGGCCTTTAATACCCTTGCATGCCAATATACAATACAAATTTTTCAACATGTGATAAAACTTTGTTTGAAGTCCATATAATTCACAATTTAGACAAGACATTTTATCAAGAAATGTGTACAACATACAACCGAGATTGAAATATTTGTTACCTCAAGTAAGTCTTGCCAATCCATTTGCTAAAACACCCCCTTGCATCCAATTTAAAAACCAAACACAACATTTTCTGTTTAAAAATGCTAATATATATATATATGTATATAAGGAAACCTTGTTTAGGCCATAGCTAATATACATAAAAATATATCTAATCAAAAGACGAGAAATTGCCTTGTTTTAGCACAGCTAAATCAAATGTCTCCCCTTCTACAAAATGAAAGAGAACTGGAAGATTCGGGTAACTACGGATGCATTCCACATACTCCGACGAATAGGTTTATGACAGTAGAGTTAGACTTATTCACACATAGCACTTCAACTGATCGACGTAAGTCAAAATCCAGCTTTCTATTTAACAACAAAATTTACAAGACCAAATGCCAAATAATTACTTGAGAAAACGATTCGACAAAGCACCAAATCCGGATTATCATATTAAAAACACCCAATCGATGCTATAAATATTATAAACATAATACCAAAGTTATAATGCTCAAGACGATCGATTCTGTCAATTAGACTTCATCAGTTTAGCTCCAATTTTAAATAGATTTTCTAAAAAAAATTGAATATTTATGGTAATAAAACTGTAAATAATGATGTTTATTGTACATTTGAAAAGTAATATCAAATTTGAGAGCATTGTAAAATATTTACTACCGTATTAAACATAAGTTTTACAGTAAAATCATATATGTGACCCAGCTAATTATTTAAATAATGACAAAAACAATTATTTTCATTCAGTTAGATACAGAATTTTTAAAAAACATCTATATACGCAAAATTATGAGATAATTATTTTTGTCAAGTGCGAGGTTCTTCTGATTTGAATCTGACAAATTAATTAACTTTATGAATTTAATTCAGGATTTGTTAGTTTTCAAGAACTTAATTTTCGTAATGCTCTTTCTTCCTTTACTTTTTCCTTTTCCTCTATCTTATTTGTACTTCCATCTTTTCATTTATAATTTATTGTGATGTTAGTAATCTAAGAGATCTGTTCTTTAGTGTTGCGGTCAGCGTTGGGGGAATAGATGGAACCACTAACAATAGAGGAAGAGACAAATTTACAATGCAGTTTTGATTGGAGGGTCATAAACACCGATGTTTTCGGTTGGGCCATTAGATTGAGCGGGAATTGGCTTATCTGTTCATTTGGATGGCTCAAATATAATACTTGACCAGCCTAGGGGTAGATTCCACAAGCTCTAAACCCGTTTTGAATATTTTCATCTGTTACTCCAGCCTCCCACACTTCCACTTGTTGACTAAATTTACGCTATTTTCGTTCAGAAAATAAGAACATGCAATATTATATATTGTATTAAAAGGGCAAAATACCGATCGGTCTGTTGGTTGTAAAGCATGGGTAGCATGCGGTGGCAATGACAGTAAATGGATATTTTCGTCCACAGCTGCTTGTATGATGGGAACTGTCTCATGCGAAAAATATTCATCTAAACTCAAAAGTTGAGGTTGATTTGACCGTAGTTTTTAATCAATACATCGCAAAACCACGTCTCGCCGATCTTCTCAGACATCCAACCATTAGTTTGGAAGGACCAAAATGTTCCTTTTGGAAATTTCTGGGTGTTGAGGCCATGTAAACTAGCTGACGTCTTGCCTTTAACCATCAACATCGGCGGCATTTTAGATCCTGCCGCATTGACCCAGGCCATTATGGTGATGTTTTAGGTTGTGAATCAGAAAACAACATTTTCAACAACATTTCTTGCACCCTTTTCCGCTATAACAATGACGGGATCATGTTGGAATGATTTTTCAGTTCCGTCATAGTTCTAAATATTATTTGATTTATCTTTTAACCCAAGTTCACCAATTATGCTTTCCAAGTTTTTGAAATATTTTGTAACAATTGTGCTATTAAGCATTCTTACCCTAGATGCACCGATTTTTTCAAGTTTCCTAATGCTTATTCTGGGTGACGTTTTATTTTACCCTTTCCCAGAAAATCTTTCCCCAGTTTTTTTTAAACGCAGTAACCGGCATCCTTTTACAAAACGTGCCAGTCTGGACTAGAAGTCGTTTTCTTGTTCACCCCATGCCTTGTCTTGCCACAGTTTTAACAATTTTATTTTCAATTCGATTGGAACATACTGCTGACGTCCTGGATTTTTGTTCCATATCAGTGTTTTCCGCTAACCTTATCACCAATAGTAGACCTATGAATGTTCATTACGGATGATGGAACATCAACGCAGTTATGTTATGCTAAATTGTTTATTGGGACCAAGTCAAAGCACATTTTCCAGTATGGGGTAAATAACACATTAAAGTGACGCAAAATTACACATGTATGTGCATTTCAGCAACATAAACTAAAGTTCAAGATTGAAATATCTAAATCACACTTTTATTTGTATATTTTTGCTTTTTAAAATGACGAAAATATAGTAACAATTTGCCGACAAATATAGGTCTACAAGACTTGTTGAAATATATGCTATTACAGGTCAGTTCGGATAAATCAATGAATTTACACTGTCCGTATTAAAACAACATTGAAAAACTTAGGGAAAAAAGACGGACAGCTGTAAAAATATAAAAAATCTCAGATACCAAAGTATAAATCAATAGAATGTCCAGGACATAAATACAAATCCGGTAAAAATGGAAAAAACACGGACCTCTGGAAACCAAGAGGTGGGATCAGGTGTCATGGAGGAGTAAGCATCCTCTGTCGACCGGTCACACCCGCCGTGAATTCACAGTCAAGTCCAATGAAATACGTGAGGAATGAATCCTAGGCACAACTGGTACAGACGTCTCAACAACCGCCAACCAAAAGACAATTAATATTTCACTTAGTGAAACAGAGTATTCGGAAACAAGACTATTATAACGACCGTAAAATTTGCAGAACATTGACAATAAACGCGGTTTTCGATAAACCTGTATCAATAATTTGTCAGTGAGTAGTTTACCTCTGCATATGAAAACTTTATATGCAGTACACGCCCTATCATATCGGATCATTTGTGAAATATAAACTCCATATGCATGTAACTGAGGTATAAAAAACGAATTTTAAATATCAATGTCCATGATAGTTAATGGACATACCGACATTAATTATTTCTTCAACATGTTTTCTTAAAGATAACACTCATAAAGAGTTGTTATGTATTTACCTTCCTACTTTCTTAAACTATGCAAGGTAACAGTTATGTTTTAAATTTGCCGCTAACGCAAGGTCGAACGAAAATGTAATGTCAGTAGTAGATTCCGGTTTTTAGTAATACTCAATAAAACACCCACCAGTCCGTAATTAAATGAATCTCCCCTAATTTATGGAATATTTTTATGAGGAGGTTTATGAATCAGTTTCTAATGTTTGTGTAAATTATATAATAGTGCTGCACCCGTTGATGAATTTTGGAAATGCGTTAATTCGGTGCAGTCTGTTTATAGATAGGGCTTTGAGGAACTATATCTTATACGAAGGTGGGGCATGTATGTAATATAATCATTACAAAGAGGTTTTTATTGGAAGGTGCACACTGGTAAATAAACGTGTATACTCGTCATTAGAGGTGAAACATGCTAAGAAGCAAGTTGATTTGCTATGTACAAGGTATTTTTAACAATAGGCAATTACTGTAAAAATTGCAGATCCCAGTAATTGTTGTTTATGACACATCATCTACCATGTATACCAAATATCATCCTATCTCAAATAAATAGAGATGTATTCTCTGGACAGTATTTTTACAAAGGGCAATAACTGTAATAAAAGGGTGAATTTTGTTGTTGATGTCATTACTATGTATACCAAATATCATCATCCTATCGCAAATACATAGAGTTATACTCTGGACAGTATCTTTTAATAAAGGTCAATAACTCTGTAGTGAATGTATCCATCCCTGTAATTTTTGTTCATGACACATATTGATATCATTTCTGTGTATAACAAATATCATCATTCTATCTTAAGTACAAAGAACTTTATGCTCCGGACACGAAATTATTGGAAGAAGTCTTCATAAGAAACTCGTACAAAAACAATATATCTCCCTTCTAAGAAGGATAATAAACGTGAAAATGAATAACATTCCATAAATGCAATATTGAAATATAGGTCACATGAACGGCTAGCCGACTAATAATCAGGTTGTATTCTATATTAAAACCAACAAAGTTGACACTGAAGGTTAATATCCCTTTTGGTCGCTTTAATTTATTTCAAATTAGTGCGGACTTTCCATTCAAATTTGTCTATTTTTATAAAAAAATATCAAATACCAAAGTATAAATATTTAGGGTGTTCGGGATATAGATAAAAATCTGTTAAAAATGGACAAACACGGACCTCTGGAAACTAAGAGACGGGATCAGGTGTAATGGAGGAGTAAGCATCCCCTGTCAAACAGTCCACAGTCACGTCCAAATGAAATACACGAGGAGTGAATCCTCGTCACAATTGGTACAGACTTCTTAACAACCGCCAACGAAAAGACAACTCAACATTTCACATAAAGAAACAGAGTATTACTATTAGTAGACTATAATACCGACCGTAAAATTTGCGGATCGTTGACATTAAATTTTTTGTCTCGAGGTAGAATAATACTGTTTCCAACATTTTAGTTTTAAATATTATATAGATAAAAGTTTCATTTGTGAGATATTTTTGTTTGCATATTGTGGACATTTTGCTTGCCAATGGGAACTCACTACCCAATCCTTGAGTGTTTTGAATGATTTTGCAAAGGCCCAATAGAAAATCTATTTTAGTGCTTATTCAAGTGAAGACGAAAGATGCCGTAACTGAAAGTATAATTCGTAATTATTTCGTATGTGATGAACGATATTAATTTTTTTGCAGATTTAAAAATACTTTTGACAACAAAATATTTACTTTTTCACTCTGGTTCTCAAAAGACACCTGCTAGAGAATATCTTTTAATATGGTAATTAAGGGTAAACATATTTACAAAATGTCAAATTGTTATGCAGCCTTTTCTAACTTCAGAATAAGAGAGCTGGCCAATAGATCCCCAGCCTCCACTATTCATCGATGTTTCAAAGACCAACCCCAAAACCATTCAAAAATAGATTATATGATTAAAGGATTTTTACTGGTTAGAAGTGTGTTAGATGTTACTTAATAATCTCACTAAAGGAGCATAACCATTCCACGAGAATGAGTGCGTTTTGATTCCATGAATCGGACATCCAAGCAGGGCCATCCCCGCACCCACCATCTAAACAAAAAATATTTTAAATATATTCCAGAAACCCCCAAATTCATTGTCATTAGGACTAATGAGTTGGAGGTCTTTTCAGTATGCTTAAAACATTTTACTAGTCTGGACCGTTTACTTGTTTTTCGGCGAATTTTGGACGATTTGTCAGAGGGCAAATCGGGCGACATAGGAAGTCTAAACTGGATTTTTAGGGAGGTTACAAGCTGACTAAATGTGAACCCCAGATACTTATTTTCACTTTTCGGCCCTCAGTTTCTGGTGCCTGGTGGGCATTTCTTGCCAATGATTACACATGTATACCGATGTTTTAGTTAAGTTCACTCGAGTTGAAGATAGGGCTTTTTAGGTGGGCACTTTTTCTAAAGCCAAATATTCAATAACCCTTGGGGGTTGAGAAACGGGAATGTGATACCAATAGATTCCGTGGGTTTTTCAAAAAGGTCTGGGTATCAAACATTACCTAGAGCCTGCCTGCCAAGTTGGCTACAGAAAAAACAACATCGCAGTGGTCAGTTTTAAACTGCAAAATATTTGGACCAACTTTATTGAAGTTACCACTTTAAAATTGTTGTGGTTAACACTGGTCAATAATGAAATTTTTGGTAATGATAGCTTTAGTTAGACATGCCGAACAAGAAGGAAACTTGAAAATTTGTTAGATTATGTGGCAAAACAATGTCCGATTATGTATAATAGTCAATAGGTCAACTCTTAAGGTAAGCGTTGGTTAAAAACTAGACTGGATTGTTAATATTATGGTTTACAGATGAAATATTCAGGGATGAAGTTTTTAATTCCAATGCTTTCCGGTCTTGCGTTCTTCGTGTCAAAGGACTATTTTTTTAGGAAACACTTCGAGAGAATGAAAATAATGTTACACACGGTAAGTCAGCAGTCTAATCACTTGTTGAAGCTTCATCCATCATCATGCTATTTGCCTTTATATGCACGTAAGTTGAACACGTGTTATATTATTCACTCTTTAGTTTAGGTTTTTCATTCCATTTTGGAAATTTGAGAAAAAAATATTTTAACAGTCATAGTTTGTTTCCATAGCATGCTTAATATACTCTTGATATTAATTTTATGTTGTCATATTTGTCTTTCACCGTTTAAACATTATTTGTCATTAACTATCAGTTTATTTACTATGAACATCATTTCTTCAAAACCTACCTCAACATGGTGGGACGGGGCAACTTGATAGTATCTACTTATATGAGTACAACAGATTTTGTTAAAACATATACCATTTTCTCCAATGAGTAACAAGCGGGCTTCTGAGGCAATATTAGAGGCTGATGACGTGAAAGACGAAAACAAAGAAATCAACACACTGTTGGAATCATCACAAAAGGAAACTGTTAAAGTCAAAAGATAACTTAACAGCAGTCAATAAAATTCAAGGATGACGGAACGGACCATCTCGCACAGGACACCTCAGATGAAAACAACGAGACTAAGACTAAGTTCTTAATACTTTTAAAGCTAAGATAGCCATAATTATACGGTAGTTACTTTTAGACGGATTTGGAGCTCAACTGATAAAGTCTAGTTGACAGAAGCGATCGTCTTGAGCATTTTAACTTTCATATAATGTTTATAATATTTACAAGGGATTATTGGTACGCTTAACCATGAACAGCTGCAAAATTATTATTACCACAAACAGTTGAAAAGATGAGCTTTCAGATGAAAAGAAACAGGTGACCAAGTGTGTTTTGTGTTTTTAACACTTTTTCTACCTAATTTGTTCATTAATTTGATTTGATTCAAAATGTATAACCACTAGGTCGTTGCCACTTCTGGTGGACCATTTTAGTCCCCGAGCGTATACATAAACCTAGTACTTGGTATTTCGGTACCAGCTGATAAATATTATACAAGAGTAATAACTGATAACACCATTTAAATTCTATTTGTTTCTAAAGCTACGATAGTCATATTTTACTCTTGCTACTCTTAAACGGATTTTGATACACATTTTGGTTAGGTAGTTGGCTTTGTATGATACCAGTTTCCCTTTAGAAAATAAATATAAATTCAACTGATGAACTCTAATTGACAGAAACGATCGTCTTTACATTATAACTTTGGTATTATATTTATAATATTCATATCCATTTAGATTCATCTAGTTTGACTTTAGCTTTGCAGTTCTTTTCCACATGGAAAGATTAATGTACACGTAACCTTATTTTCTGTAGAGAAATAAACATTTGTTTAGATCTAAAAGTACAACGGGTATTTCAAAAGTGCGCCACGCCAAAGAGGAAGAGCGCAGACATTATTACAAGGGCTGACAAGAGTAGATAAAAAGTAGGTATAAGTCTACCAAGGTAAATTGGCACATATTTGCGAACAAAGCGAGTCTAAATCAAAGCATAACAGGGGCGACAAGCTACTTGTCGTCACAAAAGTATTAGAGATTCAGTAATGCATGAAGTCCGTGCAAGGCAATATGTTTTACCTGCACAACCTATTTTGGAAGGTATACCGTATAGTTTTGGTTTCTGACTGAACCAAGATGTGCCACTTTACCTGGTAGACTATACACAGTTACTGTAGTATTACATTTACGTTCAAACTTCTTCTGAACTTGTGATCTGTCCATAGTGAAGTATTTCTCTCTAAGCCAAATATATCAAACTCTGACGTTATCCTCACATCAGTCCATGAGGTATGTTCAATAAATGCAAATATTAAGATTTTCCATTAACTCAGTATTCCTGTTGGTCTAGATGTCGGGCAAGATTGCACTCTATCAAGATATAAAAGAAAAATGTACATTGTATGTACATATTCTGTGTGCATTATACAAATATACAGCCATTTACTTTCTATTTTACTGAACAAGGATCTACCAGTCTTGGGTCTTCTCTGTCCAAGTTGTTCAGATTCACAGATATTGTATGAACATTGAAACCAGTTTTCATGATTGTAAAACAAAATATCAACTCACATATAGGAATTTTTAAGATGAAACATACTTTATTGCAGAATCATAATTAATACAATTGGATTAGGCACAAATTTTCGAAACTTATGTTCTAATGGCCCTCTCCTTTTATCATTCTGACACATCCATAGACATTTTATCAATAATACATTCCGAACACATATAATTATATTAATACATATACACACTCATTTATGCAGATTCATCTAGTTTGACTGTATACTCACGGCGGATATGATCGGTTGACAGGGGATGCTTACTCCTTCATGGCACTTGATCCCACTTCTTGATTTAAAGAGGTCCGTGTTTGTCCATTTTTTAACCAGATTTGTACCTTTATCCTGGACATCCTAATAATTTTTCCTTTGGTATCTGAGACTTTTGATATTATGCAAATTATTCACATCTGTTTTGTTGCAAAAATTAATACACACATATGGTATAAATGAGATCGAGAGCCAGAGAGCCATTACTAATGATTGAACTGCTTTAGCTAGGTTGGTGTTTTGTTGACTCGTAACATTTGGAGTGCCAAATAAGATATCATTTATATTGATTAGAAGCTGAAGTCTATTAAAAGCTTCAACTAAGTCTGTCCTTATAATGTTGTATTGAGGACACTGTAGGAAAAAATGAGTAGGATTTTTATGAGGATAACCACATATACATTCAATTGAATTGGCTAAATTTACTTTTCTATATAAATCATGAGCCTTCGTTTTCCAAAGCTTAGGTAGTTCGATAGAGGACATTTAGTTCTAAAATAGAAAAACGTATCTTTTTAATAAGAATATGGCTAAAGTCATATTGACCAGAGGCCGATTTTGTATCAAGACACATTAAAAAAATAATACCAGAAATTCCAATGGCTGAAATATTAACAATATCAGATAGAGACGTTTCGGTTGTATCAGTAAAGGTGGGGGGGGGGGTAACTCATGCAGACTGTCATTCAAATTTGCTACTTCACAGAAATAGTCGTTAGATATCTTTGACTTTTAATCGGAAGTAAAAGCCAATAAATTGCCCTATACAAGAGGGTGAATATTAAATGTAGCTTTAGAGTTTCTAAGAAAAGGAGCGAATTATACTCCAGTACTGCCTGGGGTTGGATGTTTTGCAATTATCAATTGATTCATTTATTGAAATTTAATTCTTATCTTTACGTTATTTACTTTATTGCAATGCTGCTTAAATTTAATTCTGTCACAAATCCTGATATGATTTTCTAAAAAGTGATGTATGCGATTTCTGATTCGAATTTCATGACGTATTAATGTTGTGGGTTAAACCACGGACGATCGTCTGGGCATATGACTACTGTTTTTTATTGTGGTATTAATTTTTGTAGAGATAATTCAGATGGTTATTGAAGTTTTGTACACAACATGAAATGGCATTACAACTTAACATGTCTTGTCAATCGGTAATCGCTAGTTCAGCATTGAGTGAATCATTGTCACCATTATGATACGACCATGTGTTTCGAGTATATTATTTTCGGTATTTGGGAATGCCACAGCCGATAACAAATTTTGGACACGGCACAATTAATCTTCAACAAACACAATCTCTGGTGAAACTGACACGGAATCAGACATAAATGTATACGATGCAAACACTGTTAAAGATTCAAGTTCGCAATCCGATTCACAGGTGACTGCGGATTAATTTGATAACGAAAATGCTGGATCTATTGTAGAAGATCTAAATTTGGAAAGGTTATTTAAAAGTAATGTTTAAAGAAGAAAAAATAAGTGTATGCTTCAAAAATGCAAGAGGCACGACTCAATTTTGGAAATAAATGCAAGAATACATGCAGGCGAAAATTATACATTTGTCTTGCCTTGTTCTGCCGCAGGTTTTTTTGTTGGCCGTAGTTGGAGCAGATAAAAGTCAAATAATATGGTCACCACTATGACTTGAAATACACTTAAAATGAAATGGAAAATCAAACGGAACTGGCTTGCAAGAATCCCGTAACTACAGGTAGATTGTATATTTAGAAAACCCCGAAGTAGTTTAATACAGCCAGGAGTGCATCCGCAGTATATGTACAGAATGCTCCAACCAAAGACCAAAACATAGATGAGGATGTTCCCACATTTCTTGATAGATACATATTACGTGCAATACCATCTGAAGACGAGTCCATCACCTTACCTTGACATGTAAAAAAGAAAGAATGTGGGTTATCGATTTCACTACCCAGGGTCATCGCTTGATTACATAATTTCACTGGTACCAATTAAAGAATATAAAATCTCAAGATACCGAAGTATAAATCTTCAGGGTGTCCAAGATACATAAACAAATCTGGTGATGTTGGACAAACACGGACCTCCGGAAATCCAAAGGTGGGACCAAGTGCTATTGAGCATCCTTTGTGCACTGGTCACACCCATCGTCAGCCCATTGTCAAATTCAAATGAAATAGGTGATGAAGAAATCCCCGTCACAATTGGTACTAACAATTCAGCAACAACAGCTATCGAACAGGTCACTCAGCATTTTATTTAGTGAAACAGAGTAATTGCAAACAAGAGTATTTATACCGAACAGTAAAGAACATATTGAAGGGAAATATCATTATCTGATCTTCAGGAAGCCAGTGTGTCAAAATAATACTACTAAAATCTAATATCTGTTGCTGCCAAAACTAAACAATAATCTTTAGTCGTAAACCTTTGGAAAGCTGTGTAAACCATACAACCAAATTATTCTGAAAGTCCTATGAGCAAATATTGATATTCAATACATAACATGTATGGGCCTGTGTGGTATTTTTTTTCCAAAAATATTATTCCCTTTTTAATTACTTATATTGATATATAATAACAAATAATAGATGTACACCGGCATAATAATTCTTAAATTCATATTCTTTATATATTCTGAGAATTGCTTCAGAAATCTGGGTTTTGCACATTTTCACTTGCAATTGATTAACTCAACCATACTATTTGTATATGAATACCACACTGGACCTGTTCTTATTTTCATAAAATACATAGTTATATAAAAGTAAAAGTAGGAAAACTCGAAAATTATTTTTGGGTAAACACAGCTAATGTCCCTTTAAAATTATCAGACACATCTTATTACTGGACCATATTATATATACAGACTAAAAGTGCGTCAATCTAATATACCAAAATACATAGTACTTGTTTAATTGTGTTTGATTGCAGTTATCAATTTTTATCATTAAATATGTAAACCCAGAAACTAACTAAGAATTTTAATACATCATGCAGATGTTTTTGACACATGGATACAAAACATATCTTTGTTGGGAAGTAAATGCAAACACATACATCGAGAAAACATACGAGAAATTGATATTCCACAAGTAATAAAAAACTATATTAGACACACAGAAAAATTCAAAACTAAAATGTCTGGTATTTAAATGTTATCTAAAAAATCCATGAAGAAAAAATTCATGATAGTCATTGACGTAATGAAAATGAATTGTTATGAAGGTCGTCTCGGGCTACCGAAAATTTAATCTTAAATCATTGCTAATAGAAATGGCGAATATATATATATATATATATATATATATATATATATATATATATATATATATATATATATATATATATATATATATATATATATATATTTGATATGTTGCAGTAGAAAGTAACAAAGCCATAAATCCTTTCTAATATATTGTTTCCCATACATTTGTTCATCAGTTTGGAGTCAAGCTGTGTGTTAATTTGATGCGATCTTCAATCATTTTTGCATAACGAAGTTATGGAGATTAAATATGGTAGGGTCACTCCTATCATCACATCTATTAATGATTATAAATTCGATATTTACTGCACCTACCGAGTTCTACTCTCATTTTTCAACCGAATAGATATGTTACACTTGATAAAGTATTTCTTTTCATTTTGGTGCCTTTATGATCTAAAATCATAACATTTTATCATTTGAATCACTCATACTTACAGTGAATCATGCCGTGTGGAATACATTCGGAGACAGCAGCGATTTTGTTTTGTGATTTCTGTAAAACGCCGATATTCACAGAATATTGAGAAATTGTCATACCATCGCGACTCTTAAACATTTATTGTTTTGGCTAAAATTACATTTAACATAAAGTCTGTGTGATTGTTTGCATAGCATAATTTTTATTTTTGTGTTATACAGTGCTAGAATTCTCATTAAAGACTATTATATAATTAAAATGTTGAGTATATTAAGACGACTTAAGTCAGTTTATAACTCTTGAATCTGACTTGACCTCACCTGTTCAATTTATTATTGGAAAGGTTATAAACGTATATATATAAAGCTGAATTTACTCATTAGTTTCTAAGTTAGAAGAAAAAAAACATCAATCTGATACTCGATATTTAGATACAGTTCATGGAGGAAATACAGAACAAAGTAGATTATCATACATTGAAATCCAACAATATCATTACTATTAATGTGAACACCAAACTGAAAATCCACAGTAAAACTTTAGAAGAAAGGAGATGGCATATATTTAAAGAGACACAAGCTGTGTTTACAAAAAAAATATTTCGATTATTTCTCCCTTTTTACTACTTGTACTTTATGTACAATAACAAACAAGATTTATACACAAGCATAATAATATCTTACATTCCTATATATTTTGTGAAAATAAGGTCAGGTCCAGTATAGTATACAATGCACAAATAATAAGATGGATTAATCAATACAAAGTGAAAAATTGACAAATTGGGTTTGTTAAGCAATTTTTACAAACCATAGAAATTAAGAATTTTTTTATTCTGTGTATATCTTTTTTTGTTCTGGTACATTTTCAATTTTATTTGCTATTGTATATAAATCTATGTAGTAAACAGGAAATAATTATTTTCCAGCAAAAAAAAAACCAAAAAACAGCTAAGCCTCATTAAGTTTTAAGAGTATCGTAAAGTTTAACAATATGCCAAAGTCTGGTCAATGTACCATCTTTTTTACTAGTAACGATTTATGAGTAATGGTAAACTATATGAGAAATATATGTTGCAAGTTATTTTACAAATTGATTACGATTGATATAGTTTTTCTTAGAGGTTATTATACATATGATACTGTTGAAAACATTTCATACACTTAGGCGTGAAAAAGTTAAATGTCTATCATATTACACCCGGTTACATTGCACCCAGGAATAGACCACCTGACTTCTGCAAGTAATCTGGCAAACATTCGCACAAAATCAACTGAAGTTCCAGCGGGACTTGAACATGCGCTGTCTAGAGGAGAGATACTTCATGGCTTAAAGTACGATACTCCAAGAATTCGGCCACTGAGGAGACATTCTAAATCTAACTTAAATTTTCACAAATGTTATAAGGTAAAAATGAAGAAGTACCAATGAATAATCGTAACGCCATGTCCATTAGAATACAATAAAGTAGTTATCGTCAAGGTACTGAAGTACTGATACGAGCTGATGGAAATAGTTAAGTTTTAATGAGGTATAATACACTTAGTATACTGAAAATGTATACATTGTGTAACACATATTTGAAATATATCGCAGGTTAATTTCAATAAAGGGCACCACTGTTATGTTGTAAATTCTGAATTTACTGACATCAGCATCACGTGAGAAGATCACGTGAATGACAGTGTCCAACTTCTGTGCAAATACACAGTATGGAATGAGAGACAACTCCAGCAAAACTGATTTGTATATGAATCGTGTGCAAGAATTGTAACAGTCCGGTCAATCGCTTTTAACGTGAATTCTGTCACAAGTGTATAATGTTAAAAAACAATTGAGAAGTAACATTCCAAAGCAAATTTATGATATTTCAAAACTCATAAAGGACACCGAACTGATATGTAATAGCATATAGTTCAACAAGTACTCTTAACCTATATTTTTCAGCGAATTGTTACTTTATTTATGTCAATTTAAAAAATGGAAATTTCAATCTTGAAGTTGAGTTTATATTGCTGAACTGCTCATACATGTGTAATTTCCCGTCAATATATTTTGTTATTAAAACCATACTGCAAAATGTGGTTTGACTTGATCCCAATGAACAACTTACCATACCATTACTCATTGGTGAGAATATGAAGAACAATTGCGAATTCCCAACGGGATGAGACCAGGTGTCCGGAAGGAGTCAAAGCCCCCTGCCAACAAACGTCCAACGGAAACCTCTCCACTTCTGTTCAGATGTCAAGTTAGATAAAAATATCAAGCTCGGTGAAATGTAGATATAAGAACGGTCTCAACCTGAATAATGTCCCACTAAAGAATCTTTCTCTCATATGGAGACGTCACCAAATGCCGCTAAGGACTTCAAATTTTGGCCTATGCTCGACACTTGAGCAGTGAGGGTTCTCGACAACTACTGTGGCACGGGACCTCGACTTTAACAGTCTCAGTCCGAAGGACAGGAAACCGACCAACCACCGGCTGGACTCGAAATCACGATCAAGAGTCGACCGCGCTACCGACTGAGCCAGACCGGTTCACCAGATGTTCGAAAGTTACAAATGTTATCCTTTTGAATAAACAGGACTTCATATCACCAATACACGTACACGTATTTGTTGGAGTTGCTGCCCTTTCACAAGATAAATCGTAAAATTCACAGGTATACTGATCTTATTAACATGTATGGTACGCCAAAATCAGATTAATAACTTAAATCTAGATTTTCTACAGTTAAACCTTAACCTAGTTTTTTTTTCTTCTGTTGAGGTTAAAAAAAAACAAATTGATGCTAATATTTATATTTATAGTTCGACCTAAAAGTGGCTACTTTTTTAACCCAACATAAACAGATGCTGGGCTATTCAAATCGCCCTTCGTCCATGGTCCGTCCTTAAACAATTTTTGTTATCGCTATATCTCACAAAGTACAGAAGGGATCTTTATGACTTCTCCTTGCGGTCTAGTTGTGCAGTGTACATTTTCTGGTGAGTCGAGTTACAAAATGGATGCTAGGCGGTCATCTTGGACTTGACAATTAAAGTTTGTTATCACTATTTCTCAGAAAGTACTGAAGGGATCTTTATGAAATTTGAGAAAATGGTTCTCCTTCAGATCTAGTTGTGCACTGTACATTTTCAGGAGGGTCAGATCTCAAAATGGCTGTCAGATGGCCATCTTGCTTTTTGACAATTAAAGTTTGTAGTCGCTATATCTCAGAAAGTACTGAAGGGATTTTAAGAAATTTGACATATGGGTTCTCCTTGTGGTCTAGTTTTGTAGTTATGTTTATCTTTAAAACCATTTACATGTCTACCCTTTAGCCATGTATATTCTTGTTTTTTATGAGTAGACACTATCACTGGTGTGTGATTATTGGGGGCGGGGTCCTGTCGCACTCCATTTTTTTTATTTTTACTTTTAACTTTAAACCATTCACAGTCCCACCCTTACATTATATATATCATTGATTGTTATTGGGAAACACATTCAGCGGTGTATAGGGATCGTGCCCCACCCTCTGAAATATATAAATTTTTACTTATAACTTAAAAACTGTTCACAGTCCCACCCTATCATGATGATTATCTTGGCGAGACACATTTTATAGTGCATATGTGGGTCCAACCCCACCTCATGGAATTTATATTTTTGCTTATAACCTAAAAGGCGTTCACAGTCCCACCCTTAAACCATATATATTATTGATTGTTGTGAGGGGACATATTTTGTTGTGCATATGGAGGTTCTTTCCCGCCCTCTGAAATTTACGTTTTTGCTTATAACTTAGAAACTGTTCACAGTCCCACCCTTAAACCATATGTATTATTGATTTTTATGGGGAGACATATAGAGTTATGCATATGGGGGTCCTGCCCCATCCCCTGAAATTTTTAATTTTGCTTATATCTTAAAAAACGTTAATAGCTCCACCCTTGTTCCATATACATGTATGTTATTGATTGTTATGGGAAAACACATGTAATGGTGTATGTGGGGGTACTGCCACACCCCTGAAATATACACTTGCTACACTTTGCTACATTTGATATCAAATCAGGGACCAGTGAGACATATAGTTATGTTTAATTCTTGTTTTACTCAATGCAGGTCATGACCAGCATTTTCACTTTTAGAGGTTGACAGGTATGGTTAAGCTATCTTGGAATATAGCAGTATATATTTAGTAGAGTTGTAATCTTGTAAGAAAACACTTGACAGATATTTAGGTTTTAGTTCAAATTCATTGTTGAGCCACATAATAAGAAAAAAAGGTCAATTGAAGAACATTCCATGGTGGGCATCATGATCCCTCTGGGATCTCTTGTCTTGAGAAGAGGAGGGTCAAACTCGTAGTAAAACATATGTAAGGGGTTAATCGCGCACCAAAAATCTTAATGAGTATCGATGTTATTTTAGAACAGTTTAACTTAGTTTTTCTCAGTTAAATGTAGTATTTCTCCAGTTTATGCTAGCGTCGGCAAAACTAGGTTTAACTTATTCATGTTTATTTAATTAATGGGTTTTGAATGTATATTCAGTTTATTTTATCGATCTTTAAAGCGTCACCTCTTTTTCGTTCAGTTCTATGGCGGTGCCAGTATCGAAATATATTGTTGATAATTATGCATGTATGGAATTCAAGTCCGAATGAACCAACAAAATGTTGTACGTCATACCTGCAAGTGATTAAAATGTATTTTTGAAATCACCAGAACCTCGACTATACAATAGAAGATATAATGTAAACGTCATAACTGGAGTGGACTGCCTTGACGCCTTTTTGCCCTGGTTACTTATTTAAATATTACTCTTCAGGCAAGTACTCTGCATTTATTTGACTTCTTTAATCCCGCTTACGATGAAAATGATTCATAACAAAAATAACTCACGAACTTGATCTTTGACCTATGAAATAAAAAAGCTGAATAAGTATTGAAAATTTGAATACATATAAGAAAAAATCTTCTATAAATCTTAAAGAGACTATGAAAACACGTTATCCCTCTGTATTTAATGATCCAGAAGTAGTAACTGAACTGGATAGGTTACATGACCAATATGTACTGGTGCCAGCAGACAAAGCCTCAAATAATATACTTTTTATTTGTAAGGCACATTACTAAAATTGTTTATTAGAAGAACTTGGGTTTAATACGAATTCTGGAAATCCTACATACACACGTAGCTCACTTTCAAAGGACGAGATCCTTCAAAATCACGTGTCCGTATTACGCTTATTTGATATACCTACAACGGATATCGATTTCGAGCTACCACATTTATACTGGATACCTAAACTTCATAAAACCCCATATAAGCAAAGATACATAGCAGGATCCAGCAAATGTTCTACCAAACCTTTATCTCTACTCCTTCCCAAGATATTGACAGCCATTAAGGAGAAACTTCAACAATACTGTACAGTTGCTTATTCCAGAAACGGTGTAAATCAGATGTGGATACTTAAAAATTCTAAACAGCTTTTAGAAAATTTGAAGGCACACAATTTTTTCTCTCGAATTCACAGTATCAAAACTTATTACTTCTCTACTCTTTACACTACTATTCCACATAAAAAATTAAAAGAAAGACTTTTCAGCATCATAGACAACTGCTTTTTTCACTAAAATGTGGTACCCGAAAATTTAAATATCTAGTGATTGGCTATCAGGATACTTATTTCGTCAAACACCACTCTGATTCTACACATAAATATACTGAAGTTGATATAAAAAACATGCTGGAATTTCTAATAGACAATATATTTGTAATGTTCGGAGAAGTGGTCTTTCAACAAACTGTCGGCATTCCTATGGGAACCAATTGTGCTCCTTTATTGGCCGACCTGTTCCTTTATTCATACGAAGCAGACTTCATCCAGAAACTGCTGAATCAAAAGAAGAAAAAGTAAGCGGTGTCCTTTAATTTGACATTTAGATATATCGACGACGTTTTGTCAATTAATAATGACCATTTTCATACATATGTCAATGCGATATATCCCAGCGAACTAGAAATTAAAGATACAACAGAATCAAGCACACACGCTTCATACTTAGACATTTTACTTAATATAAACACAGACGGGAAATTATCAACTAAGCTATACGATAAACGCGACGATTTCGGTTTTCCCATCGTATACACTCCTCACTTGTTTCATTGACTTGACTGTGGACTCACGGCGGGTGTGACCGGTCGACAGGGAATGCTAACTCCTCCATGGCACCTGATCCCACCTCTTGGTTTCCAGAGGTCCGTGTTTGTCCATTTTTACCATTATTGTATCTATGTCCTGGACATTCTATTGATTTATACTTTGGTATCTGAAATTTTTATATCTTCTCGGTTGTCTACCTGACAGACTGAAAGACAATTTAGTGCACACACAGCACATCGTTATTATATGACATTCTATTCGCTAACACTTGGAATTGCGATAACATGAAATGCAACACTTAAATGTCAAATTATAATGTATATTTGATATTTTCCTTTATATATGATGGTGCTATATGACTATTATTTATTTTGAAAAGAGGAGTGAAACTATGAACATCGATAACAAATACAATCAATTTATATGGCATGTGAAAGCCAGGCCTACACGTAGTTTTTCTCAGATGAACTTACTTTTTCTCCAGTAAACTTAGTTTTTCTCATTTTTTTCTCATTGTATCCAATTGACTGAGAAAAACAATGTTTAACTGCGCCAAAATAAATTAAATGGTTATTAGTATAAATTGTGTATGACTGATTTATGTTCGGTTATACAAGGGCTTCCTCTATCAAATTCAATTTGCTACGCATAAAAACATTTATTTAATGATTTAAACCTAATTTATCTCGAAGCTAGCATTAACTAGCCTAAGAGAAAAACTATGTTTATTTCCGCCAAAAGATCAGTTCAAATTAATATTAGTATGGTCATAAAGGTGCAATTAACCCAATTTTGCTAGTTAAACTTTTCTTAAGAAGAACTAGGTTTAGATAATTGTGTTTCATCAATGTATATGTATCTGACTGACCTTTTCTCCATTTGATTCAAATTTCGACGCAAAAATAACATTAATGAGTTAAACTTAGTATTCAGTCTCCAATTTTCCTCAAAACTCACAACATTTGATTAAAAATTTGTTTAAATTAAGTAAAAGTTAAGCTTGGTACAGATGATTATATATCTAGAAAGAGTTCAAAACGTCACATTTCATAATTTTCTTCTTTACAGGCTTATCAGACAGAATACATGTTGTTAAGATAGTATTGTTAACTATGACGTCATAGTGACGTTACGAGATAGTGGTTATAAAAATTTGCATTAATAGGAACAAAACGATTATTTTCTATTAAGTTTTGGATTGAGCAGTCTTATTAAGAAATCTTCTTTGGCTGTTCTCACTGCTTGTTCTTCAGTCCATATTTTGAAGAATGGAAATATTTTAAAGTTCCCCCTTCCGTATGTTGCGAACAGCACGGTGTATTACGTATTTGTTGTTTATGCACCCTTACGCGCGCTATTAGTCTTCCGGTTTGCCCGATGTAGTTTTCATTACAAGTCGGACAAATGGCGCAATAAATGAGATTTTCCGACTTGCAGTTCATGTTGGCTTTGGTTTTAATTCCTTTCCACATTTTAATATTATTTTGTCACCTTTCACGATACAGTCGCACGTCCCACAGCGCGAATCCCCGCATTTTCGAACCATTTTGATTTCAACGGAAGAAAAGCGGGCCTTTGTTAGCAGTTTTTTCAAGTTCGGTGCTTTTCTTCTGCTGTTTATAATATGGGATTCTTTGACCAATTCTTTCATGTTTTCTGATTGTTGAAGATTTGGAAAGAATCGTTTTGCAGTTCCCAAAATATTGATATTGTTTGGGTTGTGGGTGACGACGAAAGGAATTTTATCATCATATTTTTTATCTTTTCGTTGGGTGTTCCGTAATTCCGTGTTTGGAATTCGTTTGGCCTTTTGAGTCCCGGCGTTAATTAGGGCCTCCGGGTGCTTTTGTCTTTTGAGATAGACTCGGAGTTCTTCTAATCTTTTTGTTTGCAAATGATGTTCTCCCAGTATTGTACAAATTCGTCTTGCCATATTAAAAGGAATGTTTCTTTTCGTGTGTGATGGATGACAATAACGAAAATCCAAATATTGGTGAGCATCAGTTTCCTAACAGAATAGGTCTGTTATGATTTTATTTCCTTGTTTAATTATTCTGATGTCCAAAAACGGTAGTTACTTATCATTTGTTTCCACTTTGAATTTAATCGACTCATGTAGAGTATTTATAAAGGAATGAAATCTTTGTAAATCATCTTCTTTTTTTGTCCAGAATATAAAACAATCATCAAGATAACGTTTCCAGTTTTCTTTGATGTATGTTGCAAAGTTTTCATCAAATATTCCCGGCAATATCTGGTACATTTTATCTTCCCATAACTAGAGATGCGTAAGTTGGTACAACTTTTGTACCCATTGATGTTCCTTTAATTTGAAGGTAATACTGGTTGTCGAAGAAGAAATAGTTGTTTTCCCGTACAAATTTTAATCCTTCAAGAATGAATCATTGTGTGAATCTCCCGTTGATTTCCCCATGATATATATCTAACCAGAAGTTAACTGCTTCGATTCCCAAGTCGTGTGGAATGTTGGTATAGAGACTTGTTACGTCAAAGCTGACGAGTATTGTTTCTGGTTGTACAGTTTCTGGGATATAATTCAAGAAATCCATATCGTCCCTTATGTAGCTAGGCACCTTTTGACATAAAGGTTTTAACAGTAAGGCCAGTAGGTTACTTAGGATCTGTGTACTAGAGGAGGGGCCTGCTATTATTGGGCGCAATTTTAAATCGGATGGTGTTGCAAGTTTTTTTTAGGCATCCGTGCATCCTAGGATATGTTCTTGAATTTTTTTACATTTGTAGATCTTCGGTAAGCCATAGAAATTGCTGGTTTTTACTTCATAATTTGTAAGATAGTCCGATTCATTTGATGTGAGGTTATTTCCATATTTCCCGGTCAACCTTTTGACCTTAATCATTATTGGTCTATCTAAATTTTGTTGAAGTGTTACGTAGAATTTTTCATCCTGGAGTTGATCTAATGACATGTGTCTATAATGATCTACGGCCATAATGACAATGGCTCCTCCCTTATCAGCTTCTTACGATTACGATTGAGTCATCTTTTCGTAGGCTCTGTATCGCTTTTTGTTGTTTCATTGTTACATTTGATTTTGTTGAACTCTGAACATTGCTTGAATTTGATGATTTGCGGAGACTAAATATGTATTCATTCAGGTATGGGGGCGGTTTAAAGCCTTTTACATTTTTTTACCAGCGATTCGTCTTCGTATGTTGTTGATTGAAAAAAACTCACTGAGACGTAGTTTTCTACAGAATTCTTCTGTATCCTTTACGAGATCCACTGAATCTTATCTTGGGGTTGGTGTAAATTTAAGTCCATATTTCAAAACATCAATTCCATCATCGTTAAGGTCCCTCGGTGATTAGTTTATTATTTCAGGTTCGGTACTTTTTGTATCATTTGTGGAGTTCCCCGTTTTTTCTTTTTCTTTGATGGACGGCCTTGTCCTAAAATGATTCGTGGTATCTGTTTGGGTACTCCGATTCCCTCCTCCCGTGTTTTGGTTTTTAAAGTTTTGCCTTCTTCCTGGAGGGAAATTTTCTCGACGAGGCCCACTTTTACGTGTTAACATTCTGCCTTGGGAAACAGGCCAAAATCGAGGTCCTTGCGATTTGGGACCTGTTTGTTGTTGTGCAGGTTTTCCCCTGACTGCGTCTGCATATGATTTCCTTTGTGTTCTCTGTGGGCTTTTATTCCGCTATTGTGACCTCTCCATAATGACGGGTGGTCTGTTCCTTAACCCTCGTTTTCACCTTGGTTATTCCCTTTTCCGGCTTTTGTGGCCTTGTTTTTGTTTTTACAGGTTCCATACCATAGTTTTCCTCGTAGTCTTTTAGCCACTTATTTTTGGTTTCACATATTTTCATTGAGAGATATCTTTATTCCAGAGTTCCAGTTGTTCCTTTTAATATTAATCTTCTAACCACTATCTTATAACGTCACTATGACGTCATAGTTAACAACATGTATTCTGTCTGAAGAGCCTGTAAAGGCGAAAGCGCTTATAGAAATTAAAGAAGAAAATTATGAAATGTGACGTATTGAACTCTTTCTATATATATATGCTTCTGTAACATTCATAGGTTATATATATATATATATATATATATATATATATATATATATATATATATATATATATATATATATATAATTAATCTATGAATGTTACAGTTATATCTTATATAAGGGAGGCAACTCCCATAAGTATCTATTACATGTATATTACTTTGATGTGATTAACAGTTATAATAATCATGTTGCGCTGGCATTATAACAAATATTTCCATAATGGTTACAGCATCACGCCATGACGTCTCTCATCTCTAATCAGTGCGGGTTAAGTCATACCGGAACCTATTCAGTTGATTTTGCGAGAAGGTTTGCCAGTGTTCTTGCGGTGGTTTCTTCCAGAGTGCAATGTAACCTGATTCCCTCTCTCACCATTACCAATAAGCCGCCGCCATATTACTAGAAGTTGTGATGCGTGACCTAAAACTTGTAAGATTAAGTCATTTCAAAATTGGAGTAGAGCACCTAAGTAAAATGTAAAGTATATCTTTATCCGCTACAAGATCTATAGTAAACATCTATTACCAGCATCAACAAAACGAATATTTACGAATACACAAGTGTACGGTACATTTCAGTAAATATTTTGTAACGAGTGGTTCGTAAAATGTTCCTTAAGAGTTAATGAAACGTTCATTTTGCAAATAAAAACGTTCATTCATGCTTTCCCTCGAGATTTTCATACAAACACTGAGTTTGGATGCATGTTTAAACCTCTGTTGCTTGTGAATTTGACATGGCAATACATTACATAAGCGTCTACAAAATGATGCCCCATTTTTATATTGTCCACACACTTGACAAATGTATAATGGTGATCTATAATAAGTTGAAGCATAGTATCACGTGGTGAAGAACAATTCACACCGGTGTTACTCTCAAAGATATTTATTATGACTTCAAGAATTGGCTTTCAGTCTGTATCAAGAGCTGGACACTCAAAACTTTTTTTCATCCTGTTGACAAAATGAATGACACATAATTGATCCACTGGGACATTATTATACGCAGTGTAACATATAGGACCTTATAGACAACATTTTCATCATTGGTATACGATCGACATCACGAGCGGAATAAGACCCACTTCTGAGAGGTGGGCGGGTCTTTTCAGTACAAAGTCCTCAAGACTCAAATGTCGTAATGAGCTATATTTTTCTGCATTCTTCATTTTTCTTATCATTAGGTATTTATTGATGCTTGATACTAAACTGGTTTTCCACTTTGCTCGTGAAAAACAATTAAGTACTACATCCATTCCACTTGGAATGTCATATATAGTGGAATATAATCAACAGTAATGAAACAGTTTTTACTGTTTTGTGCCTAAGGGATACATGACGTATTGCAATTTTTTCTCAATTGTCATATATCCGATAGGTTTGAATTTGAACGCCACCTACCAAAACATAAATTAGAAAGAATTGTGGTGGTTGTATTATCGACTTTGCGTCTGCCCACATAACTTCTATAAGATTTTGTATTACAGTAAATGGATAAAACAAATTTACAAGGGAACCAAATATTTGTATATTCACAATTCAGTTATATATTATCAAATTAAAAACAATGCCGTAAAATAAAATATAATCATTAATTTTTCATTTATGATGAAGCGTATTTTAAGAAATTCATTAAAACTCCACTTTCAGACTAAACATACCACTCAAATGTTATCGTTACTTTGTAGGGGAGCTGCAAACAGATTACAGTCCGTGTGAGGCGGAGTGTTTCGGGTGGATAAAGGGCCACGATTTAAAACAACTCTTAATAACTGTAGAGCACTTGCTTCTTTTCGATACGGATTACACAGGGAAGTCACCGAAATGGTGTGTAAATTTATAACATGACACGGTCGCCAGATCGAACACACTGGTTTTCTACGGCTCCTCTGGTTTCATCCAATATTAAAGGGGCATTAGCATTACCAAAAGTAAATAATTATTTCGATTATATTTATATTTCCCGCAGCAATGTTCCATTGACTCGAGAGTCTCGAAGTAATGCAAATGTATCCATTATCAACCTCCTGTGTGTAAATAAATGTGACCTTCACATGTAAACAAACTGACGAAATAGCCCCAAAATACATCTCGGATTATACGTAAAAATACTTGTGGCAAGTCTAACTTTAAAACAAAAACTAAATGAATTTTTATCTCCTTATAAAAACAAATCTAAAGATAAAAATAAATAGATAGACTTTTATTGTTTTGGTTCGGAATTGCCACTTGTACCTGATGTATAATAACAAATAAGAGCTATACACAGGTATAAAAATCTTATATTCCTATATATTTTGTGAAAATAAAGTCAGGTCCAGTGTGGCATTCATATACAAATAGTAAAGTTGAGGTTTTTTTAATTGCAAGTGAAAATGTACCAAACCCGGGTTGCTGAAGCAATTTCCATAAAATATATAGGAATTTAAGAATTGTTTATGCCTGTGTATATCTCCTTTTTGTTATTTTATATCAATCTAAGTAGTAAAAAGGAAAAGAAATTAGAAAAAAGACTCTTC
Source organism: Atrina japonica (assembly GCA_030159075.1). Taxonomy (NCBI): domain Eukaryota; kingdom Metazoa; phylum Mollusca; class Bivalvia; order Pterioida; family Pinnidae; genus Atrina; species Atrina japonica. The sequence continues at coordinate 898,547 of BROG01000084.1, read as the reverse complement.
AAGCACCCTATCGCGCCATTAGCAGAGCCAACAATGATCGGTACTATAAGACAAACACGGACTGTTTATTATATTCTAGTAGCGTTGTATTTTACTTTTTCATTTTTGTTTCTTGTCCAGGAAGTCGTTCACCTTGTTCGTAGCTTTTACAAGAAACACGTGTCATGCTCATGTAGATTCCACTATCACGTGTCAATGTAACATCCCTAAAACAAGCGACAAATGACAGCGTAAACTAGTTAAATTACTAACAATAAATTGCAACATAAATCATGTAGGATGATATTACAGTAATTTGTTAAAAAACTGATTTACAGAGACTTCTAGAAAATAATTGATACAGTGACATTTATTGAATTCCAGCCACTGTATTAATAGGTCATTAAATAATACAGGCATCAGCTGAGGGTTTTTCAAAAAATCTTTTTTTTCCTTTTGTACTACTTCGTTTAATATACAATTACAATATATGAATATACAGATTCCTATATATTCTGTGAAAATCGAATGAGAAACCTAGTTTGGCAATTTTGCACTGCTATAGATGTTTTGTTATTGTACTAGTAGTAAAAGTAAACAATTGCTTTTAAATGTTATTTTATACAATGCTTATGAAACTTTAAAGGCGTTATTTCATGAATGTTTGTCCTATGTAGGATGAAAATTGTATGTTCACTTAAAACTTGACCGATTAAACAAAATCGCTTCACCTAAAAACAATTTAAATCATTTTGTAACTAAAACGCATTTAACTAGAAATTACTTGACCCCACCTCTTGGTTTCCAGAGGTAAATGTTTGTTCATTTTTACCAGATTCGTATTTATATCCTGGACATCCTAAATATTTATACTTTTTATGAGATATAAAAGAGGCATTAGCTGTGTTTACCAAAAAAGAAAAATCGATTTTTTTCTACTATCACTTCTTGTACAAATACTTGATGTATAATAACAGATAAGAGCTATACACAGACACAGACTCCTACATATTATGTAAAAATAAGGTAACTAGGTCCATTGTGGTGTTCATATACAAATAGTAAGGTTGAGGTTTTCGATTGCAAGTGAACATTTACCAAACTCGGGTTTCTTAAGCAATTTCCACAAAATATATAGGAATTTAAGAATTTTTATGCCTGTATATATCTCTTTTTTATTATTGTATATCAATCTAAGTAGTGAAACAGGGGAATTTTTTTTTGAAAGAAAACCACAGCTAATTCCCATTTAAAGGGGTAACAAAATGAGCTACAGAAAGGTTTAAATCCTGACATATTTTGCAAAATTGCTTGAGAGGTTATCACTTTTTCAATTGCAACTGATTGAATTTTGAATTAAACACATGTTAAAAGTATCCTCACTATATGAAAAGGGTTCATTCTCGTTTATCCAACTTTGTATGATTTAGTAAAGGTAAATTTTAAAAGTTGGATAAGTGAAAATTCAGTCTTTGTGTCTGTGGCTTGGGTAAAAGTTGGAGAGCCAGGAGGACTTTAATCATAATATTGAGTACAAAAGGTTTGGGTGTTTGATTATCTTGTAGATATCCTAATAATGAAGGAATCGGACGTCTGTTAAAAGTTGCTGAGTCCTGGTGTTTGGTCACCAGGGGGACCTACAGTTGACCGAAATATACTTTTAAAAAAAGATTCGAGTACAACATCCTTTCCAAAGTACAGTCATTCGGATTACCGCTCTAAGTAAGACGGCACAACTTAAGACATGAAAATGTCTGGGGTTTCTAATTAAGACGCATACTAGTTAATGGCTAATTAGCAATTTATTTACACTTTTGAGTACATTCAATATTCTTGTTGCATATCCTCATTTAATGGGCCTTGACATAATATCCACAACTGAATGCGTGATTTTCCCTGGAGTTTGTAATTAAAATGGGGAGGTGGAATTTGGGATCTTGAGTATCAGGAAGCTCAGAACTGTATTTATCAAAAGGATAGAGTACACCAATTATAATTGGAAATATTGGTAAAGCATGACACCAGTTATACTAAAATTGAATTAAGCATACTTACATTTCATACTACTCCTTCTTATACCCAAACTACATTAATGAATGGTAATTCATTTTTGATAATCATATTATAAGTCGGAAAACTTTACCACGTGCTGATAATGTTAGATATATTTCAAGAACATTGAGTCTCTTAAATCGTTATCAATTACACGTACGTTTCAAATTATCACAAATAAAGTTTCAGATTCCAGCTGCCCTTCCGAAATACGTAATAAAATAACAAATGTTAAACACGCGAAGAAGGAAATACTGATCTGACGTGTACATGGATACGATATTCATGGCGATTACTTGGCAAACTCCGAAACAATGGCCATGCTGTCTACGCTAGCTATTTGTTTTTCTTCGAATCTCTGTATGTATACAAGTGATAGAGGTAGATCGTAATGTGTGTAAATGAAAGGTAAGCCTAATATATCGATTCCATTATCAAAGCTTTCATAAAACTTTAATTTTCTGGCTAATATGATTAATAGCATGATAGAGGTTTATCAAGTGAAAGACGACCATATATATATATATATATATTAGTAACATAGTATCGAGTCTGCACAATAAACAGCTTCACTGCAAATCATTACAATTGTCGTCTTCCTACATATTGTCGGCATTCCAAGGCTACCAGCTGTGCACCTCTTTTGGCTGACATCTTTTTGTATTCATATGAAACGGAATTTATAGTCTCTGCTCTCCAAAGGAAATATACAGTTAGCATCTCGGTTCAATTTTACTTATAGGTATATCGATGACGTCCTGTCCATAAATAATTCAGAATTTCAGAATTACCTTGGCCAGACATATCCTGTCGAGCTAGGGATCAATGAGACGGCAGATAGCAATGCATCTGCTTCTTACATAGACTCCTGTCGATTGGAAGTGACGGTCAACTTCACTCCTCCCTTTATGACCAACGTCAATTTCCATATCACAAACTTTACATTTCTAAGTAGTAATATTCCATCTTCTTCTGCCTATGTCGTTTTCATTTCACAACTTATACGTTATGCCAGGGCAACCTCTTCCTATGAATGTTTTATTCTGAGAGCCAATAAACTACTTACACAAGGTAACGTTGTATTCAGGAGCACGGGCAAAAAATTCACTCCCTTTCGCCAAACATGCTTTTCACCGAACTTGATCTCTTCACCAAACTGGACCTTTTGTTACACAATCGCTAAATAACTAAAGTAAAATAAAACAGAGATGTATAAATACACGCGAAAAAGCTTTATCAATTGATGGTTCTGACAACTAGGAGAAAGGTCAGGTTAACAAACTATATATAATTATTGAAATAACTAAAGATTATATCATATGTTTTCTATTACTTCAATTAATTTTCAATTATTACTTGTAAGTTCAATTACTTCAATCTAATTACTTCGCAATGTGTTTTAACTAGAAATCAAGTATTTCTCTAGAATAAATTACTGTCTATAGAATAAACTTAGTTGATACAAATCACTAAAATACAGCCAGGTTCCCGCAGCAGCTTCAAGATAGTAAAAGTTTTGACAGTCAGGAGATGCGCATGGTATTTGCCCACTCTATTTGGTACGGGTCTGCCGTCTTGTTGACCCTCTTCTTCTCTCCTCTCGTGCTTCTCGGATACACGGCGTTTATATAGTACGTCTATCTCAGTGCAACAGTTGGTGGCCTCTAGGCGAGTTATTTTAATTACTGTTTTAATTACCGGTAATAAATTTGCTTTGGCCAAAAATACACTAAATCTATCACCGGTTAATGTTTTGTTTACAATTCCAGAGTTTTGAATAATGCTGCCATCTGGTCAGCGGTTAGGTCGTGGCGATGGCAATGGTATCTATGTTGTAATATCTCATTTGTCCTTGATCGGAGATTTAATGATTAAAACCTTCAATAATTCGTCAAATGTCGCAGTACTTGTGTAATGATCAAAATGATATTTGGTGAGCAATTAGGTCGAAGATCGTAATGCTATCTATGTTGTGACATCTCATTTATTTTTGATCAATAATACAAAGTTTTAATGATTCCTCAAAGTTCATGGTACTGATTGTGTTACACTTTTCAACGAATTTGACCCGTTCATGGTACTAGAAAGGTTTCCATGGAATATTTGCAACCGGTGTGGCATGCCACATGAGGACGCTAACTCCTTCCGGACACCTGATCCTATCCCGTTTGGGATTCGCAATTGTTCTTCATGTTGATATCAGTGCACATCTTATTCGTAGTCTTCTAATGGACTTGAGCTTTTAAGTGGTACTTCTTTGTTTTTATTTGATAAAGGCAAAGGGGCCGAAAATTTGTGGATATTGTGTGTTAAACTTTTACTGTTTTTTACATTATCAAATATTTCATAACCTGGGGTGAAATACAATAGTTGTCTTACGCTACGGACTTATAGAAAATCATTATATTGTAACAACGAGCGTAAAAGACAATACAGTGTAAACTTTTAAATGAGTTTCTGGACTAATTCAATATCTATTTAAGAAAATTTTAAGAACCTGTTACTGTAAGGTTGTCTCCTAATTGAGGTGTTCTCTTTCCGAGTTTCCACTTTACTTGTAATATGCTACGGGCGTATGCCAGAGTATTTGTTTTTTTACAAACATATGACCTACATTTCCTGGTTTTTCTATATTAAAGTCCTATATTATTTGCTGTAATGTATTTGTTCTTTTTGAGTCATCGTTTAACGTGCCGCCAAAATATTTTATTCAGTGTGGATCCGGTGCGTCAACAGCATGAAGAATTGACACAAATATTGACCTATATATGGACCTACGTAAATCCAGTCAGTGTTCATTTGCATCCCCTGCGAACCAATCACACCCGAGTACATAGTAATATTAAGACCCAATAAATGTTTCAATCCCGTATGATATACAAATAGCACACTCCGTTATTACATTAGGTATCGAACAGGCAGTAAGTAAACATGATTTACCACTGTTTCTCGGACGAACAAAGTATAAATGGTTAAAATACATCTATAGATTACAGAAACGTCTGCTTCACAAGAATGAACACGTAAAGTCAAGTCAAATCAGGCTATACAAGGACAATATATTGTTTGTTCTAGCTGTTTTATACCCAACCTTTTAATTAATTGACCCCTTTCTGAGTGGTTATAGCATCACACTTTGAACCATGAAATCTCTCACTTCTGGTCAGCCCAGGTTCGAGTCCCGCTGGAAACTAAGCTGAATTTTGTGAGATTTGCCGGTATACTTCCGGAAGGCCGGTGGGTTTTTTCGGGTTCTCTCCTCCACCATTAAACCTGGTCCCCGCCATATAACTGGAAAATTTTAAGTGTAGTGTAAAACACCATTCAAACTTCAAATTCAAATTATATCAATCATAATGTCTCAATTCGATGATAAGTCCAGATTAAAATCATATCCAAACCATCAGTTTTTCCAATATATATCAATATGTTGAGATTATTTTAGCTACAAAAAAAAAATTAATATTTGTTACACATCACGAAGATATGATAATTTATTGGACATAATTTTTCGTCCATTTCATGAAGTGTAAGATTCACGCCTTGATACTGAATCTTATCAGAATAAATTAATCTAAGAATATCAGCATTTAACAAAAATTGCGAAACTAAATTGCTGCTGTCACCGAATATTGGCCACAAGGCTTGATTCACTGTACCGGTATGAGTGATTGCATTGATAAAATATCAATGTTATCATTTTAGACAATAAAGGCACCAAAATAAAATATTTATCAAATGTAACATATCTTTTCAGTTGAAAAATGAGGGTACAACTCAGTAGGTGCAGTAAATATCGTATTTATTATCTTTAATAAATGTGAGGAAAGCAGTGATCCTACTATATTTAATCTCAATTACTTCGTTATGCAAAAAAGATAAACACATTCAGATCATATCGTATTCACACATAGTTTGACCCAAAACTGATTAACAAAATGTGTAGGAAATGTCATATTACACAGTATTTATGAGTTTGTCACATTCTACCTATATATATATATAGTTGTTGTTATCATGACTTGATATTTCGTTATCACGATGATTGTATCAAAGCGACTTAGTATATTGTTATTACTACATTATTTCTCTTTATAACAGCAAAGTGTTATAGATATGATATATATATATTAGAAGTTTTTAACAAGCTGAGATAAAAAAAGAAACAAAAAATTAAAATAGGGAAAAAATAAAACTATTTTGTTTAAGAACCACAAATGGTTGCATGTTGATATTTTGTATTCATGAATCACCATCTTCAAGTTTGTTTGAGACGTTTATTTTGTTTCGTATTATCTCTTTGGAGCGATTTTGAAACATTGTTATGAATTGTAAAAAAATTATTGAAATATTTTTTCTTTCAAAGACAAGTTGTAGTAATGTCAGTGGTACACCTGCCTTCATAATGAAATATACATCAAGAGTAGGGTTCTTGGAACAGCCTAGTTGGCCAGCTCGTCCAGGACAAATTCATGGTTGGTGTCATGCTGTAAATTTTGAATTTACTGGGTGGGTGTAAATACAAAATTAACAACATGACATCAGGAAGCGAAGTCCCAAGAAGCTCACTGATTGAAACTTAACTGAACCCAACTTAACCAAACGAAAATTAACCATAATTCTTCAAGAATGTATTTTAAATTCAAGAACTTCTAAATACAAAATGATCGTGATGGCGCATTTAGATCAGTTTATATGAACGCATTGCTTTGCTCCAAACTAATGACTTAGAAATACTAGAAATAACATGTTAAAAAGATTAAAGAGGCATGGTCTTTATTTGTTTTGTAATGTTCTACAAAAAAAAACCAAAAAACAAAAAAAAACAAGAATATCCCCTTACAGAAATTAAGTATTAATTCTTTGTCAATATAGTGATTTAACGACTCTATTTCCGTAGGCCAGCAAAGAACATCGTAACATTTTTTTCTACTGACGTCTATGACGGTCATAGATGTTTTCTTTTCGTCGTAATTTTCTGTTTCAATTTTCGTTTGACATCTAATTTCTGTTGAGATAAGAATATCCCAGACACAGGTAAGTGGAGGCATCGCGTGTGTATTGTCTATTCTTTAGAATAAACGTCTGCTTTTACATGTGAAAAAATGTTATATATGTTGAGTATTATACGACCAGGATCCGAAGTCACCAAATTTACTCAATACTCAAGCTCAACTTTTATTTCATTATTTTGACTATAAAATCGTTTGTAAAATATTTGGGTTTAAATGATTAGGAAGCATAAAATAATTTTTTTATCATTCACATATAATTTTTTGCGGCATAATTAGGATTTTCCTGTAAAAATGAATAAATATGTTGAGTACGGTACTCAAAATTTGAGTACGTACTCAAATAATATTTTAATATTTCTGCAGTTTTCTTGAATGAGCAATGAATTTTATCATTATTTCCATTTATATGCCATCAATATACAAATATGTCCAGTTACCGAATAAATTTGGCATGTTTTTACCTTAAAATCATGAAAAGTTAGTTGAGCTTGAGTATTGAGTGAATTTGGTGACTTTGGTTCCAGGGCCGGAAGTCACCAACTTTATTCAATATTCAATCTCACAATTTATTCTGTTCTTTTGACTACATTATAGTTTGTATTACTTTTGAGTTTGAGTAATTAGGAAACATATTATGATTTAACATCAGTCACATATACAATTTTGCATCACACTTATCATGTTCCTGTAAAAAGTGAATAAATACGTTGAGTACGGTACTAAAAATTTGAGTATGTGCTCAAACATTTTTTTTTAAATATTCTTAAGTTTCCTTCAAATGATCAATAGTTTGTTTTTATTATCATTTACAACTGTCTGCCGTCGATATACAAACATGTCCAGTTACAGAATTTGCATGCTTCACCTTAAAATCATAGAAAGCTAGTTGAGTCTGATGGTGGGCTAAATATCCAGAAACATCGCTTTCATTTTAAATTTGCCTTCATATTTTATGACGAAATGGCGAAGAATAGGAAAACGTTAATTTATATTTAGGATTCTAGTTCATATTAAAACAAAAAACAGTTTTATCAACAATATTGTCTGTATGAGAAAGAAACACTGCATATAACACAACACACTTGTATGTTGACATAAAATCTCTTTTGTCGACATGATAGTTGTACATACCACCGTCATTAACTTCTATGTCAACAGGTTAAATTCGTTATTATTAAGACGTGATCGATGGTGATGATGATGATTACTAGTATTAGTAGAAGTAAATCGATCAAATATGGGTAATTTTCTCTCTCTCTCTCTCTCTCTCTCTCTCTCTCTCTCTCTCTCTCTCTCTCTCTCTCTCTCTCTCTCTCTCTCTCTCTCTCTCTCTCTCTCTCTCTTGAGAGAGAGTATGTATGCGAATGGTGTGATAAAAATGTAGTAAGTTACTATTAGGCGAATGTCCTATACGTTTCAGTGTTTAGACTGCAGTATTGGACTAGTTCTTCGCCACTTTATCCAATATTAATACTTTTCCATATTACAAATAAATGAATATTTTGTATCGAATAAGTTAATTCATATTTCTAAGCTTTTATATATTTTCAAACAGATTATCGAGTACAATGATTTTCAAAATTATTATGATTACCATGTGTTGAGAATAATTTCGAAAGAAAGTAATGTATCTGGTTTTTTAGCTAGAATGCGATGTCGTTGATAATCACAATTTATATATTAATGATTAAGCATATTTGATCGTTTTGATCCGTTTGTATTATTTTAATATCATTTTAGGTCAGCGTGTATTATGAAGAATTCGGTTATTTATTCCCCGCTTTTAAAATAAGTTTACTTAAATAGACGACATATTTGAAGTTTAATCATTCTTTATTGGCCGATAGGTTAGAAAAGATAAATATTTTTGTTTTTTTAATTACTGAAATGTACTTTTTCGTATTATAACCTAAAATATACCTGAATCTATTTTACACAGGTGCATTTTAATACTTGTCCATAATATTTGTTGATGATACTTATTACCGTTATTGCATTTCTTTGAATTTTAATATCTTTCAAACTTTGTATATGCAATTTTGTGCTTCTTTCTGTGAATCGTTTGTAGATTTTTTTCTGAATTTCATGGTCGTAATCAAGTCATTTTAGTTGTTGTTCTAATGATGTTTAACGTCCCACTCTAAAGTATTTCACTCGTATACAGACGTCATCAAATGCCGGTGAAGGGCTTCAGATGTTGGTCTATGTTCGCCACCTACGGCCATTTAGCAGTGAGAGTTTTTAACGTGCCTACACCTACTGTGACACGGGACCTCGGTTTTACTCTCATCCGAGGGATAGGAAAAGCCAGCTGCCTTTGCCGAGACTCGACTCTCCTGTTGCAAATCTAGCTCTCTACCGCGGAGCCACGATGTCTCTCAGAAATTTTCGAACAGCGTTACGTGGGAAAACCACATAAGAACTTGGATATTGTGTTTTGATTTTTATGATTTGTATCAATGTGATGTTGAAGTGAGGAGTGCTTGCTGTGGGAAAAGTGTTTGGTGAAAACCCATGTATTTGAGCAGACGTCTGTCACAAGCTTTTATTTTGACAAGGTATTGTGCAACCCGGTCCAGATAATAACAAAAACATAATTTAAACAAGAGAATATTTGACAGAGTACTGAAAGTCGTTAATTGAAAATTTGTCGCCAATTTCTTAAGATCCTATACAACCTTGGCAACTGCAGCATGTTTGGGTCACATCGAAAATGACAATGTGAAACGAAGCTATTTCATATAATTTATAACTTTGATTATTTTTATATCCACTAGTTCGTTACCGCTGCTGGTTGACCGTTTGAGTCCCTAAGGTTATACATAAACCTGCTAGTACCTGGTATTTTGGTTACAGCTAATCATCTTATAGTACAGTAATATTTCGTACTGATATCACAATTTAAAGTCTGAAGTCTTGAAAAGCTAAGATAGTCATATTTTACAGTGTTTATTCTTACGCGGATTTGGCTATACATTGAGATTATCCTTTCGCCTTGTATTATACCATTTCCGTTTAAAAAATCTATATGTGGAGCTCAATTGATTAAGTCCAATAAAAATATATTGACTGTCTTGAGCATTATAACTTTGGTATTATGTTTATATTTGTACCACCATTTTTGACCTCAAAACCTTTATCAGCTCTTTCACACTAAGGGTTACAGAGATTATAATTCAAACACCACTCGGGTATAATTTAATTTCATAGTACACCTAAGATATAGAGCCTCTAATTACTCCCCAGAAAATACTGTGGATTTTGCAAAAACACGGCAAATCGATATTTTTTTTATTTCCAATACTTTCGTCGGCTAGAATAACTGTAATTAGATATAAATATAAAATACAACAGTCCACGTGTTCTTGTCGTTTTATATATGTTTTATGTTTTTGTATGGGAATAAGGGGTCAATGGCAGTGAATGACTGACAACTATTATACGTCTTCCTGTTGATTCGGATGTTATTGTGTTTTAATTGTGTATTCAGGAAACATTGAATCGGGAGGAGTGCATCCACAAGGCTTCCACGAAAATCATAAATATGCGAATGACTTTTACAAGCTTTTATTTAGGAAACTGCAAAATGTCATTCAACTGATAATAAATAAGTTAAAAGAATGACATTTAAACTACAGTAAAGTACCTAGATCAATTATATTTATAGTACAACCCGAAATAAAAAGTCAGAAATAATCGTTAGGAACACAGCTCTCCATGATCCGCGCAGTGAAATTTATACTAGCATAGAAGCCTATCTAAAATCTAGTAGAAAGCAATGAATATGTACAAGATTTGTTAAGTATCTATTAGTGTTGTGTGCAAAATTAAAAAGATAAAAAGAAAAACACAATATAATCCATTTTAGTTAGAATCAAAGAGATGTAATCGTTTGTACTATTACAGATATGTTCCTTTTGACATTGTATTCAGTATCTATGTATAGACATTTTTAAATGATCAAACTTAAAATCTATACTAATCAAATCAAGTCTTGTATGAAATATTTCTCTGTATTTCGGTTGTTAGTTTGAATACGTCGTGGGATCTTTAAACGATAATCTTCTCGTCGAAAAGCTTTGTGCATGACTTACCAGCATCAATCCGACTAAATTGTATTTATGATTCTGACAGAGTATGACATCAATGGAATGAAATTACGATCATGTTTTTAATCCATTTTATTACATGCATGTGTAATCAAACAGTTACAATACAGAGTGCAATACGTTGGCACATAATTGGATACGGGAATTTCGCCGGAGCTACTTTTCTAAATGGCATTCATGTTATGCGAAATATTTGATGGCGTCGTTACAAGCGGAATGAATTTTAAATTTGTGTATATATATATAATGTAAATGTAATAAAAACAAAACCACACAAATGTTTCTATCCGTATCATGAGACTGCAAGAGATTGTTGTAGCGGAAGGATTCAACTAACTACGCTCTCGTTGAATCCTACCGCTACAACGATATCATGCAGTCTGATGATACGGGTAGAAAGTAAAAATGAAGAAGTACCAATTAATAATCGAAACTCAAGTCCATTAGAACACGACGAATTAGATGTGCAATGGTCTCAACATGAAGAACAAGATGTCCGGAAGGAGTCAGCGTCCTCGGCTGACAGCCACATCCGTCGCAAATGCTCCATGGAAACCTTTCTAGTACGATGGACGGATCAAATTCGGTGAAAATGTCAAGTCTGGTGAAGAGGTCAAGTTCGGTGAAAAGCAAGATCGGCGAAAGGGAGTCTCTGTCTGTGGCCGTGCTTCAGAATACTATCTACTATTATTGAGAGGGGGACTTCATAATGTTTAATAAGATTCGCGTATCGACCATTCAAACTTCTTAAACGACGATTTTAAGCGTTCAACAATGTAATCTTGTGTAAGTAATTTATTGGCGAGTAGTTTCGCTCTCAGAATAGAATTTAATAAGAAGAGCATGCCCTGGCTTAACGTATAAGTTATCGTCGTGTTTGTCATAAAAGGAGGTGTGAAGATGACCGTCCTTTCTAATCGACAGGAATAAATTTAAGTAAGAAGCAGATGTGTTGCTTTCTGTTGTCTCATTGATATCTAGCTCAACAGGATATATCTGGCCGAGGTAATTATGAAATTCTGAATTATTTAAGATCAGGACGTCATCGATATATCTATAAGTAAAATTGAACCAATATGCTAACTGTTTATTTCCTTTGGGGAGCAGAGATTGTATATATTCCTCTCCATACGAACACAAAAAGGTGCCAGCCAAAAAGAGGTGCGCAATTGGTACCCATTGGAATGCTGACAATCTGTTGGATTTTTTTCCAGCAAAAACCATAAATGTGGTGTCCGTGTACTTGTTAAGTGTACTTGTTATTGAAATCCGAGTGTCCCTTCACAAAATAAGGTTCCGCATGACATAACACTAAATGTTTATATCTGCAATTTCTTTCTTTTTTGTATACAGTATACCAGATTTTAACCTGTTTTTTACTTTTTGATGAGGAATTGTTGTAGAAAGTGTCGAAAAAACAAAAGACTTGATGCATGTCATATATTTGAAATTTGGAGACTTTTAGAAACATGTGTGTAGTTTTTTCTATAAATTGCAGTAAAAATAATAACCATGTCATTCATTCGCAAAATTATTATAAAACTTTTTTTTATACCTTTAACAAGTGTTGTTAGTTCTAAATACCAATGCAAGTACATGTTTGACATTTTGTAGATATTTATGCATAAGAAAGTAGCTTAAAATCATATATATCAATATAAAAATCTCAGATACCAAAGTATAAATCAATAGGATGTCCAGGACATAGACACAAATCCGGTAAAAATGGACAAACACGGACCTCTGGAAACCAAGAGGTGGGATCAGGTGCCATGGAGGAGTAAGCATCCGCTGTCGACCGGTCACACCCGCCGTGAGTCCACAGTCAAGTCCAATGAAACACGTGAGGAGTGTATCCTCGTCACAATTGGTACAGACGTCTCAACAACCGCCAACGAAAAGGCAACTCAACATTTCACTTAGTGAAACAGAGTAGTCGCAAACAAGACTATTATACCGACCATAAAATTTGCGGAACGTTGACATTAAACGCGGTTTTCGATATCCCTGTGTCAATAATTTGTCAGTGAGTAGTTTACCTCTGTATATGAAATCTTCATATGTTGTGCACGCCCTGACATATCGGATAATTTGTGAAATATAAACTCCATATGTAGGTGACTGAGGGATATTACTACTTAAATGTGGAAAATTTACGATGGGAAAGCCGAAATCGTCGCGTTTATCGTATAGCTTAGTTGCTAATTTCCCGTCTGTGTTTATATTAAGTAAAATGTCTAAGTATGAAGCGTGTGTACTTGATTCTGTTGTATCTTTAATTTCTAGTTCGCTGGGATATATCGCATTGACATATGTATGAAAAATTGTCATTATTAATTGACAAAACGTCGTCGATAAATCCAAATTTCAAATTAAAGGACACCGCTAACTTTTTTCTTCTTTTGATTCAGCAGTTTCTGAATGAAGTCTGCTTCGTATGAATAAAGGAACAGGTCGGCCAATAAAGGAGCACAATTGGTTCCCATAGGAATGCCGATAGTTTGTTGAAAGACCACGTCTCCGAACATTACAAATATAATGTCTATTAGAAATTCCAGCATGTTTTTTATATCAACTTCAGTATATTTATGTGTAGAATCAGAGTGGTGTTTGACGAAATAAGTATCCTGATAGCCAATCACAAGATATTTAAATTTTCGGGTACCACCTTTAGTGAAAAAGCAGTTGTCTATGATGCTGAAAATTCTTTCTTTTAATTTTTTATGTGTAATAGTAGTGTAAAGAGTAGAGAAGTCTTAAGTTTTGATACTGTGAATTCGAGAAAAGTTGTGTGCCTTCAAATTTTTTAAAAGCTGTTTAGAATTTTTAAGTATCCACATCTGATTTCCACCGCTTCTGGAATAAGCAACTGTACAGTATTGTTGAAGTTTCTCTTTAATGGCTGTCAATATCTTGGTAAGGAGTAAAGATAAAGGTTTGGTAGAACAATTGCTGGATCCTGCTATGTATCTTTGCTTATATGGGGTTTTATGAAGTTTAGGTATCCAGTATAAATGTGGTAGCTCGAAATCGGTCTCCGTTGTAGGTATATCAAATGAGCGTAATACGGACACGTGATTTTGAAGGATCTCGTCTTTTGAAAGTGATCTACGTGTAGGATTTCCAGAATTCGTATTAAACCCAAGTTCTTCTAATAAACAATTATAGTAATGTGCCTTACAAATAAAAACTATATTATTTGAGGCTTTGTCTGCTGGTACCAGTACATATTGGTCACACAACCTATCCAGTTCAGTTACTACTTCTGGATCATTAAATACAGAGGGATAACGTGTTTTCATAGTCCCTTTAAGTTTTCGAATACGAGATTTTATCAACCATCGTATGGCTTTCAGCCATTCAGACAAAGTGTCTGGTTCTACGTCTTCATGTTTGGCCCATTGTCTGGCATAATCTTCGACAGAATCCAAGGGGGCCTCCGTGGCCGAGTGGTTAGAGCATTGCGCTTTAAATCACAAGGCATCTCACCTCTGGTTCGAATCCCGCTAGGGTAATTTCGAATTAAGTGTGAAAGTTTGCCAGTTTTCTTGCGGAAGGTCGGTGGTCTTTACCCGGGTAGCCGGGGTTTCTCCTCCACCAATAAAAAACTGGACGCCATCATATGACTAAAAGATTGTTGAGTATGGCGTAAAACAAAAAATCAAATCAAATTAAATCAAATCGACAGAATCCATAACTAAACTGAAATTCTGACGTTAATTAAAGGAACGGGCTTCCCGGTATTTAGGGCCCCTTAAAATAAGATTTTTGAGGCTTTCATTTTCAAAAATAGAAACGTCGCCGGTAATGACATGCCCTATAGTATTGTATTTGAAAGGAGATGAAGCACATGAACATGTGACAGTGTTGTGTAGAAGATGGTTGATGTCTAGGCACTGCAAAATCTGATTGTAATTGAATAGCTTGGATGCGATGCTAGGTGTGTAGCTATATGAAATGCAAGTCGTGGTCTTCAGTTTAAAATATGGCGGAATACAGGACTGAAGTTTATAGTGATTTAGAACATTGCCAATGTTTAAAGCGTCTATGCCTTTATTTGTGAATTTAAGTTTAAAGAAAAGACGTTTCTGTTCAGAACAGTCATCGTATGTAACGCGTGCAGGCTTAAACAGTCTGTGATAAGCGATGTCCATTATAATGGAGTTCAGTATGTATTCTGGGGTTGAAGAATCCGTGTAGGGATTCATTCTTGCTTCTTGAGATTTGTAAAAGGAACAGAATAAAGTTTGCTGCGAATGTAATGAAGACCCAATTTTTTGTTAACGTAAGGTAAAAGAGATGAAAAAGTGACATCATGTATGTAGGGTCGGTTGTACGAACGATGTCCGTGACTTCGTTTACGTCTTACGTTAGAATTAAAAAGTTCCATCACAACTAAACAGTATTTTAAGCTTAAACAGGGTCAGATCAAGTACTGTTATTTTGGGAGCAGCTGCCATTGTATAAAGTCCATATCTATATGACCCTGGTTGGCATCTAGAAAAAAATAACTTTAGCTTTTTAAGGATAAATAAACAGAAGTTACTGGAAATCATTTTCCAGCTCAATCTAATTAAAGCGTTTGCTGCTCCTAGCTATTGCGAAAATCAATTTAAGAAACAGACAGACTTGGTTTATTTATATTTACATATAAATTAAAGTAGATGAAATAAACTAATTAAACGTTGATAGTTCTTGTTTTCTTGCACGCTTAACATGGGTCTTGTAAACATCAATATCATTAACAATACCAAAGTTATATTTTAGAAAAAACGCACCCAAGACGACCACATCACCAACAAGACCCTATCAGTCCAATTCGAATTTTATATAAATGCATACATTCCAAAGAAAAACAGCTATCACTTAGGTCAATTCAATCAACACCAGTACCATGTCCAGCCTGCACCACACACACTAATACAATTAATTATATTGTCCCCGCTTTTAAGCGGATTAGCACCGCTCCCTTAAAAAAGCTTTAAGCCCCAATAATATCTTCTGAAAATGGCATAACTACATTAACAACTAAATCAACGTATGTTTATAGCAGTTAACCGACCTTAATGTTGGGTAAATTCACACATTTTTGTTTACCTCGTATAGGTTCTAAGACGTGCGAGCCTGGACAACTCCACCATAACCTCTTTGTCTATATCAGTCGGCTAATGGACTCCTGTTTGGCAATTCTCCATAAACAAACATCTTAATTCGACAGTCTATCAAAAATATGTGGCCTTGAATCTTCTAAATTCAAAATTTTATAAACCGTTGTGACTTTGCACGTGTGTCTTACTTCAAACTTCGGACCCGGGATCTCCACATGCATCGGACCAGAGTCACAAGACACAAAGGAGTCAGCGTGTGATCTACCAGACGGTCCCTCCCATGTAGGAGCCGAGGGGCGACCAACCCAGGGAAAACAGGACCCAAATCAAACCACCGCCAGATCCACTGCTCA
Source organism: Atrina japonica (assembly GCA_030159075.1). Lineage (NCBI taxonomy): Eukaryota > Metazoa > Mollusca > Bivalvia > Pterioida > Pinnidae > Atrina > Atrina japonica. Next base: position 881,931 of record BROG01000084.1, on the reverse strand, counting down.
AGCCTACTCCGTGCAAATTCCATCGTGGTTACACGTTAAAAACAAGGAGCCTTACACTGTTAGCTACGGCGTGTGGCAAGGGCTTTGAGTAGTAACGCCACGCGTTAAATCACCTCTGACTTACTGATAAAAGCAGTGTGACAACCTGAATTGTAATAAGAACCAGAATTGTAATAGATTTATTACAATTCTAGTTGCGATTTTTAATAAAAGTTATTACAATTGGGTACCAACCTGAATTGTAATTAAAGTTCAGATGAGAAAGACTATATTTCATGAGGTGTTGATAGTTATTACATCTTCACATATAGAATCTGAGCCCGAATTTACCAAATTTTACTCAGTATTCAAGCACATCTAACTTTTCAAGATTTAAGTTAAAAACAGGGAAAAAGTTTGTATATCTATGGCATAGATTTGTACACAATGGTGAAAGTAATTGCTGATTTGAAGAAACTTAATGAATACGTTGTAAAACAAAATTGTTTGAATACATACTCAAACTTTGAGTACCGTTATCAATATATGCATTCATTTTTTACAGGAACATCATAAGTGTGATGCAAAAATTATGTGTTAATGATGACGTAAAATAATGATGTTTCTATTGACTCAAATTCAGAATATTACAAAGGACTATATTGTCAAAATGATAAATTCAGTTTAAGTACCTAGTGAATTTCGGGTCCTGGACGTGTTACGTCATAAAATCATCAATAAAGTATAAAAGTACATATAGAATTAAACCTATCATGTTACAATGTATATCTCGTCATAAATTCTTTATATGTCAATCAATAGATAATAACTCGGTCAAAACCCTTTGGATGGACTCTCTTTAGGTACAGATTGTGAATTATCTATGTAACAATTTCATACATGATATATAAAACAATTATTTTAAGCAATTCTTGCTTAATTCTAAGCATGAGTTGTAATAAAATTGTTACAAAACTGGTTGCGATGCAAAAATGTTATTACAATTGGGTAGCCAACCTAAATTGTAATAAAAAACAAATTACAAATTGTAATAATTTTATTACAAAACTAGTTGAAATGCATCAAAGTTATTACAGTTGGGTAGCCAACCTGAATTTTGATAAAAACACAAATTGTAATAAATTTATGACAAAACCAGTTGAATTGCAAGAAAAGTTATTACAACTGGGTAGCCAACCTGTATTATACTAAAAACCTGAATAGTAATAAAATAAGTCAAGATAAGAAGAACTATATTTCCTGAGGTTTTAATAGTTATAAGATCTTCAAATAGAAAATTTGGATCGTGTTACCTCATACAAGCGTCAATAAAGTATACAAGTGTATACAAAATGCAACCCATCATATATCTTTATATATCAATCATGGATCATAACTCAAACCCTTTGGATGGTCCCAATATAGGTACAGTCTGTGAATTATCTATGTAAAAAGAACATTTATATACTCTCCCTTCACTCTAATTCGAAATCCTGGATCCACACTGGTTTTGTCTGTATATTTTGGATATTATGGATTTGGTTTGCCCTACATATCAGTAAAGATATTTTCTTGGCATGTATGAATATAAATTTATTTGTATACGACAAACCAAACGATTCTGGCTTTCCCATCGTAAATTTTCCACATTTAAGTAATATCCCAGTCACCCGCATACGAAGTTTATATTTCACAAATGATCCGATATGCCACGGCTTGTTCAACACATGAACATTTTATATACAAATGTAATCTACTTACTGACAAATTATTGGCACAGGGATATCGAAAACCGCGTTTGATGTCATGTCAACGTTCCGCAAAGATTACGGTCGGAATAATAGTCTTTTTTGCTATTATTCTGTTTCACAAAATGAAATCTTGAGTTGCCTTTTCGTTGGCGACTGTTAATTGAAACGTCTGTAACAACTGTGACGAGGATTCATTCCCAAAGTATTTCATTTGGACTGGACTGTGAACTCAAGATGGGTGTGGCCGGTCGACATTGCATCGGATCAAAATGTACACGATTTCCTGGCTTGTGTTATTATCAACTAAAATTTCAATCGTCAGTGATATCCATTTTAATTACACATAATGAACACACCATTTGCACATGTATGGCGTTTTGTCTCACCCTTCCCCCCTAAAAAAAACCAACTTTGTGCTGGCCCTGGTAAGTCTGTCAGTTTAATGAAAAATTTTGAAATGAGTTGCAATGTGATAATTTACTATTTTCGACCGGTCACACCCGCCGTGAGTCCACAGTCAAGTCAAATGAAATACGTGAAGAGTGTATCCTCGTCATAATTTGTACAGACGTCTCAACAACCGTCAACGAAAAGGCAACTCAACATTTCAATTAATGAAACAGTAATCGCAAACAAGATTATTATACCGACCGTAAAATTTGCAGAACGTTGACATTAAACGCGGTTTTCGATATCCCTGTGTCAATATTTTGTCAGTGAGTAGTTTACCTCTGTATATGAAATCTTCATATGTTGCACAGGCCGTGGCATATCGGATCATTTGTGAAATATAAACTCCATATGCGGGTGACTGAGGGATATTACTACTTAAATGTGGAATATTTACGATGGGAAAGCCGAAATCGTCGCGTTTGTCGTATTTCCCGTTTGTGTCTATATTAAGTACAATGTCTAAGTATGAAGCGTGTGTGCTTGATTCTGTTGTATCTTTAATTTCTAGTTCGCTGAAATATAACGCATTGACATATGTATGAAAATGGTCATTATTAATTGACAAAACGTCGTCGATATATCTAAATGTCAAATTAAAGAATCTTTTGATTCAGCAATTTCTGAATGAAATCTGCTTCGCATGAATAAAGGAACAGGTCGGCCAATAAAAGGGCACAATTGGTTCCCATAGGAATGACGACATTTTGTTGAAAGACCACGGCTCCGAACATTAGAAATGTATTGTCTATTAGAAATTCCAGCATGTTTTTTATATCAACTTCAGTGCATGTATGTGTAGAATCAGAGTGGTGTTGGACAAAATAAGTATCCTGATAGCCAATCACTAGATATTAAAATTTTCGGGTACCACATTTAGTGAAAAAACAGTTGTCTATGCTAAAAAATCTTTCTTTTAATTTTTTATGTGGAATAGTTGTGTGAAGAGTAGAGAAGTCATAAGTTTTGATACTGTGAATTCGAAAAAAATTGTGTGCCTTCACATTTTCTAAAAGCTGTTAAGAATTTTTAAGTATCCACATCTGAATTACATCGCTTCTGGAATAAGCAACTGTACAGTATTGTTGAAGTTTCTCCTTAATGGCTGTCAATCGCTCGGTAAGGAGTAAAGATAAAAGTTTGGTAGAACATTTGCTAAATCCTGCTATGGATCTTTGCTTATATCGGGTTTTATGAAGTTTAGGTATCCAATATAAATATGGTAACTCAAAATCGGTTTCCGTTGTAGGTATATCAAATGAGCGTAATACGGACACGTGATTTTGAAGGATCTCGTCCTTTGAAAGTGAGCTACGTGTGTATGTAGGATTTCCAGAATTCGTATTAAACCCAAGTTCTTCTATTAAACAAATATAGTAATGTGCCTTACAAATAAAAAGCTATATTATTTAAGGCTTTGTCTACTGGTACCAGTTCAGTTACTACTTCTGGATCACTAAATACAGAGGGATAACATGTTTTAATAGTTTTCGAATACGAGAATTTATCAACCATCGTACGGCTTTTAGTCATTCAGACAAAGTGTCTGATTCTACGTCTTCATGTTTGGCCCATCGTCTGGCATAATCTTCGACAGAATTCATAACTAAACTGAAATTCTGACGCCAATTAAAGGAACGGGCTTCTCGGTATTAAGGGCCCCTTAAAATAAGATTTTTGAGACTTTCATTTTCCCATAAAAATAAGATTTTTGAGACTTTCATTTTCAAAAATAGAAACCTCGCCGGTGATGACATGCCTGATAGGATTATATTTGAAAGGAGATGAATCACATGAACATGTGACAGTGTTGTGTAGAAGATGGTTGATGTCCAGGCGCTGTTTGTACTTGAATAGCTTGGATGCGATGCTAGGTGTATAGCTATATGAAATGCAAGGCGTGGTCTTCAATTTAAAATATGGTGGAACACAGGACTGAAGTTTTTTTTTATGATTTAGAACATTGCCAATGTTTAAAACGTCAATGCCTTTATTTGTAAATTTAAATTTCAGGAAAAGACGTTTCTGTTCAGAACAGTCATCGTTTGTAACGCGTGCAGGCTTAAACAGTCTGTGATAAGCGATGTCCATTATAAAGGAGTTCAGTATGTATTCTGGTGTTGAAGAATCCGCGTAGGGGTTCATTCTTGCTTCCTGAAAAAGTTTATTAAGAATTGTAAATGGAACAAAATAAAGTTTGCTGGAATGTGGTGAAGACCCAATTTTTGTTAATGTAAGGTAAAAGAGATGAAAAAGTGACTTCATGTATGTAGGGTCGGTTGTATGAACGATGTCCGTGATTTCGTTTACGTCTTACGTTAGAATTAAAAATGTTCATCACATTAACACCATTACACAGTGAGCTTGATAGATTGCCTATACTTTGGATATTATTGTTACATTCATAGGGGTATGCAGTGCCAAGCTGTTTAATCCAAAATTCTTCACGTTGTCTTCGGAAGGGGGTGATCAAGGTGGGATTGTTGGTCCAGTGGTATATTTTTTCAATTATACGCACTCTCATTTACAAGATGTAATGGTCAGGGGAGTTGAGATGTCGATAGAGTATCTGGTTACCCCATTATTAATCTCAAATCGATGAACAGACACTCTTTTATTTAAGGGCCCCTTAGTCTCGCCAACATATCAAACCACACAAGGTACACTCAGTTCCGTAAACAGCGGTAGATGATTTGCGATCTAGATGATCCCAGCTTCATGTGTTGTAATGCTTATTTGTCAGATTGCTGGTGAACCCTTGACCAGTTAGTAATGTATGACATGTTTTACAATTTTTGACAGAACACTTTGAAATTGTTGGTATATTATTTGAAAATGAACTATCAAAATGTCATAAAGTTGAATCTGACAATTTTTTATGGGAACATAAGCATTATCATGTTTACACCATAACTGGTAATCTTTTGACGGTACAAATGATAAGGTGGTAGGATGTCCAGGATACAGATACAAATCTGTTAAAATTGAAAAACACGGACCTCGTGAAACCAAGAGGTGGGATCAGGTGCCATAGAGGAGTGAGCACAGTCCACAGCCAAATTCAAATGAAATACGTAAGGAATCCTCGTCACAATATGTACAGACGTCTCAGCAACCGCAAACGAAAAGGCAACTCAATATTTAACTTATTGAATCAAAGTAATCGCAAACAAGACTTATACAAACCGTTAAATTTGCGGAACGTTGACCACAAACGTGGTTTTTTAAATCTTTGTATCAATAATTTGTCAACGAGAAGTTTACATCTGTATATGAAATGTTCATATGTTGCACACGCCGTGGCATATCGGATCATTTGTGAAATACAAACTCCATATGCGGGTGACTGAGGGGTATTACTACTCAAATGCGGAAAATTTACGATGGAAAAACCGAAATCGTCCGGTTTGTCGTATAGCTTAGTTGTTAATTTCCCGTCTGTGTCTACAGTAAGTAAATTGTTAAGTGTGAAGCGTGTGTGTTTGATTCTGTTGTATCTAATAATTTCTACTTCGCTGGGATATATCGCATTGACATATGTATGAAAATTGTAAATATTGATATACGTCATTGATGCTTACTCCTCCATGGCACCTGATCCCACCTCTTGGTTTCCAGAGGTCCGTGTTTTTCCATTTTTACAGGATTTGTATGTATGTCCTGGACGTTCTATTGATTTATACTTTGGCATCTGAAATTTTTTATTTCTAAATGTCAAATTAAAGACACCTGTTTTTCTTTTGATTCACCTGTACCTGAATGAAATCTGCTTCGTATGAATAAATGAACAGGTCAGCCAAGAAAGTGGCACAATTGGTTCCCATAGGAATTCCGACAGTTTGTTGAAAGATCACGTCTCCGAGCATTACAAATATATATTGTGTATTAGAATTTCCAGCATCGCGATTGTATCAATATCAGTGTATTTATGTCTAAAATCAGAGTGGTGTTGGACGCAATCAGTATCATGATAAACAATCACTAGATATTTAATTTTTCGGGTACCACCTTTAGTGAAAAAACAGTTGTCTATGATGCTTAAGTCTCTCTTTTAATTTTTTATATTGAATTATTGTGTTAAGAGTAGAGCGGTCGTATTTTTGATTGAGAAAAATTGCGTGCCTTCAAATTTTCTAAAAATTGTTTAGAATTTTCAACTATCCACATCTGATTTACACCGCTTTTGGAATAAGCACATGTACATTATTGCTACAGTTTCTCCTTAAAAGCTGTCAGTATATTGGTAAGGAGTAAAGATAAAGGTTTGGTAGAAAATTTACTGGAACCTGTTTTGTGCCTCTGCTTATATCGGGTTTTGTGAAGTTTAGGTATCCAATATAAATATGTTAGCTCAAAATCAGTATCGGTTATAGGTACTGCAAAAGAGCGTAATACGGACACGTGATTTTGCAAATGGGTTACATGTGTATGTAGGACTACCAGAACTCGTATTAAACCCTAGTTCTTCTAATAAACAATTATAGTAATGTGCCTTAGAAATAAAACCTATATTATTTGAAGCCTTGTCTACTAGGAGACCAGTACATATTGTTCATGTAATCTATCCAGCTCGGATACCACTTCTGGATCACTAAATGCAGAGGGATAACGTGTTATCATAGTTCCTTTACGTTTTTGAAAACGAGATTTTATCAACCATCGTATAGCTTTTAGCCAGTCAGACAAAGTGTCTGGTTCCACGTCTTTATGTTTGGCCCATCGTCTGGCATAATCTTTGACAAATTTTTTTCAACAATAGAAATATAAAAATTTCAGATACCAAAGTATAAATCAATAGAATGTCCAGGACATAGATACAACAGACGTCTGTACCAATTGTAACGAGGATACACTCCTCACTTTTTTCATTGGACTTGACTGTGGGCTCACGACGGGTGTGACCGGTCGACAGGGGATGCTTACCCCTCCATGGCACCTGATCTCACGTCTTGGTTTCCAGAGGTCCGTGTTTGTCCATTTTACCGGATTTGTATTTATGTCCTGGACATTCTATTGATTTATACTTTGGTATCTGAAATTTTTATATTGCAAATTTCCCGTCTGTGTTTATATTAAACGTCGCCGGTGATGACATGCCCGATATGATTATAATTGAAAGGAGATGATGAACATGTGACGGTGTTATGTAGAAGATGTTTGATGCTTAGAAACTGCAAAATCCGTTAGCAACTAAATTGCTTGGATGCAATGCTAGGTGTATAGCTATATGAAATTCGAGGCATGAGTTTCATTTGTATATGGACTGGGTTGAATGACATTGATCAGGTGACAGTTAGACCTATGAGTATATTTTCTTTCAAAACACCTTTAACTAAAATTGGTTTTAGCACTGTCTATGAAACTGAATCATATGATATTGATTCCCATTCCAAGCTGTCACGTGTATTTACCTGTGAGGTGTCGAATCAGCTACATTAACCTTAGATCAGCTGTCCAGTGTGTCTGTATTTACAGACATGTGAATAATCTTGATATCAATTTGTTGAACGCATGTTTTAAGCATGTACATTACGTGCACTTTTCTATCTACATTTATCGGTTTGTATTAAGTGTTACAAAACAGTCGTCATTTCGTTTTACTAACCCATTATTTGATCTTGAAATGCTTTCATTATCTGATAGCTACATCCCATGTTGAAGCTTTTTGCGTGCATATTATTTGTATCTTTGTTTCATATCACAAAAATTACATCATGATTTAACCACAGTGCTCCTATGATAACCTGTATAATTTTTTAGAATTTATTTCAGGAAGGTGACGTCATGCGGTTTCCTATGAGTACAAGGCAAAAATTTGTGAAATATGTGATTATATCTCTGATGAATTGTTGGAATCTGTATTGTAACTGTAGGTCTTGATATCTAATAACGTTGTTGTAAATTAATTCAGTATTATTTCACTTAAAAACAAGTCTGAAAACATAGGTTGTGTGCATAAACATATGCACGTGGTTTTGAAGGTTATAATTCACAGGAAACTGTTAATTATAATAGAACTTTCCAATCTGATGGAAAATGTCATTTAATGAATTGCGAGTACATGTATTGATAAAAACCGCTATATATCTACGCGTCTTGTATTAAAACAGAAAAAAAAATCCCAATTTAGTTATCTATTTTATGTTAAAAGGACATTACCTGTGTTTTCTTTCCATTTTTTTCCTTTATTTTTGATACTTAGATTGATATACAATAACAAAAAAGTGCCTGCGAAATCCAGTTTGGCAGTAAGTTACTTTCACAAAATGTAAAGGAATATATTAAGATTTGTATACGGGTACCTGTGTTTGCCTTTTATTTGTTAAATGTACATCATGTACAAGCAGTTAAAGTAGAAAAAAACGATTTTTTTATTTTGGTAAACACAACGAATGAACATTAATATAGATTCAAAGACTGACATCAAATTCTTTGTCTGAAGAAGTGTATATGGTTCAAAGGTTAATCTATGTGACAATGGGATTATATTTCGCGCCATTAGTGACTTTTTAATATCAGACTGAACAGAAGATTAAAAATGGCAGGAAAATAGGATGAAATGCTTCCACATTGACGTGTCTGTACGTTTTACATGAGTTATATATATATATATATATATATATATATATATATATATATATATATATATATATATATATATAATATATATATATATATATATATATATATATCGATAATACAAATTGAAATGTAATTCTGTTGTCATCGAGACAGAATTTGCAGTTCTTTGTGTGTATTTCATCTATTCACATGCTTTTTACACTATTGGAATCACTTTGTGTGGGAAAATCCAGTTATTATTTAAGCTTTCTATCGAAATGTATTTGCTGGTTCTCTCTTTTGCTACTTCTATTTTTAAATTCATCAATCACATTGGGACATCAGTGGTCTCTTCCTGTGTGCTACCTAGCCGAATGATCTCTTCCTTTACCCTTAAAAACTACCTGTCACCATATAACTGAAATATTTTAGACTTGATTAAAACATTTAAACAAACAAACATATGAATAACAATCAGTAGCGCGCTCGATTTCGAGTCCAGCCGGCGGCAGGATGGTTTCCTGTCCTTAGGATGAGACAGTAAAAATCGTGGTCCCGTGTCACAGTAGATGTCGGCACGTTAAAGAACCCTCACTGCTCAATGGCCGTAAGTGCCGAGCATAGGCCAAAATTTGAAGCCCTTCATCAGCACTTGGTGACGTCTCCATATGAGTGAAATATTCTTGAGTGGGACGTTAAACAGCAGTAAACAAACAAACAAAACAAACAAATAACCTCTTTTTAACTTAAGGGTAGCGTTAGTTGTTGCAATGATTTGGCACGAGTCGTTTAATGAAAAATAAAAATATCAAATTACAAAGTATAAATCTTCAGGACGTCCAGGATATATATTTTATATACAAGTCTGGTAAAACTGGGCAAACATAGTCCTCTGGAAATCAAGAGGTAGGATCTGGTGCCATGGAGGAGTAAGATTCTACTTTTGACAGGTCACACCCGCCATAGCCCATAGTCCATAGCCAAATCCAAAGGACACTAATGAACGCAGGGCGTCTAGAATAGAGTTTCGTCGTTATGTTTCCAAATATATATGCTACATTACAGTCATTACATGAATTGGTTTTCAACGTTAAACAAATTGTAAGATATAAATGCATTTTATTCAAAAAGATTTTTTTCAGTGAAACTTAAGCTTCCATTTTGTTTTCCCTATTGTCATTTATATTTATCTCAAAACACTAAATCACCCGTATTGCAGACCTAAATCCTTTAAAATGCTAAGTACTTGCTAAACCTGTGCGTAATTGATGGAAACCATCATTTAAAAGGATAAATGATGAAAAAATGTCATTAAGGACAAATCAATTTCAATAAGACCAGGGCCCGGCACCATAAAACTTGAGAATTTACTCAAGTCTGAGAATATTCTCAAATTCGCCTCCTCAGCCAATCAGATTTCAGGATTTGTCACACTTGAGAAAAATTTCTAGACTTAAGTAATTCTTAAGTTTTATGGTGCTGGACCCAGGGCCCGGCACCATAATACTTAAGAATTTACTTAAGTCTGAGAATATTCTTAAGTAAGACCACTACGCCAATCAGATTTCAGGATTAGCCAAAGTTGAGTAAACTTTTGAGACTTAAGTTTTTTCTAAGTTTTATGGTGCCAGGCCCTGTATTGGTTGTTGGATTCAAATGAAAATATTCTTTTTCTAATTACCTTTGTGTACACACAAACGATGAGTTAACATACATCTCTTCGTACACAAGTATGAATAAAATGTCTCAAAACATTTTTAGATTTCAATGTTATATGCAATGTTTGTTGTTTCAGAGTGCGGAAGTTGCCATTTTTTCGTCGTGTTATAGCTTATAAGGTAATACGAGTTTCAAGAAATTAGAGACCTCGGTTTAGCTGAAGAAAAACTATATTTTACTGACATAATAACACTTGGTTTAATATTTCATATTCTGGCACAGATATACCACCTCTTTTTCTCAGCTAATAGGTCAACAGTGGATGAATACTCCATGTCACTGCTGGATCTTTAGATGTGTATCCTGGACATCCTAAAGATTTATACTTGATTTTTACATATTAATCTAGTTTTGATTGCTCCTGTAAAAGTAGGTCCAATTCTTGTCTGTGATTTTGGTACAGTTAAACATAGTTTGGCGAAGTGAAATCCCAAAGTTTGCCCCAAATTAATGCAAGTCATTGAGAAAAAGTTGGAGTAAGTGGAGAATAACTAGTTTTAACAGATAAAAAACGTGATGTAACTCAATGCTATTTGGGGTGATATATCGTGTCATTTGACTGTTTTTCAAGCAAACATTACTATTCCAATACCAAACATTGATTTGATTTAAGACCATAAGGTTGATCAGGACGTGTGTTTTGTCAGTGAAGAATATTTTTTTTTCTTTTGGCACTATCACAGATGCAATAGGTCAATAACATATTTGGTTTTAGATAGTAGGGATACAATTAGGCAGACGTAGCAGATGGAATATCCGGAAATTGATAATAGAAAACAGCAAACAACATACTCAAATAACAAAAGGTTGTTGATCACAAAATAAGTGTTATATTGAGTGTTTAAACTGCTTCGCTAAGGCTGTTATCCATTCGACCATCAGCACTTAAAAGTCAGTTAACTATAGGTTGTCCTCTAATACGTAATAGTTTCTTCATAGGCAATTTCGGCTTTTTATATTGAATTTGCATTAGTTAAATCGAGAAATTCATGAATTATTTTTACAAGCAATAGCTCTTTCTAGTCCATGTTTGAGACAAGTGCAATATAAAATATTCCAGATACCAAAGTATAAATCATTAGGATGTCTAGGATATATGTAAAAATCTGGTAAAAAATAGACAAACACGGACCTCTTGCAAATCAAGAGGTGGGATCAGATGCCATGGAGGAGTAAGCTTCCCTGTTATTGCCATTGTAATTATCATTTTTCATTGTTATTACCGCATGGATTTCTTTAACAGAACTCGAATTGTACATTAAAAATATAAGTTGCAAGTGAATTAACACACAGTATAAAACGTAGGTCTTTCTGTACGTGGAAACTTTTCTGTGTCAATTGTGGCTTGTTAAACACAATGTACATGGATATACCACTGAAAATAAGACATGATCGCTGCAAAACGTCCTCCTCTGCAACATACTTGTCTTACTTGAAATACCACTCTTGGTGAGCAATACTGTTGCAGCAGCTGAGCAGATTGGAAAAACTGATATCCAATGACGCGTTGTTTTATATGGCGGTAAAGAACACGATTCTATCAACGATCTAATATTTTCAAAACACATGCAGATGGTTTTGACAAGGAAAACAACAGTTGATTTAGAGAAACTTCCACCATAGCTGTTTTATGTACAGGTTGCAATTTCATCTTGCAAGTCAAACTTTCGCCGCTGAAGCTCATAGTTACCTGGAACGCAATCGGGATAGTGACATGATAACGATGTTTTGATGTCAGTTGTCGGGACCTGGATGCAGCACCAGAGAATGTGTTAAACGTTTTTTTTATTCTCTTTGTTTAACATACGTCATATCTTTACAAGCAATAGCACATTTCAGTTCATGAGCAACTGTTATAGCCGCATGGATTTCTTTAACATACCTCGAATTTGTACATAACGATGTTTTGAAGCCAGTTGTCGTGACTAGGATGCAACACCAGATAACCTATTAAAGTTAGAAAGGTTCAAATACAAAACATCGGCAATACTAGTTGCTCTTGTTTCAAACATATGTACTGAAATGTGTAACGGTCTGTGGAGACTGCCGGGGAAATTTTTGGAATACTGATGTGACCATGTCTACCCTTACTACGAAGATTAATAAATTTTAATAAAAAGTGGACTAAATATTACAACCCTTTTATACAAAATGCATTCAGATTATTTTATTATTATCCTGATTATTATTTCAATTAATTTCAATAACAGTATGTATTATGAAAACACGTTCGGCATCTCAATATTTAATATACAGAGGCAAACTCTCGCCTGATAAGTTGTTGTGACAAGTGTTGAATGTCAACGTCCGGCAAATTTAACAGTTGTATAATGGCCTTGTTTGCAATTACTATGTTTCACTAAATGAAATGTTGAGTTACCTGTCATTCTGTCGTGCTGTATCAGTGTTATAAAAACGCTGCTTTCCTAGGTCTGACGTAAACCCTTTCAACCCTACAAACCAAAAAACACTGTTTTTTAACAATAGAAAAGAGCATACCACACAGATATTCAGGGGTGAAAGAGTTAGTACATGACCTTTGTCATCTTTTTACGTCTCGTGCAATCGAGATGAACTGTGAAGTGCTATATATCAGAAAGTCGTCATCAATCAATTTTAATCATACATTTACACATTCAGGCAATGAACAATCGGATTCCTCTGAATTTAGTCACCGAGAAGTGGAAACAGAGCTGGATAAATTACATGACCAATATGTACTGGTCCCAGCAGACAAAACTTCACATAATGTATTTTTATTTGTAAGCCCAATTATTCCGACACTCAGTTAGTTAGACACCCCATTAATCCGACGTCCCATTATTCCGAGTTTCGTGTTAACACCCAATATGCCTCTGGTTTAGAAATCGACTGGTTTTTACGACTGGAAAATATTTTTAGAAATAAGAAAATAAGTTTTTATTATTAAGAAACTAACTGGTTTATCAATATCAAAAAATGATTTTTTGATATAAGAAAATAATTTTAATAGCCAAACTTATACATCTAGACTTTTTTTTCATTATTTCTTATTTAAACATAATTATATCACAATATTGATAATTAAAAGAAAATAATTCAGACTCACACACCTACTATCTATCTATCTATCTATCTATCTAGCTATCTACTTGAAATTATTTTGTTCATTTGCTTCATGAAACTGTATTAAATATTTTTATTATTATTTAAAAATGATAATACCGTTCGCAGATATACGCTCAGTATTGTTTCAAAATTACAGCACATGCTTGTCTTGATCTATTATTTATTGACAATAAATTTGCAATGTTTTGAGACGTGGTATTTCATTTAACTATCGGCATTCCTATGAGAACCAGTGCCCCCTTTATGGCAGACCTGTTCATTTATTCATACGAAGCTGTCTTCATTCAGAAACTGCTAAATCAAAAATAAAAAAAGAAAAAAAGAAAAGGCTAGCAGTGTCCTTTAATTTGACATTTAGATATATCGATGACGTCTTGTCAATTAATCTTGACAAATTTTATACATATGTCAATGCAATATATCCCAACAAACTAGAACTTAGAGATACAACAGAATCAATCAAACACGCTTCCTACTTAGACATTTTACTTACTATAGACACAGTCGTGAAATAAACAACTAGGCTATGCGACAAACGCGACGATTTCCGATTTCCCATCGAAACTTTTCAAAGTTTAAGGGGTAATATCCCACTATCACCTGCATGTGGCGTTTATGTTTCACAAATGATCCTATATGCCAGGGCGTATTTCATATATAGAAGAAAACTATTCACTGACAAATTATTGACATGGGGTATAAAAAAATCTCGTTTGATGTCAACGTTCCGCAAATTTTACGGTCGTATACTAGTCTTGTCTGCGGTTACTATGTTTCATTAAATCAAATGTTGAGTTACCTGTTTGATATCAGTTTTTGAGACGTCTGTATCAATTGTGACGAGGATTCGTTCCTCATTTTGTCAACAGGTGATGCTTAATCTTCCATGGCACTTGATGCCACCTCTTCAGGTAAATTTTTACCAGATTTGTATATAAATCCTGGACATCCTGAAGATTACTATTTTGGTATCTGAGAATAGAAATTTTTATCTAATTACCATTTCTCTTGCACATTCGAAGCGAACACGACATTTGTCACCCGATGTCACCTGTTCAAATATAAGTTGAAGGTTGATTAGTTACTGTGATATAGAAATCTTTTTGTGTGCTTTTTCTTAAATTAGACGATAGAACACAGGTCAAAAGAAAAATATAAGAAAGAGCCTTACCACTGGTTTCCTGGATGTACACATGATATATCTAATAAGATTCTATAAGGGTCACTTCATTCAGTTTAGAACTAGAGCAAATAAATGCACGTATTTATTCATACTTATACAAAAACATTTGCGCTAGATCAGATGTTTAGCTTGTTTGCCAAGAGTGCAGACGATTCATTTCTACTTTATATCTTTCTATCATGGGCAATGATTTGTTGTCCGTCCTAATTAAACAATTGATTTTTTCAATGATACAAAAACAAATGTTTAGTGTTCATAATACAGGTTTGTAAATGTGGTATTTGTTACTCAAGCGTCAGTAACTTTTCTTTGAGATACTTGACAAAATGCTCGAAACATATGTTGCCACACGGATATGAAATTTTTACGATCGGTATAATGAACCATGTATTCACCATGTTTCACCCGTTAGAAGTTGTGGAATTGCCTACAACGAATGGAAGTAATTTCTCTGATGTTTAAACCAATTTTAATATAGGCTCACACCGTGATTGTCGACAGGGAATGCCTACTCTCCCATGGCATCTGATCCTTTTTTTTGAATATTTAAATGTTCACTATACCTAGAATCCGTCTCCTTGGTCTATTGACAACCAACACTTTCGTATATGTTATTTTCATATTGAATATTGAGTATATTGTTTTATATAACATTATTTATAGAAATGTTTATAATCTTACAAATATTTAAATATAGTCTCTCCTCAAGTAATCTCTATCATTACATTACATGTTACATTACATATAAACAATTGCAATATTATTTCATTTCATTTTAGGGACCAATCCCGGAACAGTACATTTAATTGACATATTACTTTCTTTTAAAATACTGTAAAAATAGTACCATATAAAATATCAATATTTTGTGTAGTACCCATGAACTCACGCTATTTGAAATATTTGATAAACTAATTCTTCTATTGTTTCACGCTAACTGGTTTTATACAATCCTTTGGTAAACAAAAACACAAGACGCATATGTCTGTCCCTGTGTACTCTTAATTGTAATAAATCCGTCATATTCACTTTGTGTATTTTTCAACGAATAAATTCAATATATTCATTAACATACACGATAACAAAACATCATCAGTGCATTGTAATGTCACAGTTGTGTTATCATAACATGCGTAATTTTTTCTAATTAAAATATTCGCTCTAATCATCACCCAAGATAAAAATTCATACATTAATTGTAACTTATTTCGTCAAACACTGTCTATTAAGTACAATGGTTCGATATTGTTCTCTCAACAGATTAAAGACATGTGAAGTCTCATTTTTTAAAATCGTATCATTCATAAACTCAGTCAATATTAGCTTAGTCTTCTAAGAAATATAAAAACAAAAGTCATCGTAGTATTCGTCAGGTGTCCAAGAGAGACTAAGGAAATCTTATTTACATTGGACGGACCTCCGGACGATCCAAAGGTGGAATCAGGTGTCAGGTAAGAGTCTGCGAATCCATAGTCAAATTCAGATTAAATATGTGAGAAAAAAATCATCGCCACAACTGGTATCGACAATAAAACTACTTGTATTGATATGTAACTCAACATTTCATTTCGCGAAACAGTAATTGCAAGCAAAGTAATTATACCGATCAGAACATTTGCAACTGTTGACATTAACCATCATACCTGCTATCTGTGTGACAACTACTTAGTAAGTAATTTACCTCTGTGTATGAAATGTTCATATATTGAACATGCACCGACATATCTGGTCATATGCCAAAAATGAACATATGCAGTCGAAAGAGAAATATTAATACTCATAAAACGTGGTTAATTTTCCGTTTGTGTCGATAGTAAGCTAAGTGTATAATGAGTGAATCCGCATCTAATTAACACATCTTGAATAACCAACAACAAATTATTACTGATCTTTCTCCCTAACTTTTATCAGAATCTTGGTAATGGGTGTATATATAAAAGGTCTTCAAAAATACTGTACAGTTGCTTATTCCAGAAGCGGTGTAAATCAGATGTGGATATTTAAAAATTCTAAACAGCTTTTAGAAAATTTGAAGGCACACAATTTTTCTCGAATTCACAGTATCAAAACTTATGATTTATCAACTCTTTACACTACTATTCCACATAAAAAATTAAAAGAAAGACTTTTTAGCATCATAGACAACTGCTTTTTCACTAAAGGTGGTACCCGAAAATTTAAATATCTAGTGATTGGCTATCAGGATACTTATTTCGTCAAACAACACTCTGATTCTACACATAAGTATACTGAAGTTGATATAAAAAAACATGCTGGAATTTCTAATAGACAATATATTTGTAATGTTCGGAGACGTGGTCTTTCAAGAAACTGTCGGCATTCCTATGGGAACCAATTGTGCTCCTTTATTGGCCGACCTGTTTTCCTTTATTCATACGAAGCAGACTTCATTCAGAAACTGCTGAATCAAAAGAAGAAAAAGTTAGCGGTGTCCTTTAATTTGACATTTAGATTTATCGACGACGTTTTGTCAATTAATAATGACAATTTTCATACATATGTCAATGCGATATATCCCAGCGAACTAGAAATTAAAGATACAACAGAATCAAGTACACACGCTTCATACTTAGACATTTTACTTAATATAAACACAGACGGGAAATTAGCAACTAAGCTATACGATAAACGCGACGATTTCGGCTTTCCCATCGTAAATTTTCCACATTTAAGTAGTAATATCCCTCAGTCACCTGCATATGGAGTTTATATTTCACAAATGATCCGATATGCCAGGGCGTGCACAACATATGAAGATTTCATATACAGAGGTAAACTACTCACTGACAAATTATTGACACAGGGATATCGAAAACCGCGTTTAATGTCAACGTTCCGCAAATTTTATGGTCGGTATAATAGTCTTGTTTGCGACTACTCTGTTTCACTAAGTGAAATGTTGAGTTGCCTTTTCGTTGGCGGTTGTTGAGACATCTGTACCAATTGTGACGAGGATACACTCCTCACGTGTTTCATTGGACTTGACTGTGGACTCACGGCGGGTGTGACCGGTCGACAGGGAATGCTTACTCCTCCATGGCACCTGATCCAACCTCTTGGTTTCCAGAGGTCCGTGTTTGTCCATTTTTACCGGATTTGTATCTATGTCCTGGACATCCTATTGATTTATACTTTGGTATCTGAGATTTTTATATTCGTATATGGTCTATGCAGTTTTTGTATTCAATATGAATATGGTAGCTCAAAATAAATCATTTGAGGTACAATCATCAGGGGAGCGTAGTACATGATTGCAAAGGTTTGCGTTTTTTAATGTGGGCTACATGTTTATTTATTTGTACCAGAATTGGAATTCGACCCTAGTTCTTTTACTGAGCAAATATTGTAATGCATTTTATAAACACATACTATTTGAGGCTGTAGTTGGATGAAAATTAATATTTCCCTATGAACCTATAAAATATTTCAATAGCGTTTGATCACCATGCGGAGTAGTTTTATTATTATTTAAGAGATCCCTGTCTAATAAATCAATACAATGATACTATTATGAATAGGTTGACTTAGTTGACTTTTTGAATTCAGAAGATGATTAATGATCTGTCTGTCTGGATACTGGGAGTTGAAAGTAAACAGAATAAATACGTCTGAGAACCAAAATTGCAGATGGTATAATGAGACGCACATTACTGATATAATAAATCATTTTATTATGTACCATTAATTGGAACTACAAAAGAAGTTACAGATATTATCTGAATGGTAGTATTGACATAAATGATTTGTCGAATCCTGTTTACTAATTGTGACCAGGATGTATTCCTTACTTCTTACATTTGACCTTGACGTTGGACTCGTGACGACAAGGGACGCTTACTCCTCAATGGCACCTGATCCTACCTCTGTATTTGACATTGACCTTGGACTCGTGACGACAAGGGACGCTTACTCCTCAATGACACCTGATCCTACCTCTGTATTTGACCTTGACTTTGGACTCGTGACGACAAGGGACGTTTACTCCTCAATGACACCTGATCCTACCTCTGTATTTGACCTTGACTTTGGACTCGTGACGACAAGGGACGCTTACTCCTCAATGACACCTGATCCTACCTCTGTATTTCCAGACGTCTGTTGTTACAATATTCCCCAGATTTGAACATCTTAACGATTAATACTATGGTATATGTATTTGGTATTTTGTTGTTGTTGTTGTTGTTGTTGTTGCTGTGTACGGTTATTTGTTGCTTAACCAAATATAAATGAAATCCACTATTTGTTGTTGAAAAGTTTGAATATGTTTAATATATGCAGGAAGAAAATAAGAAACAAAACATATAAACGATTTATCAATATTAAAGTTTTACTTCAAAAAGGATATATTTCTCCGACACAATTTTAGTAACGGAGCAGCTTTCCGACAAAGGTTATATTCCAAGTTTGGGTCGATAGTTAGTTCCACACAAAGTGCTAAATTCGATTTTGTGGTTATGCTAACAGCAAATGATGAAGTGTCAGTTATTCGACATTAATTACGAGTAATTGATCATAGTTTCTGGACGACTGCAGTTAGGATATCATTTTCAATAACATATATATCCTTGACCTTTTGATGTACATCACATTCAGCGGAGGCGTCAATTTCCCATTGTCATTACTTTGAATGACGATCTAGAAGTTTTTGCTGAATAATGAAGATTCCCGAACGAAACACAAAGTATGTTGTTACCAACATGAGCTTTAATCAAGGTAAAAGAAGCGGACGAATGGTATAATTAGTTCCGTTTTTATTTTTTAAATATTTGTGTTATCAGCATCCGTTTCAGTCGGATGTTGTGAGGTATGTTTGATTCATTACTATCTGTCATTCACTCAAAATAGCGAATATGGTTTGATTTTAATTGGGATTTTGCGTTTTACTACTTCGTGCAAATTTCAAAATGTTGATCGACAAGATCTTTATCATTATAGAGAGATGTACTAGTTTTGTACATGTTTTGTTGGTTCATCAAATAATATTACATAACTATACCATATAACATTCGTGATTTCCTTGAATAAATCACATAAAGCCAATTCAGAAAATATCAAATTACAAAGATTTTTTTAGTTCTTCATATCTTTTTAAGGTCGATTTTGTTATTTCCAAATCCGAAATACTGATTCTACAAAATCATTACCATCTGTGTTATGAAACCTGCAATTCCAAGAACCTATACAAATTCCAGAGTAAAATCAATAATTTGAAGAAATGTCTCATTTCATTTGACAATTAGTAGAATTATACCACTTAAGAACGACGCACGTTATATTTTCCTTCGGTAATAACAGTACACGAAATTATATCATTCATTATTTTGAGATCTTGATTTACTTTTACAAAGTTTACATACAATTACTCATTAAATATGATATATTATAATTTTATTTTGTTTCAAGATATATAATCATTAAAATACGGCTATCGAAAAAGAGATTTTTTAAAATATGCCGCAAGAATCAATGATAAATCAAATCACATAAAAAAAATATTTGTCTAACTATTGCATTGACTTTTTTATCCATCATTAATACTGGTCGCCATCATATACTGCATACCATGGTTATTTTCGCCCCTTTAGGACACAACATATTCACCCTGTCTTATGTTTGCCCAAAATCCCCACGATTTTAGTATATCCGTGCTTCACTTATCTAATATGAACATTTCGCTATCATTTTTAATTATCCCTCTCATCTAAGGTAGAACATAGCAAATATTAAATGATAGCGAAAATGTCTAAAGTGATTGTAAGATATTTACACTGTATACAGTGATTGAAAAATATCTAAGACTTTAAACCATTGAAACAAACATATCAGGGAAATTAATTCCATGTGAGAGTTCAAAAGATCCATAGTACATTGTATTGAACAAGTACTTAAACACATACCTAGACATAGGACCCTCTCTAGTTCAATGTTGTCTGGTTTTTCTGTCAAGGTACGTTTGTTCATTGAAGCAAAGAAGGACTTTAATTAAGATTCAAATTTGGTCTACCATTGCTAAATATACCACTTTTTACACTAATGACACTTCGTTTGTAAACAGCTAATGCAACAATAAATCATGACGAAAAACTGTTAAAAAGCAGACATTAATCTGTAACAATCTGTAATCTGTAACAACATGTGTTTGGTTAGCGTATTGCCACAGCAGGCAGTAACGGTTACCATGACATTACCATCTGGCTCCAAAGAAAAATTGTCTTATGGTCATTTTCACATCATTGATCGAACTAAGAAGACCTTAAAAAAAGAAAATATGTAAGTTGTATGCAGATTATTTCTACTTCTTACATTTATTTTCATAGATTTTGTATTATACTTCAAGTAAGATTAAAGTATTTCATTGTGAAATGTTTGTAGTATCAATGTCTTTAATATTAATTATGAATGTTTTAGTTCTTAGACAGATTGGCCCAGGACTGGATCCAGAGCTGGGCAGAATAAGTCCAAAAATGTACCCCTCTTCAAAAATCTTCTTTAGAACCACTGCGCATGAATGAAAAACGGATTGTTTCTGAGTGATCCACATGGATGTATGATTCAAGTTGGTATTTTTCATAAAAATCGGAATATTAATTTTTAATACGTTTTTGTGGTCTTTTCGGACTTTGTCATTTTCATTCATTTTTGCATGATTTCTTCAAATATCTTCCCTTGCATTCACTTTGATGAATTCATTTAATGTGTTTTACATGTAAAAGAAATGGTTTTGTGCAAGAATTTTGCTGAAATTTAATTTCTAGATTTTTTTTAATTTTTAAGAACTTTTTATGTTTCTTGGCCAGATCAGCCTACATGTACATATTTTTCGAGATCTTCTTTCCACATTTGTGGATGATTCTCAGGTGAGCGATTGAGGCCTTCTTGGACCTCTTTTTATTTATATTTACTTTTAAATTTTATTAACAGAGACTAATTATTCGTAGTAACAGATTATGAAGTCAGTCAACGAGTAAAGAAGTGGAAGATGTCATGGTTAAGGTTTGCCAAAGATCGATGTGATGGCAGAAAAGTTAGACTCAGGACCAAACAGCAATCCATGAAAAATTGTTGAGACCATGTAAAAAGAAGTTCAAATAAATAGATTAATAAACGGTCGTTTATTGGGATCTAAATAGTTTTCTGTTTTTTGTGTTAAGGACTTTCGTTGTTTTCATTTTGTACGTATGGCCAATATAGGCATTCTTTGAAGAAGACAACGTTGGCCCAACATTGAATTTTTGTAAATTCAACGTTGGTACAACGTAGGGCCAACGTAATTACAAAAATGGCATACGTTGGTCCAATGATAGGTCGATTTGCACTAAGCACGTTGAGCTACAAAAAATGCCTATAAAACCCAAGTTTGGCACTTTTTTATTTAATTGATTAACTCAACTTTACTATTTATATATGGACACCACGCTGAAACTGACCTTACTTTCACAAAATATATAGGATTGTAAGCTTTTCATACCTGTGTATAGCTCTTATTTGTTGTTATGGTTACATTAAATACAAGTAATAAAAGTAGAAACAATTCAAATAAAGTTTTGGGTTTAACACAGCTATTGCCGCTTTAAAGTTTTTGCTTAACTCACCCGATAAAAATGAAATTCTAATAAACTTGCGAATATTTATCAAAAGTAATTCATGTCGTGTGTATAATACCACTAATATCATTGAGTATAACCTGCATAAGTAGGTCGTATGCAAATCAGAAACTCTGGGCCATATGATAGTAGACGGGCATGGGATTATATAACAAATTCATAATTACTTTTTATGAACTGAAAAGATCTGAATTATAAGTCTGCATCATTGTTAATACAATGTACAAAACTATGTTACTGTAATAATTTCATTTTATTAGTAGTATTCATGGCGCGCTGGATGCAAAACAACTTTAAAACAAACAAAAAATGTTAACCTGAAACTTATGTTGACTTCTAATTGTGAGATTATCCCTTATTGACCAGTCTGCATGAAAAAAGCGAGGGACAAGTTAGACCTATTCATCTTAAATGTGAATGAAACATTGCAAGCACATTGACTATTTCTAGGTAACCATGTGGTTTGAAAACTATTTATATTTACAGTATTATTGCTGTTCAATGTTTTGGATTTACATCCACTTAAGTATAACCTTTAAAATAACGATGATGAGCATGCAAAATATATGAATTATTCAGTTGTTGCAAAAAATGACTAAACCCCAGTTCAAATGGAGAGCAAACGAAGTATTATAATGTACACCTGCAAAGTTTCGCTCCTTATTGATTTCACCCTTTTGCGACAGAAAACATTCAGTCTTAATTTCGCCCTGAAGCACCATAATTTCATAGATGGCATATATGTCCGTGCTTCAGTTATTTCGCTTTCGTTATTTTGCCCTCTAACTTAAGGACGAAAATAGCAAAAGTTAAACGGAAGCGAAATTTCCCAGGTATGCAGAGGAATCATGTTTTGATTTTTAATTTACCACCCATCAAGTAAATTTAAAAATGAAACATGACAGGAATCCCGCGACATATCATTAGACCTAAATCAACAAACTTTTATCTACTTGACTTTCAATTCGTCCGCTACGCAGTCTTATCATATATTTATCATTATACCTGCATGCAGGGAAATTGTAACACTTGCTGTATCTTATAGAAAACAAATTAATATATCTGTAAATGACATACGTCATTCCATGGAAGTACCTGTATTCCGATTTCAGATGTTTTTGAAATAAGTTGTGATATTGCCTTTATAATTTTGGATGACCATAAGATTTAATCTAAGTTACTTTGTATCATTTTGTATAATGACCATATACCTACCTTGAAACGAAACCATAGCACTTCACCTAGAGATATACAAATATGGAAAGTTTTATATTATTATGATTTTTTTTACAAATGAATATGTTTTACTATAAGGAACTGTGCGTTTTCCTTTTTGTTATTAATGTGCGTAATACTAATGTTGCTTGTACAGTAAGCATTTTGAGAATAATGATTATATTATTCCTGTTGTTAGAAGGACTCGATACCAATTAATTTCTGGCTTTGATGTTTATTTTCAGACTTTGACTTCTTGTTCGTGTTCGGTATATGCACGTTTAATATTGGACTGGCGAAAACAAAACATTAAACAAAGGTAATTAAGAGTCAACTACAGACAATTAGGTAGAATATGATCTGAGACAAAAAAAAACAAGACAACAAAAGTTTATCTTTGTTTACCGGTTAACATGTTTTTGGATATATATAATATCAAGCTAAATAAACAAAACTAGGCGAAAACAACCACAGCAACAAAACTGATATGAAATAGCGAGTTAAAACACGTTAAATCTATATGCTTTCAATCTAGAAAGAACAATATACAAATGACAGCATTCGATTAATTGTCTTTACTCAACATATGACCTTTATTTAAAGGTTTTTATTCGTTTTTGCCTGAATGTTTGAATTATTATTTGCGGAGTTGAACGTAATTACGGCGACGTATACCAATCTTTATAACACGAATGCCTGCCTTTCTGAGTGAGTTTTAAATACTTAATTATATAAGGGAGACAGAGAACCTTTGACAGAACATCGAATTTTCATATCTTTGATTTTTTTCAGAAACGTTTTACGATAGCGAAAATAACTCACTGAAAGGGTACTTTTAATGTGTCAAGTAAAATTGAAGAAGTAATAATCAATAATCAAACTCAAGTCCATTATAACACGACGAATTAGATGTGCAAATGGTCTTAACATGAAGAACAATTACGAATCCCAACTGGGATAAGACCAGGTATCCGTAAGGAGTCAGCGTCTTCTGCTGGCATGCCACACCTGTCGCCAATGTTCCATGGAAATCTTTCTAGTTCGATGAACGGGTCAAATTCGGTAAAAAGGTCAAGCTTGGTGATGAGGTCAAGTTCGGTGAAAAACATGATTGGTGAAACGGAGTCACTGTCTGTGGCCGTGATCCATAGCACTATCTAATATCTCTGAGAGGAGGAGTTCATAATGTTTAACAAGATCCCCGTATCGACCATAAAATTCTTAAACACACGACTCCAACCGTTCAACAACGTAACCTTGTGTAAGTAGTTTATTGGCTAGTTTATTGGAATAAAACATTCGTAAGAAGAACATGCCCTGGCATAACTTATAAGTTGTGAAATGAAAACGCCATAGGCAGGAAAAGATGGAATATTACTACGTAGAAACAGGAAGTTTGTGATATGGAAATTGAAATCGTCTCGTTTGTGATATGTGAAGTTGATCGTCTTTTCCAATCGACAGGAATAAATCTACGTAAGAAGCAGATGTGTTGCCCGCTGTTGTCTCATTGATCTCTAGCTCAACAGGATACATCTGGCCGAGGTAATTATGAAATTCTGAATTATTTATGGACAGAACATCGTCGATATACCTGTAAGTAAAATTGAACCGAGATGCTAACTGTTTGCATAAGAAATTGTATAAATTCCGCTTCATTTGAATACAAAAATATGTCAGCCAAGAGAGGTGCACAATTGGTACCCATTGGAATGCCGACAATCTGTTGGAAAACTTTGCCCACAAAAACCACGAAGATGTTGTCTACTAGAAACCCCAGCATCTTGATAATATCGTCTTCAGTGTACTTGTTATTGGAATCAAAGTGTTCCTTGACCAAATAGGGTTCTTCATGACCTAACACCAAATATATATATATCTGCGATTTCCATTTTTGTATACAAAAGATTTTTGTATAATAGATGTTAATCTGTTTTTGAGTTTTTGGTGAGAGATTGTTGTTTAAACGGTCGAAAAATCAAAAGACTTGATGCTTGTAATATGTTTGAAATTTGGAGATTTTAAATGTTCCAACAATTCCTTTGAATTTTTTAGAATCCACATATGATTGACTCCGCTTCTTGAGTAGGCCGTTATACAGTACTTTTGAAGACCTTGTTTAATATGTGGTAGAAGTTTGGTAAGCAAAATAGATAAAGGCTTGGTGGAACACTTAGATGACCCCGTAATGAAGCGGTGTTTATAGGGATTTTTGTGAAACAATAACAAACAAAATAAAGAACATTATTGATTTTCTGTTAAAACAAATGTATTAAATCATACTTGAAAAAAAATCTCAACCCTTGTGGTAAGAATCTATAAAAACAATTCTTGAGTTGGACAACCAGATTCTTACCAGTAGAACATTTGATCGCCCCAAACACTGGCTGTACGTCTGCTGCACTCACAGCCAAGTTTGTTGTCAAGAACACGCCATCTAGTAAAAGGGAAAACTCTTACAACAATATAGACCCTCAGGAAATATGATGGCTTAGGTAGAGTGACCGTTGTCAGGTATAGTCACCCGTTGTCAAAAACAGATGAATATTACGCTGAATAGACAGCATGTATTAATTAAATCAAAACCTGAGAAGTTAACACGTGATGTACTAAGTACATATTGTTTCATTGTTTTAGTTAGATACTACACCAGATCTATTCTTTTTTCTTGCAGAATCTGTTGCCGATCGCTTTTTACAGAATTGAATCTGTTACTATCCGAATCTTTGATTCTGTTTAACGGGTCGAGTATGCACTCAAAGCTTTCCGATTGAGTTCCAACGGACGGTCATATGAGGTCAAAATAAATCGATTGTCAGTCATCTTGGACTAGAATTTCACGAAGTCTTATTTTATATGTTTAGACCTCAAAACACAGTGAAATGTTATTATTTTTGACAAAATGTTTGAAATATTTTTTAAATACATTTTCGATTTTACCGCATTTAAAACCAAACATAATTTTGATAACTTTTTGACACCAGGCCTCTAAATCATACACATGTTCTTTTTAAATACTGGCTAGTTTATTTTCGTAAAAGTATGGAACTCGAAAGTCAATTTGAAATGTTATTTTAGTATTGATGGGACGTTAGTCTGATCACAGCGAAGATATTTGTATCGTTTAGTATTGCTTAAACCATAAAAATTTCCAACACACAGTATATAAACAACTCTTATCACATTCACCTAGGTATCACACTGACAGAGCTTTTACATGCATCAAGCATGATTATTATCTTTCATCGTTAGATAGTATACTGGAGCAAGGCCGCATACAGTGACTCCCTTTCGCTAAATAGATCGGAAACTAACTAGTGGCATACTCACCGAGCATGACCTTTATACCGAACTCGAGAGGCTTCTATGTAACATCTGCGACGGTGTGGTATGCTAACAAGGGACACTAAACCCTATCGGTCACCTGGTCCCATCCTGTATGAGATTCGCAATTGTTCTTCATGCTGAGAGCATTTGTATACGCACTTTGTCGTATTCTAGCGGACTTTGAGCTTCGATTATCCATTGGTACTTCTTCATCTTAACCATAACCATTACATTCCAGACTTATGATACTGGCAGAATAGACGAAATCTGTGTTTAAAGTCGAAGATATATATAAATTATACTGTTCAAGATAATAGGAAAAAGATTGTCCAAAACATCAGAAATTTACTACAAAAGGGAAATAACTCCCATAACGGTCGAACCGACAATTTCGGCCTTGTTGGCTTTTTTGTAGACCTTTGTGTGCTGAACATTTTTCCTTCTATCATTTTCTTACTATCTATCATTCACTTCATGATAATGTCAAAAACAGTCAAAACATGACTAATCCACTTAAAATGCGAATTTACTCCCATAACGGGCGCCCTGACAATTTCGGCCATGTTGACTTTTTTGACTTTGAGTGCTCAACATTTTTGCTTCTTTTACTTTTTCTCTGTCTATTATACTTTTCAAGATAATAAGACAAAAGTGTCCAAAACATAAAAAATGCACTAAAAAGGGGGAATATCTCTCATTAGGGGCGACCTGACAATTTCAGCCCTCTTGACTTTTCTGTAGACATTTGCGTGCTAAACATTTTTTTCTTTTTTCACTTACACTCTATTATAGTTTTCAAGATAATGTCATGAAGCAGTCCAATATATGAAAAATCCACTTAAAAGTGGAAATAAGTCCCATAAGGGGCGACCAAACAATTTGGACCAATTGACATTTTTGAAGATCATTGCATGCTTAACATTATTGATTCTTTCACTCTCTATCTATTATACTTTTCAACACAATAAGACAAAACTGTCTAAACAATGAGAAATCCACAAAAAGGGGAAATAAGTCAAATAAGGCGCGACATGTCAATTTCGGACCTATTGACGTTTTGTAGCTCTTTGCGTGCTGAACATGTTTGCTTCTTTCAATTTTACTCAAGATGTCAAAAAGCTTCCGAAAACATGAAAATTCCACAAAAAGGGGAAATAACTCATACAAGAAGCACCCTGACATTTTCGTTCCTATTGACCTTTTAGACCTTTGTGTGCTTAACATTTTTGCTTCTTTCACTTTTACTGTACTTATTACACTTTTCAAGATAATGTCATAAAACAGCCCAAAACATTAACAATCCACAAAAAGGGGAAATAACTCACATGAAGGTCGACCCGACAATGTCCACCAAAATTAAATACATGTATTGGTAGATTTTTGCAAGCCGCTCATTTTAAGGTAACGGTTTTTTACTAAGTTTAATAATTTTGGAGATACATGTATTAAATAAAAAAAATCTGCTGTTCATTCTTTCTGTTTATAGCCATGGAAGCCATATATGGTCCTAGCCCTTTTTCATCCGCAATTTTAATGCAGCTTTACATGGTTATACTTTCTGTCAAGTTTGGTTCAAATTGACCCAATGGTTCTAGAGAAGTAGTCAAAAATGTTGAAAATCTTACAAAAAACAGCATATGTTCCGTTTACTTAGGTTTCTGTGACCTTGACCTTTGACCTTGAAATTTTGTAAAAATTATTCTTAGAGATTTCCTAAAAACTTTCTCATATATCTTTTTGAGTTATTAAACAGTTTATATTACAACTATAGCCTTCTAGTGACTCGTTTACAGATAGATTTCATTTTCATATGTCCAAATTCATGTCCCGATTCACTTAACTTCGATTTTTGAACATTATTCTTAACATAATCTATGATTAATTATTTGATAACCAACCAAGAGGTATAAAACACGTTAAACATCATATTGGCAGCATGTTTTGTGGCATAAAAAGGGGAATAGATATATACCTTTTTAAAAACATTAAAAACGCCTTGTAAAATGCAAATACATGACCGAAATCAGTAATTTATACATATAATATGTATAATGTATATAATAAACGGTATTCAAGATACAAGTAAATTAGTATAAGTACATTAGATAAGATAAATGACTCGAAACATACGAGCCGGTCTGGCTCAGTCGGCAGCGCGCTCGACTCTTGATCGTGAGGTCGTGAGTTCGAGTCCAGCCGGCGGCAGGTTGGTTTTCTGTCTGTCGGATGAGACAGTAAAAACCGTGGTCCCGTGTCACAGTAGGTGTCGGCACGTTAAAGAACCCTCACTGCTCAATGGCCGTAAGTGCCGAGCATAGGCCAAAATTTGAAGCCCTTCACCGGCGTTTGGTGACGTCTCCATATGAGTGAAATATTCTTGAGTGGGACGTTAAACATCAATAAACAAACAAACAAACTCTAAACATACACTGGGGCACATGTACCGGATTATATTTACACCGTCCCTATTGTTAATGTAAAGTGCGGCCAAAACAAGTCAACAGAGAAAGAAGTGTTGGACACCTAAACCTATTTGGCTCAAATAACACGTTGTTTTTGAAAGCCAAAGGATTAAACATATACCGAAAAACTCTAGGGCGATAATGACAATGACATTTGCGTTTATTTATCCCGAGGCGAACATAGAGGCAGCCATATTCGCTGTTTAAAATGACTTAAGTCAGATACGTGCTGAACAAAAAATATGTCTAAGAATTTCTTTATGGTTCACAACTTTACCCAAGTTTAGAAAATTTTCAAGATTTTAATACAAACTTGAAGTTGAGAAAAATAATTGTCTGAGAATAGTTTTATGGCCCTGAGCCCAGATGATAAGATTTTTAAAGATGTATCCAGTTTTGATCCTTTTTGGAGTCCCTATGGCTCCTAGCTCCTTTTCAATCGCAAACTGTATGCGGCTTTACATGGGAATGCTGTATGCCAGGTTTGGTTGAAATTAGTCCATTGGTTCTTGAGAAGAAGTCAAAAATGTCTAAAAGTTAACAACGCACGACGGACGATGAACGACGACAGAAAAAACACGATGGCAATAGGTCACCCTGAGCTTTTGTTCAGGTAACCTAATTAGACTTAACTACACAATAATCGCTCATAAATGTTATTTAAAGTAAGTTTTCTGAAAAACAATTACTAAAGGTTTAATTCATTATTGTGATTTTGGTGCGGTTAAACTTTGTTCTTCTCAATTAAACCTAGTTTTTCTCCAATTAATTTGGACTACTGTGAAAAACTAGCTTCAACTGGGGTAAGTTAAACTGATTACTGTGCTGTTGGTGTGTCATGTGTTATTACGAATAGTATCATGTACTTTATTCCTAATATATTTATTTCATACCCATAGGAAAATATAAGACACATTCACGACGAACTAAATATTATTTTCAACATATTCTTGCATGTTTTCTGTGATCTTTTCTATAAATGTGCCATAGACATATAAAGTGAAACCAGGGCAAAACTACATTAATATCCTATGTTACAATGGCTGATTTGACGAAGCTTCATTTAAGTCCCACCAGTAACTTTGCAATTATATAAATATTCAATTATCATCATATGAAGTGCAATACATTTTATTCTTTAATTACAAACTATACATACCTACCTGATACCTTAAGAACTAAAACTTGTATACATGGATGTTTAACAAACTTTATCAAATTGTGATTTCATAACTCTGTGTCTGGTGCAAGAAATAAATGAATATAAAAGCAGCCATGTTGTCCCTTTAACATATTTATATTGGAGACATGTCAAATAGATATTTAATGCCATGGATGTGTAGTTAAGACAAATAAAGACTGTTATTGTAAACCATTTGGTAACAAGTCAAATATCGATCCCGATAATGCATAGTCATTTTAAGTGAAATTGTGTTTGTACAAAGACAGATATGAAATACAATTAAGATGGTTCAAACAGAGGATAGATATTTATTGAGAATATATGTCAGATATTTGCACCATTCATTTTATGACTCAATTTATTTTTTATTAATTTATTATTTCTATTGTAGGTTCATCAATGTCACCCTTTGCTTTTTAAATGAATAACGATTATAGTGTTTTTCGTTGTCCGTTATCTTCAACAGTTTTACAGTCAACTGTATAGTCAAGATAATTAAATATAAAAAAAATCTCAGATACCAAAGTATAAATCAATAGAATGTCCAGGACATAGATACAAATTCGGTAAAATAAGGACAAACACGGACCTCTGGAAACCAAGAGGTGGAATCAGGTGCCATGGAGGAGTAGGCATCCCCTGTCGACCGGTAACACCCGCCGTGAGTCCACAGTCAAGTCCAATGAAATACATGAGGAGTGTATCCTCGTCACAATTGGTACAGACGCCTCAACAACCGCCAACGATATTTTCAATATCCCTGTGTCAATAATTTGTCAGTGAGTAGTTTACCTCTGTATATGAAATATATATTGTTGTGCATGCCCTGGCATATCGGATCATTTGTGAAATATAAACTCATATGCAGGTGACTGAGGGATATTACTACTTAAATGTGGAAGGTTTGACTTGAGTATTGAGTAAATTTGGTAACTTCCAGTGCTGATCTCGCAGCAGTATCTGTTGTTATTCGGGGCTATCGCCAAAGGTGTTGGTAATATCACAGATAAAATAGATGCATTCTATAAAAGGTATTACTACGACGAAATATCCTCGTGACTAAATTTCACCGTTTAGCAGAAGGCAATTCAAAATTTCTGCAAAAGGAAACCATTTGAATTTCACCAGTATGTTTACAAGAGAACAATGGTAATATACCTCCTTAACTGAAGGGATTCAAATATGATGTAGATTGAATATTATGTATTTGATGTTTTAAAAAATGTAAAGACTTGCCCTCTGAAATAAATTCTTTTCTTGGACGAGTGTTTTACTTTGTACAGCATTTAGTCTTTGCACTTTTTTCTTTTTGTTTAGTTGAATATTTTTGTCTTTTAATATAAAAATCTCAGATACCAAAGTATAAATCAATAGAATGTTTTCCGGTGTCTTTTAACTAAGACTTCGTGAGTTCATTGAGCATGAGGAGTGTATCCGTCACAATTGGTACATATCAACATTGAACTAGTCGCAAACAAGGCTAATACCGACCATGCCGTTGTGTATGCAATAATTTGTCAATTCGTTCAAAATATTTAACTGTTTTATTGAGCATTCTTTAACAGTGATAAGAAAAAGTAGTTTTTACAGCAATAAAGTTTAGAAATACTATTCGATATGTAGTCTACAACTGTACCGTAGAATTGATATACTGTACAATTTATTGCTACTTTTCTGAAGAGCTGTAAATGACTAAAAATCAACATGCTGCTGATGTTACAGATGTATGGTGCGATATTTGATTACTTATGAAATCATCCACTCAAGTTATATATTGCTGTATGTATTGGTCTAGCTGGAGAAGTGGCACATCCGGGTTCTTCCAATGTCTATTTCCACAAAAATATGAATGTACAGGTTAACCTTTCTGTCTAGCTAGGATTCCACGCATAACTGTATCTCATTTTTTATGCCAACAAGTAGCCCGTCACTCCTGCTATGATCTTATTTAGACAAGATGTATTTATAAACATGTCACTTTACCTTGGTAGACAAAAAGTAATGAGGGCATTGAATGTGATACAATGAAAACGTATTTGAAAGCAATTATATAACCTGTCGCCTGTGTCGTATGATAGTTAGTCCGGCTTTAAAATATGTCCGGCCGGACCGATAATGTAAATATTTTCGAGCCAGTGTCCGTCCATCTATAATTGTTGGTCCGGGTAACAGAATATCATTATCATGGATATTTAAAAAATGAATTTAATAAAAAGAACTGCAATTTGGCAAATCCGACTGTTTTGTTTTGTTACAGTTGCTATCATACGTTTTAATATATTGATGGATGTAAAATTTAGAAGAAGATTTAATGCAATATTTCATCTCATGTAATACGAAGAGATCATGATCCGGTGGTTAAAATAACAAATGTATTCGTATATTTACAATAAACTTGCGCAACGTAGATCATCGTATCACAGGGTTTGAAACCGCCATCACTCTGACCTTTGATAATTATCTTCTGGTAGATTTTACGTAAAAAACAGATTGTCAAGACGAGAGTTTGTGCATATATCATTCCATGTAAAATAATTCGTCAAAATTCTCAGTATTAGAAGGCTATAACAACAATGCAAATAAAATTAGTTCAGGCATGATGATAATTATTCTTAGAGTTCGAGATGACATATACTGGATATATATTATACCAACTCTACGGTGTAAAAACCAACCGAGTCGTAAACAAAATTACCTAACAATCAACGTCCTGCTTAAGAAACATTCGTTTTATTCACATTTAATTTTTCATGTAATGCAATCAAACGATAGTAATAGTCGCTATTTTAAATTTGTTTTTATTAAGCTTATTTGTCTGTGTCATTTCCGTGCAAAATTAGTCAGTTTAAGATTCCGACCATTTCTTCAGTGTCAAAAAATATTGGGACACGTTCGTTCAGGGAAATCTCCGCCACTATCGGTCCAACACTGTCGGACCATAACACACCCGACCTTTGTTTAAATCGGTCCTTATTCCATGTCTTGAGATATGTCTGTCTTTGGTTGAACATTTACTCTAAAAATACAGCATTGGATTTATTTTGGAAATAATTATATATATTTTGGAAATATATATATTTCCGAGAATGACATGGCCGAGACTGTGATGGGACGAGTTGGTAGTTGACCGAGATCTCCAGTAGCGGAAAAGTTGCGGTAAAGATTCTGCGAGTGTTGGACCTAGATGTCACATGTATTTTATTGACATCTAAATTATATAAAACTATAAAACCAGATATCCAGTAGATATTACTTTCAGTATTAATTATTTTTCGCCTTAGAATGCGCTGGTTTGCAGTTTTCGAAAAACAAGTTTATCATAGTATGAATATCGATAAATAAAGGAGTGTCTGAATTATATTGCATCGGGATTGGCATAGGACTAGTAACAAACACACATGCAAGTTCCACTTGCTATTGGATTTTATAAATCTGTAATCTGGCAGGTCAAAGATAATTGAAAAAAATTATTGCCCAGATTGCATAATACTTACAAAGCGACAAACAAACAAAACTTAACATTGTTATGATTTTCTTTCGGTAATTCCCGTACGGAGGATTCAAATTACGTCATATATGGGAATCTTCTGTACACTAGAAACATGTTTCGTATACAGAGGCTACTACTTACTGATCACGTGCTGTCACAAGAATATCGGGAATCTGGTTTTCTGACAAATTTTCCCAAATCTTATCTCTGTGAGTTTGTAATATAGTATGCTTATTTTTCTAAATGTAGCATTTTCATTGTTTATTGTTTGTTAACTTTGAACAAATGTTGACACAATGCATAGGTATTCTGATAAATGCCTACCATTGATTAAATATATAAATGAATTAATTTATTTACATAACATTGGCATATTTTCAAAACGTCTTGTGAAGAGGAAACCTTATTTGACATCACTTATCATTACATAGTTATAGTAAAAAACAATATGTTGATAACCTATTTAGAAATACATATCAACAAACATACTAAATAAATGAAACGAATATCTCAAACGTTCACAATTAGTATAGAACAGTTATCTATAACTTTACTTATGCATTTGCTCTATATAAGTCTACAAACTATTAAAAGTATTAAAAGAAACCCGATTTTGTGAGAAATGAACGCTCTAACATCGAAGCACATTTTTATAAAAAAAAAATCAAATTGCTGAAAGTCAAGCTTATGCCTTTGTCAAATTTGATTTTTTTGCGATAATGTAGATTCAAAGCAATATCACAACTTTCTATGTTTTATATTATATAAATATGATTGATTTCCTGCTTGTATATACGTCGTTCATATTGAGATCTACGGGGATACATTTGAAACCAAACTCTACACTAATTATCAACGACTATATGTACATTATCAATTGATAATAATGTAGGTCGATAAACCCAAGGCCACGTTTGAATTTGGTTGAAAAACACCAGATCGAACGAGTTTTAGATCCAGATCACACCTCTTAATGATTGCAATTACCCGCTAATAAAACGTGTAAACATCCCTAGACTATAATTGTTTTATTTTTTCTTTAATTAACCGAAATATTGGAATACCTTAATGCCATGGAGGCTGTTTTTCCTATTGGAAGCACTATAGAGTCAATAAATGCTATGTTTACTCGGGAATACCGTAAGTCATATTTTTAATTAACCACGTGATCGTCATATGAGCCTTTTCTTGATTAGCGGTAACCCCAACAATATCTTATCATATTATTCAATAGCTAATCAGTTGTGTAATCTTAATATAATGGTCGATAGAGTGCAATATGCAATGGACATTGTAAAATCTACATGTGATAGTCTAGATTCTGATTTTGCTTACTTTAGTTATGTAACAGCTTCCTTTGCCATGTAAATGCATGTTATTATTTCTGTAGTGCTCTCTTAATGACTATTGAAGTTGGCTTATCTTGATCAATTTTTTCTTTATATTCATACCCTCTTATAAGTGGTTTGTGTCTTTATGTCTGTTTGTGTAAATGCATGTAATTGTGTCTTTTCATGCAGCTTTCTGCGATATTATGTTGTTCAATTGCATGTTACGATATTAGACTGTAGTATCTTAACATCGTACAAAATCAAAAGTATTGCCTCCGTCCTATCCATCAATATGAATGGAATCCATTTGACAATCATTCAGAAGAAATTTACATCCGTATAATCGGTATTATCTATATAATAACCATTAAGTGGAAGCACATCAGTCAAATCATGTAGTTACTTTTTAACACAAGGTTGAACTATCAGGAGAAGTATACATACATTGAAAACAGATATTGTTGGTCATTTGAAAATATTTTATTAGAGAAAAAGTTAGGTTTCTTGCTTTATATTCGGCAAACGTGTTTTTTTTTCTTTTGTATTAGGACGCCGTAAACTAATAAATGAAGTGCCGAAATTATCACCTGTGCTACAGCACAGTAAAAGGAATTTCAGAAAGTTCGCACTGACAGAGCTAAAAACGGGCATAAGCTGTGGTAATTTTTTATTCTTTCCTTTTTACTAATTAGATAAACAAAAACAAATAAGATATATACAGGCATATTTTTTGTTAATTCCTGTATATTTTGTAAATAATTACCTCAGAAACACGTTTTAGCAATTATTCATTTGCAATAAACTTATTGATTATTTCAGCCTTACTATTTGGACATGTAAACCATACTTGACCTGACCTTATACGTTGTATATAAAAATATAAGATATTTTATTTTTGTGTATAACTCATATTTGTTATTGTAAATCGATTACAAAAAAAAAATAAACATATTTTGGATAAACACGGCTAATGACCCTTTAAATATACAAAATCTCAGATACCAAAGTATAAATCTTTACAATGTCTAGGATATAGATACAAATCAGGTAAAAATGGACAAACACGGACCTCTGGAAACCAAGAGGTGGGGTCAGGTGACATGGAGGAGTAAGCATCCCCTGTCGACCGGTCACACCCGCTGTGAGTCCACAGTCAAGTCCAAATGAAATACGTAAGGAGCGAATCCTCGTCACAATTGGTACAGACGTCCGCCAACGAAAAGGCAACTCAACATTTCACTTCGTGAAACAAGACTATTATACCGACCGAAAAATTGGCAAACGTTGACATCAAATGCGGTTTGTCCCTGTGTCAATAATTTGTCAGTGAGTAGTTTATATCTGTATATGAAATGTTCATATGTTGAACACGTCCAGGCATGTCGGATCATTTGTGAAATATAAACGCCATATGCAGGTGCCTGTGGAATATTACTACTTAAATGTGGGAAAGCCGACATCATTGCGTTTGTCGTTTAGCTAAGTTGCCAATTCTCCGTCTGTGTCTATAGTAAGTAAAGTGTTATGAAGCGTGTGTGCTTGATTCTGTTGTATCTTTAATTTCTAGTTCGCAGGGATATATCGCATTGACATATGTATGAAAATTGTCATTATTAATTGACAAAACGTCGTCGATATATCTAAATATCAAATTAAAGGACACCGCTAACTTTTTCTCTCTTTTGATTCAGCAGTTTCTGAATGAAGTCTGCTTCGTATGAATAAAGGAACAGGTCGGCCAATAAAGGAACACAATTGGTTCCCATAGAAATGCCGACAGTTTGTTGAAAGACCACGTCTCCGAACATTACAAATATATTGTCTATTAGAATATAAAAAATTCAGAAACCAAAGTATAAATAAATAGAATGTCCAGGACATAGATACAAATCCGGTAAAAATGGACAAACACGGACCTCTGGAAACCAAGAGGTGGGATCAGGTGCCATGGAGGAGTAAGCATCCCCTGTCGACCGGTCACACCCGCCGTGAGCCCACAGTCAAGTCCAATGAAACAAGTGAGGAGTGTATCCTCGTCACAATTGGTACAGACGTCTCAACAACCGCCAACGAAAAGGCAACTCACCATTTCACTTAGTGAAACAGAGTAGTCGCAAATTTCAGCATGTTTTTTATATCAACTTCAGTATATTTATGTGTAGAATCAGAGTGGTGTTTGACGAAATAAGTATCCTGATAGCCAATCACTAGATATTTAAATTTTCGGGTACCACCTTTAGTGAAAAAGCAGTTGTCTATGATGCTGAAAAGTCTTTCTTTTAATTTTTTATGTGGAATAGTAGTGTAAAGAGTAGAGAAGTCATACGTTTTGATACTGTGAATTCGAGAAAAATTGTGTGCCTTCAAATTTTCTAAAAGCTGTTTAGAATTTTTAAGTATCCACATCTGATTTACACCGCTTCTGGAATAAGCAACTGAACAGTATTGTTGAAGTTTCTCCTTAATGGCTGTCAATATCTTGGTAAGGAGTAAAGATAAAGGTTTGGTAGAACATTTGCTGGATCCTGCTATGTATCTTTGCTTATATGGGGTTTTATGAAATTTAGGTATCCAGTATAGATGTGGTAGCTCGAAATCGGTATCCGTTGTAGGTATATCAAATGAGCGTAATACGGACACGTGATTTTGAAGGATCTCGTCCTTTGAAAGTGAGCTACGTGTGTATGTAGGATTTCCAGAATTCGTATTAAACCCAAGTTTTTCTAATAAACAATTATAGTAATGTGCCTTACAAATAAAAACTATATTATCTGAGGCTTTGTCTGCTGGTACCAGTACATATTGGTCATGTAACCTATCCAGTTCAGTTACTACTTCTGGATCATTAAATACAGAGGGATAACGTGTTTTCATAGTCCCTTTAAGTTTTCGAATATCTAAATGTCAAATTAAAGGACACCGCTAACTTTTTCTTCTTTTGGTTCAGCAGTTTCTGAATGAAGTCTGCTTCGTATGAATAAAGGAACAGGTCGGCCAATAAAGGAGCACAATTGGTTCCCATAGAAATGCCGACAGTTTGTTGAAAGATTACGTCTCCGAACATTACAAATATATTGTCTATTAGAATATAAAAAATTCAGAAACCAAAGTATAAATAAATAGAATGTCCAGGACATAGATACAAATCCGGTAAAAATGGACAAACACGGACCTCTGGAAACCAAGAGGTGGGATCAGGTGCCATGGAGGAGTAAGCATCCCCTGTCGACCGGTCACACCCGCCGTGAGCCCACAGTCAAGTCCAATGAAACAAGTGAGGAGTGTATCCTCGTCACAATTGGTACAGACGTCTCAACAACCGCCAACGAAAAGGCAACTCACCATTTCACTTAGTGAAACAGAGTAGTCGCAAATTTCAGCATGTTTTTCATATCAACTTCAGTATATTTATGTGTAGAATCAGAGTGGTGTTTGACGAAATAAGTATCCTGATAGCCAATCACTAGATATTTAAATTTTCGGGTACCACCTTTAGTGAAAAAGCAGTTGTCTATGATGCTGAAAAGTCTTTCTTTTAATTTTTTATGTGGAATAGTAGTGTAAAGAGTAGAGAAGTCATACGTTTTGATACTGTGTGAATTCGAGAAAAAATGTGTGCCTTCAAATTTTCTAAAAGCTGTTTAGAAATTTTTAAGTATCCACATCTGATTTACACCGCTTCTGGAATAAGCAACTGAACAGTATTGTTGAAGTTTCTCCTTAATGGCTGTCAATATCTTGGTAAGGAGTAAAGATAAAGGTTTGGTAGAACATTTGCTGGATCCTGCTATGTATCTTTGCTTATATGGGGTTTTATGAAATTTAGGTATCCAGTATAGATGTGGTAGCTCGAAATCGGTATCCGTTGTAGGTATATCAAATGAGCGTATACGGGACACGTGATTTTGAAGGATCTCGTCCTTTGAAAGTGAGCTACGTGTGTATGTAGGATTTCCAGAATTCGTATTAAACCCAAGTTTTTCTAATAAACAATTATAGTAATGTGCCTTACAAATAAAAACTATATTATCTGAGGCTTTGTCTGCTGGTACCAGTACATATTGGTCATGTAACCTATCCCAGTTCAGTTACTACTTCTGGATCATTAAATACAGAGGGATAACGTGTTTTCATAGTCCCTTTAAGTTTTCGAATATCTAAATGTCAAATTAAAGGACACCGCTAACTTTTTCTTCTTTTGGTTCAGCAGTTTCTGAATGAAGTCTGCTTCGTATGAATAAAGGAACAGGTCGGCCAATAAAGGAGCACAATTGGTTCCCATAGGAATGCCGACAATTTGTTGAGAGACCACGTCTCCGAACATTACAAATATATTGTCTATTAGAAATTCCAGCATGTTTTTTATATCAACTTCAGTATATTTATGTGTAGAATCAGAGTGATGTTTGACGAAATAAGTATTCTGATAGCCAATCACTAGATATTTAAATTTTCGGGTACCACCGTTAGTGAAAAAGCAGTTGTCTATGATGCTGAAAAGTCTTTCTTTTAATTTTGTATGTGGAATAGTAGTGTAAAAGAGTAGAGAAGTCATAAGTTTTGATACTGTGAATTCGAGAAAAATGTCTGAAGAGGTGATAAGCGTTTTACGCAAATGTATGTCAGGCAAGGATGGTGAAAGACAATGTACTGAAGATGTTTCTCATGTTTTATAAACATATTTTGACAGATAAACCTGGTAAATTTGAATTTGAGAAGCGTTCTATGTTCATATATGTAACTAAGTAAATGGAGTGTTTGTCAAATAAATGTACAATAAATTGTACTAAGGACCTTTAGACCTTCCACGTATACTCTGAAGATTGATCTATTTATCTATAGTTTAAAGTAAGTGGAAGAGCTGCAGACATTGCAATTACTTCATTTGATACTTTTGTCAAAGCTTTGATAAATCTATAGATATAAATTATAGGCCTAGCATTCTTTTTACACTAAGACGGAGAAGCCAGTTTAATGTTTTATATGTAACATAACTTAAATTTAGAACATGATCATATTTCTTTTCAAAAGATTGATATGGTAACTATACTTGTAACAGTAGTAATTACTGCAGACTACGACATTAAACGTATATAACAGGGAATCGTTTGAACTTGTCGTACTAACCCCAACTTTGAATGGTACATCTAACTACCTAATTGGTACTGAACTACGGAAATAGATGGTGAAAATCATGATTATGCTCTGCTCTGTAAGGTCATGTGCACCGTCATCGTATTCTATATCACAAGTTTCTTCAGACGAAAGACTGAAGGTGTCCTTTCAGAATGCTAGGTGGATATATATATATATATATATATATATGTGTAAACACAAACGATGCCAAAATTGTAAACAAATTAATAGTACAATATAGTTATTTAAAGTTAATTTCGAATAGGAAAGAAGTAAAAATTTAAATGTAGAAATTCGACAATTTACGATTGATTTGAGATGTTATAGGCAGCTCTATAGCGTGCCATTTGAATTTAACCGCCGCTGATGACGTCATCAGAATACTGGCTTCTGATTGGTCAATTCAAATGGCACGCTATAGATCCACCTGTGACGTCATAACCGGAAGTACGTCATACCGGAAGTGACGTCATACCGGAAGTGAGGTCATGTTGTCATGGCAATAAGGAGAAAGAGCCAATCGTTGAGCTCGGAGGCGTGTCTATGACCGGAAGTGGAAGGTTGTGGGGGCGGCCATCTTGGCTAAGGAGCCAATGATGCCTTCGTTACAAGAGGTTGGGGTCACAAGAGGTCAAACGGTAGAGAGAGAAGTTGGGTTTTTCCAGTTTTGAGCTGAGAGTGAATCTATTTTTAGAATCGAAACTTTGGGTTTTTTCCAGTTTTGAGCTGAGTGAATCTATTTTTAGAACCGAAACTTTGGGTTTTTCCAAGTTTGTGAAACCAGCAGTAGGTGTCGCCACCGTCGGTTAGAGTGCGCATGCGCGAGAAGCGGTAGGCCGAGCTCGTAACTGTGAGTTAGTCGGCGAGAGTCCTGTTTCAAGTGCGCAAGCGCGAGAAGCGGTAGGCCGAGCTCGACTCAAGCTTGTA
Source organism: Atrina japonica (assembly GCA_030159075.1). Classification (NCBI taxonomy): domain Eukaryota; kingdom Metazoa; phylum Mollusca; class Bivalvia; order Pterioida; family Pinnidae; genus Atrina; species Atrina japonica. The sequence continues at coordinate 840,484 of BROG01000084.1, read as the reverse complement.
CTAAGACGTGTAGAGTAAATGTATAGTGATGGAGTTTTGAGGTCTAGAGTGAATGAACATTGAATAGATGGTGGGGAATTCCCCTGATAGCATAATTAAGTGATAAGTAATGAAAACCTTATTCACGTTGCTAGTTACCTAATTTTTTTCTGAGATATTGTTTGTACATGTTTCATACGGTAAACACTAAACCTATGTAATAGAAATTCAAACACTCACCCTTTGCTGGTAGTAGTTTTCTGACGATGTTGACTCTTCGAGCTCCGGATGGCAAATGAGCTCTCAGAGGTCTAACTGAACCTATACTCTAGTCATGTGACTTTTTTTTCTGAGATAATGCATGGAAAATAATTTTGTCCTATCTGATAAAGAAATGAAACACTCACCCTATGCTGTTAGTAGTGGTTTTTTCTTATGATGTTAACACCTCGAGCTTCGGATCTCAAATGAGTTTTCACAGGCTGAACTGAACCTCTCTCTAGTCACATGACTTACTATATTTAGACTTGAAGTGAATACATCATAACAAAAACACAAGAACACAAATAAAACGTTTAATGTTGAATATACGCGGATAAGTAGTGTGTAGTCACTACAGATTAACACAAACACGAACCCTGCATACCTTTAGTGAAGGTTTCTTTTCGAATAAGTTAGGTGGCCCTTAAAAGGGCCGTTGAATTTTTCTCGTTGGAGAAAAAGTCTATTGGTCATCCAGCAGAAACTTTCGCAAGTACCTGAGGTCCATCTCCTTTTCTTCTATCAACTGTCTTATTTGGCGTTGCCAGTGAACCCTCAAATCACACTGTGCCCATAGCAATGCTCCACCTCAGGCATCGGTGGTAACTGATGGCACAGCTCTTGACGGAGGAGGTATAGGTGGTGGTGTCCTAGGTCTATAAGGTGGTGTTGGTGGCAATGGACGGCTCGTAAACGCGGACCTACGCGGAGTAGCCCTCACAACTATCAATCTTCTCTTCGTCGACGAACACCGATGAATGCTTCTACGTAAATCACTCTCCGATGGTACATCTTCTAAGTTGTCCATGATGATGAACTAATACCGAGACTCGGGCAGTACTAGCTTATATAGAGTGAATGACGTCACGTATTGATTTTTCCCACGTCTAGACATCTGGCCACCTGTTTTTGATATTTTTGACACTTGCCATCTGGCCACCTGTTTTGACACTTGGCATCTGAACACCTTTTGTTGACACTTGGCATCTGAACACCTGTTTTTGACATTTTTGACACTTGACATCTGAACACCTGTTTTTGACACTTGCCATCGGGCCACCTGTTGTTTCTGTCTAGACATCTACGCCTAGACATCTGTGTCTAGACATCTGGCCACCTGGTTTACTGTCACTATTATTTCACCAGTGGCTTATTATTTCTCTGAATCTTTTACTTAGAATGTTTATAGCTCGTGTACGTCTCATAGAGTTGTGTTACACACACTATTACTCTTTGTACACTTATTTTCTTTTTACCTAGAATCTCTATAGCTCGTGTACGTCTCATAGAGTTTGTGATACTACTACTACTTCTCATAGTTTCTCAATGGTGTTTTTTACCCCATATAACTCTTATCCCTTTGTGTCTACCGTGTACTAGTACTATGCTTACACTATAGGAGCACATCTTATACCTAGATAAAATACATAAACAACAAAAATAATTTTGTTTTAATTTTTTAATGTTTTAATTTTCCCTATGAAAAAAAAGGAAATCAAACTGTATTTTCGCAGAGGGTTAGGGGAATGGCCCTCTGGAAAATGTACAATAATTAAATGAACAACTAAACAATTCTTAAACTGTCACTTCATGATGGAGACGGGGTGCCAGTTGCATCAAACGATACACCGTATCCCAAAGTCGGTTTCGGTCGGTTTCTTTGTGCAATTGAGTAGCTCTCCAATCTGGACAGTAGAATTTCTGTTTGTAGACATCTCTAAATGCTTTAGGAATGCTGGATTGCTCTAAACTTTCTTCAAATTTTTCCAAAATGTTCATTTCGTTCACCGTGTCTAGAGCCTCGTCAAAGTAGTGAAACATCATTGTGCCCGTCATCATACATCATCAGGCAGGAATGTTGCTTTTTGACTCGGATGATCAATCTCACAGCCGTAACATTGAGTGTTGGCTACTTCGTACATCTTGTTTAATATGGCTTCTGCGTACACCATGTGCCATTGACTATCAATGGATTGACTGTAGCTCTGCTCCATGTTGTAGTTGATGTTGACGAAAATAACTAGTGTAGTGGTCCACAAGCAAAAATTCATCTGGTCCGTTTCAAGTCTAAACTGCAGTTTTAATAGCTGAGTGAACCACGTGACATTCTTATCTCATGTATGTATTTTTAGTTGCTTTTAAACAATTGTCTCTCGATCATGTCACGTGTTATACCGTAGATCTCCCAATAGATAGGATTTTGCCGTAATGCACTTACATCTTCTGTAAAAGTTTCTAATACGCATACACAATCCAAAAAAAATGTGCGGGTGTTTTCACACCACGTACATAAGTATTCCAATCAGGAGTACATCGTATCTGATGTTTCATTCTTCTGCGTAATAGAGAACAGCAGATCATCCATACAGTTGCAATCATGATATCTCTCTGTGTTCACTCTGATGGGATGTCAGCCTATGGCATACCCATCAGGTCACGTGATCCCTGAATCGTATCTCTGTACTCGCCCCATTTCCCTCATTCTCATTCTCTCTCTCTCTCTCTCTCTCTCAATCTCTCCTCTCTCTCTCTCTCTCTCTCTCTCTCTCTCTCTCTCTCTCTCTCTCTCTCTCTCTCTCTCTCTCTCTCTCTCTCTCTCTCTCTCTCTCTTATTTCTATTCTCTCATTTCTTCTCTTTTTCTCTCTCCACATGTTCACCTTTCTCTCATTTCTTTTTTCTCTCTCTCATTTCTTCTCTCTCCACATGTTCACCTTTCTCTCATTTCTTTTTTCTGTTTTCTCTCTCATGCACACCCCCACCTTTTCTTTCTACTTTATATTGTTTTTAACTTATAAATAACTCATAAACAAGTTTATTCACTCAACAGTTTATTACACCGCTCAAACTAGAAGTTGTTCTTGGGGGATTAGGGTCGTCCCTCTAAGACTACGTACAGTGATACCAAAAACCAAAAAACAAAATAATAATAATAAAATAAAAAAAACAACAAAGAGTTTATAACGTCTCACTACTACGGTTGATCTTGCCCATACAGCGCGGAGCAAAAGAACGTCAGCTTTTGTCCTAGATCGGTCGATTCTGATTCCTTGACGTAATTAAACCCATACTTGTCGTGACTGACAGAAATGATACACGGTTGATTTAGGTACAGGTATACGATATTGCTCTCTTAACCATCTCCAAACAAAACGATCGTTTAGTAAAGGATCAATGTTTCTTCTTCGTGGTCTAGTTTGACGGCTTGACGATTGAAATAAAACATGACTAGGGACACCTCGATGTCTTTGACGTAAATAATACACACAGTAATGTCCACAAACTTTGGTGCGAGGGTGTTGATACATCTGTTGATTATAAATCACTCGATCTGCATAGCTTTTCATAAACTGATAGATATCAGGATAGATCCATGGAGGTAGGCCGTAAGAGTCAAAATATTCAGCAGTCTGTTGACCTATGAAATGAATGGAGACCCAATGCTCTCCTGGTTGATCGTGAGGATCTGTATTGACGATAAATGAATGTTTGCCATAAGGTAGATAGTCCGGTAAAACGTCTCTTGGGTATACTCCGCCGAACGAAGGTCCTACATAAGGGTCTCGTGATAAAATACTATTGAGTTGATGAGCATTCAAGCCTTGAATACTTTGCATGGTTTCAATAGTCTATAGCCACTTCTCTCTGTTTGTTGATTTCTAATACGTTATCAAATTCTCCACAGACAATGCAGTTCACACTCTCTGCTAAAGTTTGAGCAAATTGAAGTTCGATGCGTAAATTTCCTGTTTTTATCCAGTGTAACTTGCTCTGATCATTGTCTTGATCAGCTGTCAAATCAAAACACCGCAAGGTAAACCCTCTTCTATAGTTGTCAATTCTCCTAATCGACCTAATCCTTGATATAAGCTCAAGTATGATCGCAAGTACAAGTTGTTTTCAAAGTCAGGTTCTAAAGGACGAGTGCATAGACTTTCTCCATTGATACTAATATGCACTTTATTGACATGAAAATGTTGGAAATAAAAAGGATTCTTTGTTGCATCCCCATTGAAAGCGGCATTGCTCACCATACCTACTACTATACGTTTTGGCATTTGACCTTGATACAAATGATCTGTAATCTTTGAACGTGTCCAGCAGGAATGGTAAACGTTTTCACTTCTACACGTCTCAAGGGAAATTTAGCAGTACTGGTATTCATCTGTTCGTTCATCTGATTCAGTAAGGTTGCAATGGGTTTCACTTTACGTACCACTAGATACATTTTTAATATCTTCAAATAACCTAATTCACCTCCTCCACACATCATGTAAAAGGGTTCGAGACTTCTATTAAACCTTAGGCGTACATCTATACCATTAGGTAGAAATCGTTTCTGTTCAAACAGATCCAAATGGAGACGATCCATCATATTAAAGGTTTTACTTTCACTGATACGTTCATGACGATCAGCTAATCCTGAGTTTTTCTCGGCGACATCATCAGTATGAGGATTCAACTTGTCAAATCGACCAGGTTGATCCTTGTACCATAAACTGGTAGCACTAATTTGATATTTTAACATTTCGTTAGAAAAGGACACCAACTTTTCGAGATCAGCTCGATAGGGATAGGTATCGGTTCCAGGAGTGATCACTTTTCCATTTAGATTACAATCGATCTCGGAAATCAAACTATGCAGCAAATTGTTGACGGGGGTGATTTGAGTATCATCTGCTAGATCAGTTCCATCTTGTTTGACGATTTTAGCTTCTACGTACACATAGGTCTGGTTCAAATTCCAAATACTCATCGCCTTGTCCTTTGATTTCAAACTCAATAGGAGCAGTTTGTGTATTGACACTAGAGACGGGGTAATATTCCACCCATCTTCCTTCTTCTAAGGTTACGTTGGTGGGAGGGACATTAAACAACTCTTCACTACTACACTCACAGGAATCTTTTTGCATAATCATCTTGTTAGTCAAAGATATCTTGCTCTCATCCGACCTGTTTAGATTTACTTGTAGAAGTAGACTTTTTTATACTACTGTTCGTATGACTCGTTGTTCCTGTTCGTTTCTTGCCTGCTAAACGAGAAGCGACATGAGAGGGGGCACGAGCTAATGTTTTCTTAGGACCCGTCATTAAGTTGTTCACTGCTTCTTTCCCTCGTTGAACAAGAGCATTTTTCAATGAACGTTTATTCTGTATCACATCCATACCCGTATTCAAAGCAAATTTAGCTGTATGAGGAATGGCTTTCGTCATAGTAGGTTTGAGAAAGTCTGACCAAATACCTTTGCCATATTGCATATCAGATGCTCTGGGACTAAATGCTCCTACGAGTGTATTGACGACACTCCCTGCAAGTCTTGATGGATTGATGACCCCACCTCTCTGAGGAGAGATCAGGCCATGAGTTGTTCTCGTTAACGATTGAGTCAGTTTAGGGAAGAGAAGCCCATAGCCATTCTGACGAAGTACTCCTTTATGAACGATGAGTGTCATAATGTGTCAATATCAATACAGTCCTTAGGAATGGATTCAAACGTGGGAACTTGAAGTCTTTATAGATTCAATGATTTGCTTTGGAGGGTAGTTCCATACTAGGATTAGGCATGATGTACCCCATACACCCACTTCACATAACCATCCAGAACTGACTATTGTCATCTTTCAAAATCAAATGAACGACGCAAGCTATGATGATAGGAATGGCAAGAATGACTTGAACAAAGAATACAATTTCATTCCGAGGTATGTTTTCTCCGCACCATTTCCATGTAGTACTAGGCGTATGACTTACTCTATCGGGTTGTTGCTCGGTGGGCTCATTGTTAACTCTGATAGACACTCGCCTTACCGAGTCTACTGGTCGATCAAGTTGGATTTGGGGATCCATGAATCAAAAGTAGAAGGATATCCTTTCCAATGTACCTTCACTTCTTCTATAACTCGATTTTTACCTACACGCCCTTTTCTATGATCAAGAATCTCGTCGACCTCAATTCAGATTCGTAAAACGTACCTTCCAATCGTTCTTGATGATCATCCTGGATGACATAAGGATAACGATCAGGTACTCGTTTCTCGACCGTGAACAGTTCCGTGGTCCAGTTAGGTAAGTATCCCTTATCAAATGTACGTTTTACTTTACTGATACGTACGCGATCACCTGTATGAAACTTGGGCAATGGACGGTTTTTAGAAGGGGTACCATATAAGGTCTCCCAGACTTCTAACACATTGGAAGGATTGACTTCTATGGGATTTCTACCGATACTACGATTGATTATAAGCTTGAACAATCTGAGGTAGGACGTCAACATAACGACGTGAACGAGTATGAGTAAAATATCTCCACATGCGAGCTTTCAGGGTCCTTTGAAAGCGTTCTACAATAGTAGCTTTTGTTTCTGTATTGTCTGTCGTAAAGAAATGAATATCATGAAACGTTTGACGAAATTCACGATTCAAAAACTCTTCCTTTATCGGATTGTATACGAATGGGGCGTCGTCCTTCAGCTTGTTTTAATACTGCTTGAAACCCTCGTACCATTTCTTTGGCAGATTTATTTTTCAAAGGGATGACCCAAGCATATTTAGATAGAACATCAATGACACATAAGAGAAACGTATACCCCATCATTGTGTGTCTTGATGTTGGATACATCTGCTAAATCTAATTGCCATTGTTCATCCATATCGGTCACTCTCGTTTGGTTACGAGGAAACTTCCTCTTGATAGATTTATGAAGCGTATACGTGTCTTGTTTTTTCAACCATTGTTTGACTTCATTTAGAGAAATGGGGTACTTTCGACGTTTCACTTCTCGGTAGAGAGGTTGTACACCTGCATATCCACCCCGATTAGAAGGATCATAATAGATGGATGCTAATTTGGCATTTTGCGAAGATTTTGAGTTTTGATCCATTCTGGAAGATGAGAACTTTTTTTTTATTTTTTAATGGTAGACCAGGCCGTACGAGTCAATCTTTGCCAATCCTTCAGCATTTCCTGACTAAGGGGTGTCTTTGCAGAATCTTTTATGTCAGTAGAAAGAAGAGTAGGCATAGCGTCATAGAACCCTGTGTCATCTTCATCATCATCATCCAGAGGTTTAGGGGTACTCATAGCCTTTGGTTTTACGATAGGTTGATTCATCACTTTGATATAATTAGGGTTACGTATCCAATCACCAGGGACATTCGATTCCACTAATCCTTTTACAGAACTATCAAGTCCCGAGGGTCGATACCCTTTTCTAGGTTGTGTCCGTAAAGCATCAGTTACGAGATCAACCATATTGGTCCCAGGTACGGTCTTTCCTTTGTATTGTATTTGACCGTCTTTTTCCCATGTTAGTATATCAGAATGTTTCTTGAGATGTTTAAATAACAAAGGGACTTTTGGTTTTAATGGAGCAGTGACACTGGATGTAATAGCTGTTATAAGATCTTGATCATCAGGTGACATTTCAGTTTTAACATCATCTTTGACTTCTTTGACTTTATCTGTTTTCTGAGACCAAGGTCTCTCTTCTACAGTATGACGAGCTTGTTGTAGATACGTACGGTATCGATGAAGTTCTTGACCAAACTTGGCTACCTTAGCTTCAGGAGTCAAATCATCCCGATCTACAATCGCATCTAGTTCATTACCTAAACGCACCGAAGATGCTACTTCAGGTGTATGAGGCAAAGGATGTAAACTTCTTTCTCTCCATTGTTTGAGTTCCTCCATGGTCCTCTCGGGAACTAAGATCATTTTTCGTGTGCTTATGGTTATAGAATAGATTTTAAGACAGGAGAAGGTTTGGCTCCTAGTAATGGCGCTAATAAGGGCAATATAGGTAAAACACCACCCTGTTGATTAGTTAGAATACGACGTCTTTGAGGGACAGTAAATTGAGGATGAACTAGTTTTCTTAAGACCCGTTTCTTTGAACCCAAGTGCTGTTTCTGGCGTTTTGTTAAAGGAATCACTCCTTTTAAGATGTTATACACTACTTCACAAATTTTCATGATCGTATCATCAGGGCATACCGTAAGATCATCTTTTTAAACTCAATAGGATACTGCTTTTGTCCTAAGACTTTAATCAAAGCAGCATAAGATTCAAGCCCATGCTTACTTTTTCGTGGTGCCATGATGTAACTATAACTAAGTATTCTATACAAATGACTCAATACATGATCTGAGGTAGTTTTATAAACCTATATCAACATAGGATGTTGAAGTCGTTTATGATCTTGAAGTTCTTTACTCGTACTAAAAAAAGCACGACACCATAGATATTTGTAGCTATTCATATATGAAGTAGCCTGTGTCTTAGGCTGACTGGTGATGGGAGATCCAAAGGTAGAAGCAAACGAAGGTAAACGAGTAGACTTTGGAGTAGATGTAACACGTTTGTTCATCTGAGATGATACATCTTTTGCAGTTAAAGGTTTTGGTAATAAGGGAAATAACAAAGACTGCTTGGGAGTAGCAGTAGGAGTAGACTTATTAGGTACATTCAGTTTCTGTAGGACTGCTTTAGTCTTAGTAATAGAAGGTTGTTTCCGTTGTGTAATTTTGATATTAGGTCTACCAGGAAGACGTATAGGTTGTCCAAAGATAGATGTTGCAGTAGCAGAAGTTCCTGCTACAGGACTGTTGGTTGCAGGTGGAGACGGTATTCGTGTAGGAGAAGCCTGATTCAATGTATTAGCTTCACGAATCTGTTTCAGATTCAGTTTTAGAACCAATGGTGGGTTCTTCTTCTTAGGACTCTTCTTTTTCTTAGGGCTGTTCTTCTTCTTCTTAGGGCTCTGCTTTCTCTGCTTAGGAGGAGGGTGTGTTTTTTTTTTCTTTTTAGGTGCATTGTTCTTCTTGAGACGACTAGCCCACTGTAATAGGGATCGAATGATTACCCCACCTAAGAACCCTGCCCCTCCCCGTTTTAAGATAGCAGGTTTCTTAGCTTCTTCATCAGCTTTTGGGTCAGCAATGATTTTTAAATGATCAGCATTTCTCTGTATTAAAGTTGCTGTAGGTTTAGTCACTGGAATTGTACCAGACAGAAGATTTTTAGCCCCCATACCAAACCATTTCAAGAAAGCGTCTCTACCTAATTCTAACAGTTCTTGACGTCTGACGGGATCTTTCTCCAATTGTAATTTTCTTAGAGTAGTCACCAGTTTACGTGAATACGTGAAATGACGGCCTAGAGAAAGTTACTGTCTACTTATAAAGTATATACAACACTATTCCTCCCGTATACCAAGGATGAAACAGATCTGATCTTAATCTTAGATTATCAGGGGTAGACGATGTGAGATCAATCAAGAGATAACCATGAGGACGATTTGTAGCATCGTGATAAGCATGGTTTAAACCGGGTAGGTCTAATTGATGTGATAAGCTAGTCACTTGAGATTTATCTCTAGGATTCTTAAACAGGACGAGAAAATGAGCATTCAGACTTATGGTACGATATTGTTTAGCACGATCAAACAAATTTTGAGTGATGTAGATCACACTTGTGTTCCGATGATGAGCTTTACGTGTAAACCATTATACGATAGAATCGAGAGCTTTACTACCCATCATATCATCAAAGACAAGTAGGTGACGACGAGTTGGATCAGAAACTAAGACTTCGTCATCCTCAGGTATATTTTGAACGAAGTGAACTTGATATTCCCGTTGTAAGATTTCATAAGCAGGTTGCCATTCACGATAATACCATACAATTTTGTCGGGAGGGAAATGAATCCATTGATCCTTCCATTCTATCAACTGTTTTACAAATACGGTTTTCCCTGATTTGGTAGGTCCCGCCACAACCATGGTAAATTCATGCTTTAATTGTATCGTATCGGGAGATATGGACTGATAGTAAGCCATTTTAATACTAGTAATGAAACTGAGAGATGTAGTATTATATACATGGTCACTTCAGTCATGTATGTAATATATACATGGTCACTTGAGTAGTGTATCATCTAAGGTATAAGACAAAAACGTTCCGAGTAGTAGTAGTAGGAGTCATGAAACAACTCATACTCCAAATACACCTCTGACGTCATTGATTGCGTGCGCGTTCATAGACTCTATATAAACCAGACATTTGGTTTGACTCGGTATCAGTTCATCATCATGGACAGATTTGAAAACGCACCATCGGAGCGAAAAGTAGCTGTGGTAAGGCCTACTCCCCGTCGGCCAGCGTTTCTAGCACGTCCGCCGCCACCAGCACCTTACAGGTCTAGGGTACCACCCCCTAGACCTCCTCCACCCAGGGCTGTGCCATCAGCGCCTCCACTGCCTGAGCTGCAGTATACTATGGCTCAGGCAGATTTGAGGCTTTTGAGACTGCGGGAGCAAGAGATCAGACGCCTGATAGAAGAAAAAGAAGCCCAAGTCAGTCAGTTGCGACGTCTGTTGGACGGGGAATAGGCCTTTACCAACAACAATAATTTAACGGCCCTTTTAAGGGCCACCTAAGTTACACAAAAAAGAAACCTTAACTGAAACTATGCAGTTTTTGAAGGTGTTATACTATAGTGGTAAGTCTAACCTATAGTAAGTAAGTTATTTCTTTTACTTGATTGATCAAATTTTATTAGACAGAAATTCAAATCGAGGCAATTCTAAAAATAATAACATTAAAAACTTGAGAATAAGTTAGTTACACCTCTGAGAGCTCATTTGGCAGCCGAAGCTCGAAGAGTCAACATCGTCAGAAAAATTGGGTGAGTGTTTAATTTTTTATTTTATATACAGTAGTACAAGAAATATAAAAACTTGTTGAAACGACGTAAGTAAACAACTTCATACTTCACAACGTTTGTCACTTGTGTCACTTTGTCACTTATGCTACCTGTGTCACTTTGTCACTTGCGTCACGTTGAGACTTCATAACTTAGAACGTTGCACACGTTGCAAACTTTGAGAACGTTGCACACGTTGCAAACTTTGAGAACGTTGCACACGTTGCAAACTTTGAAACATGAGAACGACACAAACACTTGATCACTTTGGCAAACTTTGAGAACGACACACACACATACACTTGATCACTTTGACAAACTTTGAGTACGTTACACACTTTCATGTTTTATGTATCTCACTCCTGCCGTGAGATTAGTCAGTCCCTGAAAAACTACATATCCCATGATTCCATACCCAAGATGGCTACCATTCCTATACTTCCTGTTTCACTACCCACCCTCCCTCTCTGGTAAAGTGCATACTGCCTATATAGAGTCATCGCACCTTTTGTTCCACCCCTATAGTCTATACAGAGTAATCTCCCTTTGTTTCACCTATACAGACTATACAGAGTGATCTCCCTCTAGTCCTACCCATACAAGCTGTACAGAGTGATCTCCCTTTGTCCCATTCCTACAGGCTATATAGAGTGATCTCCCTTTGTACATACTCGTCAAACTACAAGTCTTAGTACAAGCCTTAGTTTCAAGCTTGAGTCGAGCTCGGCCTACCGCTTCTCGCGCATGCGCACTCTCACCGACGGTGGCGACACCTACTGCTGGTTTCACAAACTTGGAAAAACACAAAGTTTCGGTTCTAAAAATAGATTCACTCTCAGCTCAAAACTGAAAAAAACCTAAAGTTTCGGTTCTAAAAATAGATTCACTCTCAGCTCAAAACTGGAAAAACCCAAAGTTTCGGTTCTAAAAATAGATTCACTCTCAGCTCAAAACTGGAAAAACCCAACTTCTCTCTCTACCCGTTGACCTATCGTGACCCCAACCTCTTGTAACGAAGGCTCTCGTTGGCTCCTTAGCCAAGATTGCCGCCCCCACAACCTTCCACTTCCGGTCATAGACATGCCTCTGAGCTGAACGATTGGCTCTTTCTCCTTATTGCCATGACAACAGGACCTCACTTCCGGTATGACACACTTCTGGTATGACGCGCTTCCGGTTATGACGTCACAGGCGGATCTATAGCGTGCCATTTGAATTTACCAATCAGAAGCCAGTATTCTGATGACGTCATCAGTGGCGGTTAAATTCAAATGGCACGCTATAGAGCCGCCCATTACTACTGATTTGTTATATGTGTTGTCCCAATCCGGAATTGTTCATCCGGAATTGTTTGCCCGTTCAGGGTTTTGTATTTTATAGATTGTTTTTGCCAGCGACCATGTTTTTGTAGTTGAGCGTGCGGAGTTTCCACGCATCATTTTTTTGTGATTCAGGCCCCTCTAAGGAGTAAGTACATGCACTTTGCTACAAACAGTTTTATATTATCATTACAAATCACTCTGTTGTGTGCATTCCATAGTGATATTAACATACGAAGCATTATCCTGCATTTTTGGCACTGCAAACCCCTTCAGGATTAAGAACCACGTGGTCAGTGTATGCATGTTCATGTTATGGACACTATAATTTTAATTCCGACATTTATCAGAGTCGTTATACACAAATATACAATTTGTATTTACTTAATTATAATTCACCATTCATCCTTTATGTGTATATATCCACATTTTTGTGATATATTTTAATATCTGTTGGATTTAGGGCCCAATGTAAGTTCTGGATTTCAGTAATCGTTGTACGACATACACTGTACATGCGAACTTTAGATTCCATGGTGTGTTATTCCCCTTCAGGGTTATAATGAATATATTAATTACCATTAATTGTCATAGTAATCATGTTGTCATGTCATGTCATGTTGTCATGTCATGTTGTTATGTCATGTTGTCATGTTTACAATATGGTCTCAGTTGTTTGTGTTATAATCACATCCTTGTATTTTCTGAGCAAATTCTTATGATTGTTTATTTTTATTTGTAGTTTTTCACCCTCACATAGAGGCAAGACCCGAATAAAGAATAGAGTTCCAGTCGACTCATCTCGTTTTCTTTTAAAGCGGCACAGTGAAAAATCCTTAACATCAGGCAGATCAGATGGAAAAGTGAAATGGAACTACGTCAGACTAGAACCATGACAAAGGCTGGTAATGAACAGTTTGGTGAATTAGTGTCTCGTCACACAGTCCAGTTATCGTCTATAAGTCGTGAAATTGACATTTTCACATCAACATGTATGTGAGCAGGGCATAAGCTTGTCCGATATCGATGATGCTCATGACAAAGTTAAAGGCTTAGCTGACACTTATGAGAAAACTGCCCAAGACTACGATTCATTATTGAAAGGGTACAGAACTCTTGAAAGTGATAACGAAAAAGTTTCGTTGCAAGAAAATCTAGAATTAGTACGTTTAACCGTTACTGATTTCTTTAATCATTTGAACTCTATGCGACCAAAAATTGGTGTGGACACAGGCATGTTGTATAAATCCAATGGTTCTTGTGGATCACGAGGAAGTTCAAAATTGACCGCAGCTTTAATTGAGCACACAGTTAAAGTGGAAGAAGCGCGCACTCGTTTAAAGTATGCAGAGGAGGAGCAGATTTACTAAAACAGGAAGCTGCATTGAAAGCCAGTCGTACTATGCTAACGGTTAGGAAAGAGCTGGAGGCAGCTGAACATGGCCTTGATGCTGTCAGAAAGGTTATCGATTTCAGTAGTAGTGAAAGCTCTAGAGCGTATTCTCATCGAGCCATGTCACCGCGCGACAGGACAATTTTTTAACCAAACGATATGTCAGTGAGAACGCGAAAATAAGTGAACCCCCACCTAACGAAGTAATTCATGAAAGTGCACTACCGTCTTTAATGGTCAATAAACCTACCACTCTGACACCTACAAAGGTAGATAACTCTTTAAATCCGTGTGCTACATCCTTTTTGCCCCAAAGTAAACAGAAACGATGCTGCAGAACTTGCCAAAGCGGTTGTTAAGAATCAGCTAATTCCACAAAGGTTATCTAAATTCAGTGGAGAGCCATCACGGTATCTCACTTGGAAAAACACTTTTCGGAGTGTCATGATAGACATCAGTGCAAATACTTTAGAACAATTAGATCTCTTGTTAAATCATCTGGACCCAACATGTAAAATACAGTGTGACAATATACGGTCTGCTAATGCACGTGACCCAGTGAAAGCTCTAAGGGAGATATGGGAGCGTTTGGATATGGAATATGGGTAGCGCAGAGGCGATAGAACAAGCCATTAAACTACGCATTTAACAACGTTTCCGAATCTGACAGATAGTGATCATAAACGTTTATTTTGATCTATACGACTTAGCAGCTGAAGTAGAATCACTCAAAGGTGACACCTTATTTGGGTCAGCCTTTGCCTACTTCGATTCATCCCGTGGAATAAACGAATTCGTTCTCAAATTACCAAGACGTTTCCCGGAGAAATGGGCATCGCTGTATGACAAGTACAAGATAAACAATAAAGTGAACGTACCGTTTTCGGTATTCACCAGTTCCTGCGCGATCTTTCGCGACTACGAAATGATCCAAGTTTAATGTTTGATAACTTACGTGTGTCCCCTAGTCGGCCTGTACAGCATCCCTGTGCAGGCAGGAACCGACTTCAGGGTGCAAGTGGTTTCGTACAGGGAACTAGGGTAAATGTCCACAGAACATCTGTTACAACGAGTGAAGACGAACACTTACCTCAGGATACCAACAGTAGCGAACGATGTCCCATTCACGGCGACAACTCAAATCACACTCTGAAAGATTGTGAAAAATTCCGCAAAAAACCCTATAGGAGAGAATTGATTTTTATATTCAAGAGGGGTATATGTTTTAAAATGCTGTGGTAGCAAACGTCACCGAAAAAAAAACTGTACCGCAACTGTTAAGTGTGAGAGGTGCAAATCAAGTGACCATGTAACCGTTCTTCATGTAGATGAAGGAGCTGCGAGAGTTCAAGAGGGGGAGCCACCTAAGGTTTCCACATTATGCACAGACATTTGTGGCGTACCGTCAGGCACTAGCAAGTCTTGTTCCAAAAATTGTGCTAGTCAATGTATTTCCGGAGGGAGAACAATTTCGTGAACGTAAAGTTTATTGCCTAATTGATGATCAAAGTAATCGATCGTTGGCGTCTTCTTCATTTTTTGACATGTTCGGAGAATCTGGTCGAGAGTCAGAGTTCATACTCTCCACATGCGCAGGAAGTTCCACCATATCTGGACGTATAGCAACAGGATACACAGTGCGGTCACTCGATGACTCATGTACTTTGAAACTACCTAATCTCATTGAGTGTAACGAAATACCAAATAATCTGGATGAAATACCCTCTAAAGCTGCAGCATGCAGTCACCCACATTTGAGGGATATCAGTGAAAATATCCCAGAGCTTCATGAAGGAGTTAACGTTGAGATACTTATTGGCCGTGATCTCATATCGGCGCATCACGTATTGGAACAGAGGGTAGGGGGAGATGGACAACCCTTCGGTCAGAGGCTACCCCTCGGTTGAGGTTTATAATAGGAGATGTCTGCCTTGGGAAGGTTCATCAACCTGAAACTATTAGCGTCTCGAAAACATTCATACTCGCGGATGGACGAGCTTCACATTTATCGCCTTGCGACAGCGAGTTTTCAGTGAAGGAAAGCTATTCCAGCATATTCAAACGCCAGCCTGATGACGAAAAAATTGGTTTATCTATAGAAGATAAAACGTTTCTCACCAATAATGGAATCCGGCTTCCGCAGGACAACGACGGCCTATGGGAGGCACCATTGCCTTCCGAGACAGTAGGCAACCTCTACCAGACAACCGACTAATGGCTTTACGTCGAGCCAACGCATTTGATACCAACCTAAAGGCCAATCCAGCAAAACAGAGACAAGTGCTCGAGTTTCATGGACGAATTACTGGCGAACAAACACGCAGAGGTAGCACCCGAGCTGCCAGCTCTGGAGCGCTGGTACCTGCCGATGTTTTGCCGTATACCACCCTAAGAAGCGTGACAGTGTGCGTTGTCATTTTCGACTCCTCGGCAAAGTTTCAGAGACGTTTCTTTGAACTCTGTGCTCCTACGAGGTCCAGACTTGTGTAACAGTTTAATGGGTGTCTTGCTGAGGTTCCGTAGGGAAAGGGTTGCAATCACTATGGACATTGAAAAGATGTTTTATAATTTCAAAGTTCCGGAGGACCATCGCAGGTTCCTAAGATTTTTATGGCATCAGGAGAACAACATAAACTTACCTCTGGTGGATTTTCAAATGACTGTTAATGTATTTGGAAACAGTGCATCTCCTGCCGTTGCAACTTATGGACTCCGGAAAGCCGTCGGAAATTCAGAAGCGGACATCCAAGACATCATATGTAACAACTTTTACGTCGATGACGGCTTACTCTCTGTACAGACTGATGAGCAGGCAATAGATTTAGTTCTACGTACTAAACAGGCCCTACAGGAAGGAGGTAATATACGGCTCCATAAAATTTGCGTCAAACAGTAGAAAAGTACTGGATTCTTTCTGTCAGTCAGATCTGGCAAAGAGTTTAAAGGATCTTGACCTTGGAATAGCGAGTCTTCCTATGCAGCGTAGCTTAGGACTTCTTTGGGACACAGAGACAGACGAGTTCACTTTCAAAGTAACCCCTGCTGAGAAAGCTTACACTAGACGTGGACTTCTATCGATTATTAACAGTGTGTACGATCCACTTGGATTCGCACAACCAGTTCTTGTGAGAGGTAAAACTGTTGCTACGTGAAATGAGAGCAATAACTTCTGATGCAGACTGGGATGATCCCCTTCCAGATTCACTCTACGAGAAGTGGTTCTCTTGGGTAAACTCTTTGAGTCATCTGGAGCAGTTACGTGTTCCGAGGATGTGTGGTAGCATATCATTTGGCGGTGCTGTTGGTCGTAGGATTCTTGTGTATTCTGATGCCTCGAAGGATATCATTGCCGCAGTCGCATACTTGAAATTGGATAGTGGCGAGTCCAACAAGTACTAGATTTCTCCTAGGAAAGGCCAAAGTGGCTCCACCGAATGGACACACCATACCTCGTCTGGAGTTTATGCGCGGCGGTATTGGCTACGGAAATTGCAGAGACAATTAGTGACCAACTCAATGTTTCTAGAAAACGAATTCCAGTTCTTTTCGGACAGTCAAGTTGTCCTTGGATATATCGCTAATGAAAACAGAAGGTTCTTTGTTTACGTCGGTAACAGTAGTAGGCCGAATACGATCATTTAGTAAGCCATCTCAATGGAATTTGTTCAATCGGAGTGCAACCCAGCAGACGTTTGCTACAAGACCAGTGGAAGCTGAGAAGCTTCAGTTCACAAGTTGGCTGAGAGGTCCTGAAAATTCTACAAACGAAGTTTCTCCTATGTGTATTCAGAGTTTTGATCTAGTGGATCCGGATCAGGATGTTGAGCTGAGACCAGAAGTGAGTTGTGCAAAGACAAAGTGTATCGATGCTACACGTAAGACAGTCAAATCAAACTGCACTAACTTATCCGAAACAACCGAAGTGTTTTCCGAGAGATTTTCTCACATCTCTAAGTGGAGCAGACTCGTGCGAGTAGTTGCTCGCATAAAAAGATGGGCAATATTTTCTAGAAAGGATGGAACCGATACACCTCACTATAATGATTCAAAATTTATGGAGAAATGTGAACATGCCATCATTGCAGGGATTCAGCGTGATTCATATAGTGCGGAGTTTCAGTGTATTAGGGACAACAAGGATCTGTCAAAATCTAGCAGTATTCGTCCGCTTAGCCCTATCATTGATGCAGGCGGTGTTCTGCACGTAGGAGGTCGACTGAACAAGTTAATGATGACGTCATTGATGCTAAGTTGAGAACCCTATTATTCTACCCAAGAATCACCACGTAACTTACTTGATTGTGCGTCACTTCCATGAGAAAGTATCTCACCAGGGCCGTCACTTCACGGAGGGTGCCGTTAGGTCGGGCGGATTTTGGATAGTCAGCTGTAAGAAGATGGTGAGCTCAGTGATTAGTGGTTGTGTTATGTGTCGCAAACTACGTGACCGTTCGGTTGGCAGCATATGGCAGATCTGCCAGAGGACAGGTGTAAACCTAGTCCTGCGTTTTCCTATGTGGGAGTTGACACTTTCGGTCCCTTATTTAGTCAAATTCCGTCGGACAAGAGGAGTATCGCAAGTCAAAAACGATGGGCATTGTTGTTCACATGCCTAGTCACTAGGGCAATCCATATCGAAGTAATCGAAGAACTTACTAGTTCCACATTTATAAACGCCCTCAGACGCTTGATTGCTATACGTGGGCCTATTTTACAATTTCGTTCTGACAGAGGTACAAACTTTGTGGGTGCGATAGAGGATCTTTCCATTGATGCAAGTTTCATAGAAAGTGAAGCAATGACAGACTTTCTTTCCAACACTCGCACAAAATGGATTTTTAACCCACCACATTCTCCACATATGGGAGGTGCGTGGGAGAGACTCATTGGCATAGCCAAAGGGATTCTGAGTGCCATGTTGCTACAACATCGACAAAAAGACCTTACGCATGAAGTATTGACAACGTTTCTAGCAGAAGTGTGCGCGATCGTGAATAATAGACCTCTAACTTGTGTATCTAACGATCCAGAATCACCTATGTTACTCACTCCGTCAATGTTGCTAACGATGAAGTCCACTAGCGAAATTAATCCCTTTCCGCCTTTCAGTTCAAAGGACGCGCTACGATCTACATGGAAGCAAGTTCAGACTTAGCAGAGGAATTCTGGCGTAGATGGCGATCAGAGTATCTCCACGGATTGCAAATTCGTAGGAAATGGCAAAACGAGACCACCAATCTCAAACGCGGAGACTTGGTTCTGGTCAAAGATAGTGAAAGTGCGCGTAACGAGTGGCCAACGGGAATAATTGAAAGGACTTTTCCTAGTCATGATAACATTGTTCGAAAGGTGGAAGTCACTATAATGAAAAATGGAAAACGTTCTTTGTATGTGAGACCTGTAACGGAATTGGTCACAGTTCTTGAAGCATGAACTTTACCTTAAGCCTATGGGCATCATGATTAGTTGACAATCTAACATACACGTATTATTGACATTGGTGTGAATTGTTACCAGACCTTGTATTTTATTTCGATAGTTTGTGTAGAAAACATTTTTGAAGATGTAAGGGTGTTCCACAATTTGTTATTGGAACTTAGTGTCATTTTTGTCTTCAGTATTTGTTTTTGAATCATATCATTTTGAAATTATAGATAGTGATTTCCGATAGAAATCAGAGGGGGAGTGTGTTGTCCCAATCCGGAATTGTTCATCCGGAATTGTTTGCCCGTTCAGGGTTTTGTATTTTATAGATTGTTTTTGCCAGCGACCATGTTTTTGTAGTTGAGCGTGCGGAGTTTCCACGCATCATTTTTTTGTGATTCAGGCCCCTCTAAGGAGTAAGTACATGCACTTTGCTACAAACAGTTTTATATTATCATTACAAATCACT
Organism: Atrina japonica; assembly: GCA_030159075.1. NCBI lineage: Eukaryota > Metazoa > Mollusca > Bivalvia > Pterioida > Pinnidae > Atrina > Atrina japonica. The sequence goes on along the minus strand of BROG01000084.1, from coordinate 820,938 downwards.
CTGTTGTGTGCATTCCATAGTGATATTAACATACGAAGCATTATCCTGCATTTTTTGTACTGCAAACCCCTTCAGGATTAAGAACCACGTGGTCAGTGTATGCATGTTCATGTTATGGACACTATAATTTGTACTCCGACATTTATCAGAGTCGTTATACACAAATATACAATTTGTATTTACTTAATTATAATTCACCATTCATCCTTTATGTGTATATATCCACATTTTTGTGATATATTTTAATATCTGTTGGATTTAGGGCCCAATGTAAGTTCTGGATTTCAGTAATCGTTGTACGACATACACTGTACATGCGAACTTTAGATTCATGGTGTGTTATTCCCCTTCAGGGTTATAATGAATATATTAATTACCATTAATTGTCATAGTAATCATGTTGTCATGTCATGTTGTTATGTCATGTTGTCATGTTTACAATATGGTCTCAGTTGTTTGTGTTATAATCACATCCTTGTATTTTCTGAGCAAATTCTTATGATTGTTTATTTTTATTTGTAGTTTTTCACCCTCACATAGAGGCAAGACCCGAATAAAGAATAGAGTTCCAGTCGACTCATCTCGTTTTCTTTTAAAGCGGCACATTATAATCTGGCCGCCACAATATAACTGTGGCCTACAACACGACTAATAAAAAAAACAAAACAAGTAATTTGTGATGCTGTGTCTGATGCGTGTGGAAAATAAGTAAATCTTTAAATACATCGTATTCCAATACTCTTACCGTTGTATAAAACTTCCACTCTGTCGTAACGAAGACCTCATTCCAAAAAACATTTATAACACTTTTTCATAGTGATATGTTGGGGCCTCTGTGGATGAGTGGTTAGAGCTTTAAATCACAAGGCGCCTCTCACATCTGGTTCCAATCCCGCTAGGGTCGTTTCGAATTATGTGGGAAAGTTTGCCAGTTTACTTGTGGAAGGTCGATGGTCTTTACCCGGGTAACCGGGGTTTCTCCTCCACAAAAAAAAATGGACGCCATCATATCACTGAAAGGTTGTTGAGTATGGCGTAAAACCAAAAAATCAAATTAAATCAAATCGTGATATGTTGTTATTACCTGAAAATACATAATAAATTGTAATGCTTCCCATAGTGTGATGTAACTCTTTATGAATATAAAAAATCTCTGATACCAAATTATAAAATTTTTAGGATGTGCAGAATATAGATACAAATCTGGTAAAAATTCAAGAAACACGGACTTCAAGCACCCAAGAGGTGGGATCAGGTGCCATGATGGAATAAGCATCCTGTGTTGACCAGTCACACCCGCCGTGAGTCCACAGTCAAATCCAAATGAAATACGCGAGGAACGAATCCGCGTCACAATGAAAAGGCGTTTCGAGATTTTCCGATGGAATCTAATATAAATACCACGAAGAAAATGTCAAATTACCCCTTTCTAGTTATTCATATTTTTCTTAATTATATACTTACGTTCAATTCACCAAAGGAAAAACAAACACAAAGATATTATTTGTTTTTTTATCCCTTTTTTCTTTTTTACATTACATGTATCATTTCCATTTAATAACCCTATATTACATTACATTTGTTTTATTAGGATTTACTAGTGTGATATTTTACTTACAACTTGATGACGACTTTGATGTATTATTTATTAACCCCCCCCCACACACACACACACACACACACACACAAACACAATTCACAATACAATCAGATAATTTAACTCTATAGTCATACAAACGGTTACAAAATGAAAAGTAATATTTTTTATGTAATATGGGCACCATCAATTCAAAAACATTTTCATCAATTCTATCAGTTTCTGACAATATGATTTATATCCAAGTCCGAGTTTCAACAACAGATAAGGGCAACATTCAGTATGTTTACCAGAGTAAAGAGGTGAAGCTGGTGATTTTCCAATTTGGTAATAATGACTATTAACCGAGTATATATCATTTGAAGGCCACGTCCCCGGATCAAGGAAACCGGATAAAATGTCTATTAAAGCGATATAAGTTGTCACAATGATGATTTTTGTCACATGACATGTTGACAAGAATATGATAAAATGTGTGTCCAAACACATGAATCGTTGTAAAAGATCTTCCTTTCGGAGTTATTTGTTTTATTAGGATTTAAGTTTTTTCGTACCTTAAAAAATCCAACTGTATTTCCGTATTCAATGACCTTACAGATAATCAAATGTGCTTCGTAATTCGGTCAGGGGATCTCGGTCCTTAAATTACGCGCCTGATCTATCGACAATCGGCGTATGTTAAATTCGGCCAACTTTTATGTGTTTTATATTAATTGTAAATTACAGGTTTTTATTGGAAAGTGCATGTATTATGCTTTTAACACTATTTTAAGTACCTGAAGCAAATCGGATGAATATATGAATAAAAAAACAATTCACTTAAAAGAAATATTTCCGGTCTTTAATGATACCCTGAAATGAATGCTGACATTGCCAAAATCAAATAGATATAACTGAAAACAATGCGTACATCATGTTTCACAATAGTGCCGCGATGTCCGGAAGTTGCGCAGTTCATATATGTCAAGAATGAGACAGCCACAAAATGCGATGGAACGATTTAAAATGGGTCGAGATCACCCGAAATACCTGACACGTTACAAGTTCATAATCGAATGTTTTGAAAAGGCCAACTTTACCTGATTTAGGTATGAAATGATGATGTACGAAAATAAACGCAAATGGTTATAAGAATATATATATTAACTGCAAATAGCATGTGCTTATTGGACGCTCGATAATCTTCGTAATAATTATTGAAAGTTAATTTTCAAAAAACAAAAAACAAAAAAAAATCGGAAACAAAAAAAACAAAAAAACAAAACAAAAAACTGGCATTACGTTTGACAATATTGTTGCAATTATTATATGCACTCATTTGTTATCCTCACCACCAGATGGCCTCTTTGGGATATATAGGAGATAAAATATTACATAAAATGAGCATGTAAAACTTTTCACCTGCGACAGTTCATATCGCTTTATTATACAAAAGAAAAGTGTCATGCATATTAGAAATAATCTACTCCTTTTAATTTATCTATTCCTTATCAGTTGTTTGAAAAGTCTGGAAAGGAATTATGTTCTTTGTCCAAATCTCCAAAATATATCTATGACTTGCATGACACAATTTACAACATAAGAACAGTTATCTGTACTGAATGTATCTACATTTTGTACATAAGTCGTAAATTAAAAAAATAGTTCGCACAGTAATAGCTGTCTGCGATATTTGGTATAGCCTGTAGTTTTACACTACATAGATCTGAGTAGTTTCGAGCGTAGAAAATTTCCGTTTCCTTTTTTCCATACATCGATCGTACCCAGTATAGCCAATAGGGAACGTTCGAGTTAGCACGGACTACCGTTATGATCCTGCATTTATTCGCGCCTTCTCGATTTTGTTCCTCATATGTTCTTCCGGTTTTCATATTTACTTTTGCAACGTATGTAAAGTAAATGGAACTATTTTTACTTTTTAACGCATCAAATTTATTTTGTATAAAAAAACCAAGAGTTTCTTAAACATACTACAGTGGGTTATTTAGTTGAACGACAAATTACTAAAATGTATCAGACAGAGAGAATGTGCGGACAGACCGGGAATCGAACTAAGGACATTCCGAACACTTGCAGAGCGCTTTTACCAATTGTGCTATGGGGGTTATCTATTTATTATCGAAACCGGAAATAACATTGAGGACCAATTTTCTAGAATTAGGCAACTGGCGATAATAAAAGCAGGATTATAATGTTAATCCGGGCTAATTCGAATGTTTCCCAAACATTCATGTGGAGCACATATGCATCCATGTCTTTCAGATGATATCTATTTTGAATTAAGAGTGAAAATTTAAAATTGCTTTAAAATGAATGCTTCTGCCACAGGGTGACATAGACTTATTTCTACGACGTCCCTTCACAGACATAGAATAAAGTATATTTTTAAACATATTGTTTGTTATAGTTTACTGTTATTGAGCGCACAGTTTAACTATATTGTGCGCACAGTTTTACATGCCTTATATTATGCGCACAGTTTAGCTATATTGTGCGCACATTTTAGTTATTTTGTGCACACAGTTTAGCTATAATGTGCGCAATTTAGTTATATAGCGCTCATAGTTTAGCTTTAGTGTGCGCACAGTTTAACTATTCTGTGTTCACATTATTATTATTATTATTATTATTATTATTATTATTATTAATTCTAAAATACTTGTGTATTAAAACAGGTCACTGTTTTACTAGGCTATATATAATTGCATATTTTTATGAATGCAATTTCCTTATTGTATTTTATTAATTTCAGAGTCAAAACAAACAAAACTAAAACATATAAACAAATATTGTGATAATTTATATTGGACATCTACATGTGAATAAAAGATAAATCTGCCGATGTTCTCGAACTTATTATTCTGGTGACAACAACTAGCACCGGTTACAAATGGCGCCCACGTTGAAGAAATTAATTGACGTAAACATAGATAACATAACAACGAGAACTGTGAGAATACCACCGAGAGCTCTTTTGTGTGAGATACAGCCAGTATCTATAGAAGACCCTGAAGTTCTACCACATAAAGAGGTGTATACTAGCAAAGGATTACTGGATGTAGTCACTATAGATGAAGATAACTTAACACCAGATGATGTTGAGAAGACCAAGAATATCATACAGGAATATGATGAGATTTTTTCAAAATCAGATACTGATATAGGACACATGCAGGTAGCCACACACAAGATTGAACTAACAGATGAGTTGCCATTTAAACAAAGACCACGGACCATACCACCATCCATGTATGCTGAAGTAAAGTCACACTTACAAGGATTACTTGATGGAAACATAATAAGGAAGTCTAGGTCACCATGGTCAAGTAATGTGGTTTTGTGCAGAAAAAAGAACAATGAACTTCGAATGTGCATCAATTACAGGCAGTTAAACCAAAAGACCAAGAAAGATTCGTATGCACTGCCAAGAACAGATATCTTAAATGCACTGTAAGTATAAGTATTTCACCATCTTAGACATGAAGGGCCGATACGATCAGATAGAAATGCACGAACCCCATAAAGAACGAACAGCATTCACCGTAGGATCCTTGGGGTTCTTCGAATTCAACAGAATGCCATTCGGGTAAGTAAACGCCCCAACTTATCAACGGCTGATGGAAGATTGTTTTCAAGGTTTACATTTAGACATATGTTACATTTACTTGGATGATTTTATCATATTCTCCAAAACATTTGACCAACACATTCAAAGATAAGAACAGGTTTTCAACGATTAAAAGAAGTCATCCTTAAACTTTCACCGAAAAAAATGTGAATTTCTAAAAAGAAAGGTACGATATGTTGGACACATTGTTTCAGAGAAAGGAATAGAACCTGATACAGCAAAAATAGACAAAGTAAAACCAACACCAACCAATCCTGATGGAGTCCGTCAATTCCTAGGGTTTGTTGGGTACTACAGACGCTTTATAAAATATTTCTAAAAAATTACCATACCCCTTTCAGAACTAGTGCCAGAACCAACAAAAAAGCAAAGAGAAACCCCAAGAACAGCATCAAAGATGGAAAGTGGGAAACATCTCAGGATTCAGCATTCAACTATCTCAAACAACAATTTATTTCATTTCCAATTTTAGGATTTCCAAAATACAACTTACCTTTCGAACTACACACAGATGCTTCAAATAAAGGATTAGGAGCTGTATTATATCAAAAGCAAGATGGAACTAAAAGAGTAATAGCTTTGAAATGGGTCATATCAGAAAAATTCTATGATTACCTTTACGGAAACAAATTTATCGTTTATACAGACAACAATCCATTAACTTACGTGTTATCATCTGCCAAATTAGACGCAACCGGACAATGATGGATTGCCAATCTAGCACAGTTTGACTTAACAATTATATACCGATCTGGACTGCAAAATGGAGATGCGGATGCATTATCCCGATTACCAGGAACATCCAAACAACAAGATACAGGTATTATAACAACAGAGTGCATCAAATCCATCTGTAATAACATCACAATTACATAGGTTGAATGCTTATCTATCAGCACAAAACCAGTGGAAAAAGTATACACTAATTTAGACAAAGACATACCTGAGATAAACATTGTAGAACATCAATGGAAGGATCCTATACTCCGATATTGGATAAAAAATGTTAGAGACAGATACAGACCAAGTAAACAACACTTACCTTTTAAACAGCAGAACATCCATGCAACATTCCACAGAAATTTTGACAAGCTCAGACTGGTTAAGAATGTCTTAGTTAGAGAGATAAAGGTAGAAAATGAAAAGAGATACAAAACTGTTTTACCTACCTCTTGTATCACCTTGGCATTACAATACATCCACAATAAGATGGGTCACCCAGGCAGAGACAAAATACCTACCATGCTCAGAGAAAGATTCTACTGGCCAAACATGTATACAGATGTGGAAAATTACCTTAAGAACTGTAAAAGATGTGTTTTGAAAAGTACACCAACCACTCAGAGAGCACCATTAACTAATATTCAAACATTTCAACCTCTTGAATTAGTCTGTATTGACTATCTAACTTTAGAACCATGCAAAGGAAAAATAGAGAATATATTAGTTATCACTGATCACTTTACGAAATATGCACAGGCTATTCCAACAAATATATAACCATTTTATCTTACATTATGGAATTCCTACAAAATTACACAGCGATCAGGGTGCACAATTTGAAAGTACCATCATCAAAGAATTATGTGATCTGCTAGACATAAAGAAATCCAGAACCACCCTACCATCCTATGGGTAATGGATTAACTGAAAGATTTAACAGAACCCTACTGAAAATGTTAGGTACTTTGGAAGTTGAACAGAAATCTGACTGGAAAAGCCATATTCCATCACTGGTACATGCCTATAATTGCATGCCACAGGATAGCACTGGATTCTCACCATACCACCTTATGTTTGGAAGAGACCCACAATTACCAGTTGATATAGCTTTTGGCTTAGATAACAGGACTAAGACTTCAAAAACACAATACATTGACCAATTGAAACAGAAATTACAGAAATCATATGAATTGGCAGTGAAATCATCTGAAAAAGCAAGAGAAAAACAAAAACAATACTATGATCTAAAAACTATGGGAGCCAAGATACTACAAGGTGATAGAGTACTTGTAAAAAATGTTGCATATGAGGGTAAGCACAAGATAGCGGACAGATGGGAAGAAGAACCTTATATAGTACTATCACAGCCAAATCTAGACATACCGGTGTATATAGTACAAAAAGAAAATGGTCAAGGAAAAACTAGAACACTACACCGAAATTTACTTTTACCTATAGGCCACCTAGATTGTTTTAAACCAACACCAAGTCCAAGAACACCACCTATACCTAAACCCAGGATCAAACCACAACCTACTCCTAGAAACAGAAAGAACATTCAGTCATCATCAGAAACCTATAAGAAACCCAGCAGAACTACTAGACATTCTAGAGTTATTGACAAGGTTTCAGAGAGGGAGGAATCAGAAGATGAGAAAGTAGATGATATAATTGTGTCAGTACACAATCAGAAAGAAAATGATGAACTAGAGAAACAGATTACCGGTAGTGTTAGAAACGAAGTTGTTGGTCATGGAGCTGATGACGATCAGAAATCGATGCCCACAACCCATGTATCAGAATTAAATGAGGACGCTCATTCATCTGATAATAATACAGATGATTGTGATCATGTGAGTATTGTAAATGCACGACCTAATGTAAATAGTGATTCCACTGATCACGATACTGAAATTGACAACACAACAGTTGAAAATGTGCATGATAATGATGATAATGACGATGATAATGATGATGATGAGTCACAATTGATTATACGGAAATCAACCAGAACATCTAAGAAACCAACTTGGATGAAAACAGCATATGGTACTCAGCAATCAGACTGGAAATCTAGGGCTGAGTATTTAAAATGTTTGGAAGATACAGGTATTTTCAAACATATAGACACATCAGTTGCATCAGCACTGATCAATATAATCTCTGAAAAGTAAATTATATCACAATGATTATGAAAACAATTGTGTTATATGTTAATCATCAATTGAAATGTAGATCGTTTTATCTGGATTATGATTAAATTTGTAACAGAATCTATTTATAATTTGTAATATTTAATACCAATGGATCCATATAACGTTTCAGAAATATGCTTACAAGTCAACTGAAGTCAGCAGAAATACCATTTGAGAGAGTACCATTACAGGTGTGTACATGTATGTATAATGTCGGTAGAGATTGACTCAACCACTTATACTTACCATCTACCCTTAATTATTACTGACATTTGTATATATATTTGTCATTGTTTACAGTATTGAAGTCATTGATATATAAATGACATGGAAGTCATTTTCATGTCGGGGGAAGTATGTGGCAGTGATCAATTGATGATATATCAATTAAATCAAATTAAATGAATTAAAAATAAAGAAACACAGTATAACCTATATATTGAAAAGCAACTCTCAATTCTATATATAGATTTTTCTCTTAATCCAATAAAAGTAAAACTGATATTTACATTACTCAAATAAATGTAATTTACATATCGATCTGTACCAATCATTTACCAAAATAATCATTACATTAAAAATCTCCCTGAAATTGAACTCTTTCATTTCATGTATGATAAGTTTATTGAGAATAAAAAGTTCATTATTATATAGATAAATATTAGTAAAAGAAAATACTTACAGTCAAAAGGTCTGGTCTTAGAATATGTTGTCAATGTCAAACCAGACAAGTGAGCTAATGGAATCAACTCAAAACTCCAAAACAAAGGAAAGAGAGGGAAATTAAAACCAATAGGAACCAAGTTTCTTAAGTGTAGTGACCAATGGTATATGTGTTGTTTAGGAATATTAGGGTTCGGTATATTATTATTTTTTACCTTTAGTGACCTGTAATGTCATCCAGGTAAATGTTTACAAACGTATATACGGTAAGTGACAGTTCATATGACGTTATACTGTGTGCCTTTATTTTTAATATATTTAATTTGATTTAAGCGATATATCATCAATTGATCACTGCCACAATATTATTATTATTATTATTATTATTATTATTATTATTATTATTATTATTTATTATTATTAAACTTGACCTGAGTTCATCCATAGTAAATCCAAAAGTTATTCCATTTTTCCAAAGATCAAGCCCCTTCCAAACATAAACAAGGCGATCTGCTTCCTACTGTCATTCAGCCGTTGCACCATGTTTGTTCTTCTGGTAAACAGCAAGGTGTTCCGAAAGAACTAATATGGTTTAATGACCGATTGTCAGTAGGAAGCAGATCGCTTTGTTTATGTTTTGGAAGGGGCTTGATCTTTGGAAAAACGGAATAACTTTTGGATGAACTAGCCATTTCTCTGTTTGTTGCTGTTTGTACGTTGCTGAAAACTTCACTGGATGCACAGGTGTATATTTCTATTGAAACGTCTGTAAAAGTGTACAAATGTATATTTCTGTTGAAACGTCTGAAGACACGGTATACACAAAAGTACAGGTAACATTTGAAGAGTATTGTTCAGCCTCTGGGACTCCGCACGTTTCGCGTTACAAGTACACATATACAATGACGACCAATATAACTAATCCGCCTTTTGTACCTGCTGTGGGACTTGATTTTCCGGATAAACTATTACAAATATGTCAGCTGTATGGGGATACAAAGTGGGAATGTTTCAAAACATTTTTTCAACACATTTTTTTATAAAAAGTTCAAAAGCTTTTTATCTTCGTAGTTCAGCTTTAAGAACGACGAATGTTATTGGGAAATCGAGGAGTTTGTTGGACAAGCTCAGCATCCATCGTACGTGCTTACGGTCAGTCTTCATGCTCGAAAATCCGCAAGATGTTTGTGCGAGGCCCGTACATTCCTTGACGTTTTTTGCCGTACATACCCCGTAGACTGAAAGTACGACCGATTGTGACTGAGGCTTTAGATTCAGAATCCATTAATATTCCTCGGGTGCCTCGACTACCTAGAGTAAGTGACATTATATATACTAGATCTCTACCTTATATCGATTTGTCGAATTATTTTGATGGGATAGAAAGAAACCAAACTATCACATAGCTGTGATGAATACAAATAATATACGATTTTTAGTTGACACTGGTTCTGCTGTTGGTAATTTTATCAAAGAAAGTTTTTTTCAATTAAATTAGGAGACAATGTTTTTGAAATCGAAGTCATTAAAGCGGACATAGATGAATTACATGGTATTTTAGGGTTTGATTTAAAAAAAACACGACGTATTAATTACAATATCAAAATGCATTCTTACAATAAATGGCAAAATATTTGCGAGAATTTGTTGTTGAGGAAGTTTACTTCAGAATCTACGGACTGGGACTTACTTTTACCAGATGAATACCACGGAGAATGGCAGATGTGAAGACAACAACTCTTTCACGTGAGATACTTGAAAATTCTTAGATGTTACCTTGACGTATCTAGAGCTGGTTGAGAAAAAATTTCATGTTTTCACAGACGCTTTGGGAATGTCCATTGCAGCATTCGCCTTTCAGAGAGCTTAATATCCAGATGGAAATTATTGCCATGGCTACGTGCTTGGAAAGGAAAGGTGGTACTTAAGAGTACAGTTACTATCCCTCGCCTAGAACTATGTGCGGCAGTCCTCGGTGTCGAGATTGCTAGAATCATCAAGGAACAGTTAGACATCGAACCCAAAGATTTTCAATTCCCTACAGACAGCAAGGTTGTTCTTGGGCATATATAAAACAAAATGAGAATATTCTACTCTTATGTCAGTAATAGGATAGAACAGATTCATAGATTTTCCAAAGCAATCCAGCCGACCAAGGAACTAAGCCTACATTACCTGAAATAATGAAGGAAAGTCTTTGGCTTTGTAGTCCTAATTTTTAGACATCTGAGACTAATAAAGAGGAAGACTGTTATTCAGAACTGAACTTACCTTACAATCTTGTTGGTTCCTACCAATATATTGAGATCATGCCACACGTTACAACAAAGAAAACAAATGTTAAGCTACCTCTCATTGGAACCAGTAGATTTGCCAAGTACTCAACATGGAATAGTTTAGTGGCAGGTATTTCACGTTTAAAACACGACGTTAAGCATTGGAGTAAAAGGGGATCTTAATGCAGTGGATGACACTTCTGTACTCAGACCAAAGACCTTGATCTTTATCATGACACGGAGAAGCTGATAATCAAAGGTATCCAAAATGGGGTATTCCAAGTAGAAATCGAATGTATCAAAAAGGCTCAGTCTTCTGGCAAAGCCAGCACCCTTGGCAAATTTAACCCAGTGATTGATGGCAATGATATTTTGCGCATTAGAGGCAGATTAAACAATGCCAAACTCCATATCAGTAATAGGAAATCTATAATCATGCCTGGAGGAAAACATCCCATATCCGTATTACTGGTGCGCCACTACCATCAACTTGTCAAACACCATGGCCGTTATTTTACAGATGGAGCCATTCGATCGATCGGCTTTTGGATAGTTTTGGCAAAACAGTTAATTCCATCCACGCTTTTAAATATGTTACATGTAGAAAACTGAGGAGGAAACCTGAACATCAGATAATGGCAGATTTACCCACAGACAGAATATCACCAAGGCCTTCCTTTAAAAGTGTCGGAGTGGATACGTTTGGGCCATGGGGGTCATGCCACGCTGCACTAGAGGTAGCATAGCTCAACGATAGGCAATCATGTTTTCATGTCTTGTCTCACGAGCCGTGCTTATTGAAGTCGTGAAGAGTGGAGTTCCTCATGAATGCTCTCAGGAGACTTATTGCTGTAAGAGGTCATGTTAAAGAGTTTCGCTCACACCGTGGAACAAACTTCATTGGATCGACACACGATCTGGAAATCAATGCCATTGACGTTGAGGATGATTATATAAAACAATTCCTTCTGGAGAACAGGACAGTTCGGATCGTTAACCCACCTCATTCGTCCCATATGAGCGGGGCGTGGGAACATATGATTGGCCTTACAAGACGCAAACTGGGCAAGAAAACTGACTCATGAGACCCTCGTGACATTTGGTGAAAGCAAGTGCAATTATACCATAAGTTCCAGTTTCGACAGTCCCGGAACACTCCTTCATTATAACACCATATACTCTGTTAACTCAGCAAATGGACAAAGGTGAAGAACCGCCTGGACCTTTTGACGAAAAGGACATCTACAAATCGCAATGGAAGAGAGTTCAATATCTCGCAGACTTGATCTGGAAAAGATGGAAAAATGAATACCTAGTGCTTCTTCAAAGTCGCCAAAAGTGGACCAATAATCAGAGAAACCTGTGAGTTGATTCCTGTGTGATTTCATACATACACACACACACACACACACACACACACACACACACACACACACACACACACACATATATATATATATATATATATATATATATATATATATATATATATTACTGTGGATTGTTGAACTATCCTAGTTTAATATTATCTCCATTTTAAATGTGATATCATAAGATATCAAACGGGCATGTAATGTACTTGTGATTCCCTTTATTACGTTTGCTAGAGTTATCTATTATTTTTCCTAGAGTTAGTTCCCCTTACTTGTGAATTTCCTGTTTTTGCCCTTGTGTGTCCCACGCGCTTGTCTGAGTTTCTCAGAACATTTGTCTTTAATGCTGGCACATAGTGTAAGTGCACTTTCGAATTTTGTACATACGATATCTTCGATATGTATATTATTTATTAGTACAAATAGTACAATACCTTTGTTTGCTTTAATTGCGCGTTTGAAATGTTAAAGCGAACCCCTTGTCAAATTCTAAAAGTATGGAAGACCAGTAGTAACATCAACCGTATATACATAACGTACGTTAGTAACAATTTTGTATGGAAACACTATTGTCACTTTTACATATTTTTGAATATAGTGTCCCTTTTAAACTATACTTTCAGTTTTTACATGTTTTATTACATCAGAACCATATGTATCTTTGTGTTACTACACATATAAGTAACCCAAATTTTCTTTTTCTTTGTTTCAGTCCTTTACCATACAGTTATCTGGCATATTATTGTGAAAAAGTCTACTACCAAGCAACAGTTATGTGCAGTTTTTGGTTATACTATATGCAAACGAATTTGCATAATAATAATAATTATATATATATATATATATATATATATACATATATATATATATATATATATATATATATATATATGTGTGTGTGTGTGTGTGTGTGTGTGTGTGTGTGTGTGTGTGTGTGTGTTATAATAAGATATATCTATATTAGATTAAATTATAATAAATGATTATTATGGCAATCGCTTTGTTTTTTAATTAAGCTAATGGACAGGAAACCAACCTGCCGCCGGCTGGACTCGAACTCACGACCACGCGATCAAGAGTCGAGCGCGATACCGACTGAGCCAGGCCGGCTCGCGGCAGGTTGGTTTCCTATCCTTCGGATGAGACAGTAAAAACCGAGGTCCCTTGTCACAGTAGGTGTCGACATGTTAAAGAACCCTCAATGCTCAATGGCCGTAAGTGCCGAGCATAGGTCAAAATTTGAAGCCCTTCACCGGCATTTGGTGACGTCTCCATATGAATGAAAGATTCTTGAATGGGACGTTAAACAACAATAAACAAACAAAACAAAATAAGGATGAGGCAGGCACCATTTATGAGAATGTATCCGATTTGTCCCGACCGCCGTTAGATCAGCTAAAACAATATCTGACAACCGCCGTGAGATTGAAAACAATTTTTACAAGGTCATTGTATATATCATTTCATGACAGCATTCGAGAATATGATAAAATGTGTGTTCAAATACATTATCAAACACGTAATACGTTGTAAATGATCATCTTTTCGATTTGATTTGATTTGATTAGAATTTACGTTTCCGGTACCAGCTGTATCTCCGTATGCAATGACTGTTCAGATAAACTCTTTCGGCATATCAAATGTACTTCGTAATTCGGTCAGGGGATCTCGGTCCTTTACGCGCCCGGACTACATTTAAGTCGGCCGATTTTTATTTGTTTTATATTTATTTTTAAAATACAGGACGTGATTTTTATTGGAAAGTGCATGTATTATGTAAAATATATGTTTTTCAACGCTGTTAAATACCTTAAGAAAATCGGATGAATATCTCAGATACCAATGAAAGTATAAATCTTTAGGATGTTCAGGACACAGATACAAATCCGGCAAAAATTGACAAACATGAACCTCTGGAAACTCAGAGGTGGGATCAGGTGCCATGGAGGAGAAAGCATCCCCTGTCGACCGGTCACACCCGCCTCGAGTCCACAGTCAAGTCCAAATGAAAAACACGAGGAACGAATCCTCGTCACAATTGGTACAGACGTCATAACAACCGCCAACAAAAATGCAACTCAACATTTCATCCAGTGAAACAGAGTAATCGCAAACCAGACTATTATACCGACCGTAAAATTTGCGGAAAGTTGACATCAAACGCGGTTTTCGATTTCCCTGTGTCAATAAATTGTCAGTGTTTGTTTGTTTGTTTATTGTTGTTTTAACGTCCCACTCAAGAACTCGGTTTTTACTGTCTCAGTCCGGAGGACAGGAGCGTATCCGGGTTGGTAACCATTTCACATACTTCCCTGCCCAATCCGAGGATCGAACCCGGGTCGCATTGGTGAAAAGCGAGTGCGCTAACCACTGCGCTACCCGGACACCCCTTCAGTGAGTAGTCTACATCTGTATATGAAATGTATCTATAGTAAGTAAAATATCTAAGTATGAAGCGTGTGTGCTTAATTCTGTATCTTTAATTTCTAGTTGGCTGCGATATATCGCATTTGCATATGTATGAAGGGGGGCTCCGTGGCCGAGTGAGTAGAGCATTGCGCCTTAAATCACAAGGCCTCTCACCTCTGGTTCAAATCCCGCTAGGGTCATTTCGAATTAAGTGGGAAAGTTTGCTAGTTTTCTTGCGGAAGGTCGGTGGTCTTTAGCCGGGTAACAGGGATTTCTCCTCCACCAATACAAACTGGACGCCATCATATGACTGAAAATTTGTTGAGTATGGCGTAAAACAAAAACTCAAATCAAAATCAAATATGTATGAAAGTTGGCATTATTAATTGACAAAACGTCTTCGATATATCTTAATGTGGAATTAAAGGACACCGCTAGCTATTTCTTCTTTTGATTCAGCAATTTTTGAATGAAGTCTGCTTCTTATGAATAAAGGAACATATCGGCCAATTAAGGGACACAATTGGTTCCCCTAGGAATGACGACAGTTTGTTGAAAGACCACGTCTCCAAACATTACAAATATATCGTCTATTAGAAATTCCAGGATTTTTTTTATATCAACTTCAGTGTATTTATGTGTAGAATCAGAGTGGTGTTTGACAAAATAAGTATAATGATAACCGATTACAAGATATTTAAATTTTGGGGTACCACCTTTAGTGAAAAAACAGTTGTCTATAATGCTAAAAAGTCTTTGTTTTAATTCTTTATGTGGAATTGTTGTGTAAAGAGAAGAGAAGTTGTATGTTTTGATACTGTGAATTTGAGAAAAATTGTGTGCCTTTAAATTTTTAAAAGTTGTTTAGATTTTTTAAGTTATGAATACATATATCAGGTCACTAAACGAAATGTTTCCGATCTTTAATGTTACTCTGAATGCTGACATTGACAAAATCAAAACAACATAACTGTGAAAAGTATGCGTACCTTATGTTTTACAATAATGCCGTCATGTCCGGTGGAGTTGGGCAGTTCATGATTGTCACATTAAACTTGTAAATCACATGTATATTGTCATGTTAAACTTGTATTTCATATGTATAAATCTGTATTGTTCAAATATTATGTAGTATGTGTAAATAGATTCTAATCTAATCGAACACTCTAATTTTATTTTATCTAGTTTTTATTTCGAACACACTCATCATTACATAAGTACCCGTTTTAGATATCCCGTATGGTACCTCAGTCAGTGCAAAACTGGTTCTACAGAAGCTATTGTTCGGAATCATATAAATTTAGGGTAGTTTGGCACGAAACTCAGATGAGAAGCATTTTAGACACTTTCAGGGCGTAGTCCACTTGCAGAAGTTTATAAGTTATTTGCTCTTCTGAGGTAAGTGAATTTATTCTATTATGTTAGTTATGTTTGTAATTATTTTAGTAACATTAATAGTACAGTAAATTTGTAATTGAAATTGATATTAGAATATAGATACATTTGTTTATACTGTTTTATACTATGCTATTTACGTTTGTAATAACGATAATTCTATTGTATATTTAGTGTTAAATAAGTAAAATATATGAATCAATCAATTATTAGTGCTGTAGTAATGTACAGTTAATAGGGTATGTATCATTGATTCATTTTGTGTGGAATTATAGTAAATCAAATACATTGTGTAATTATTGAATGTATTTCATTAATCGTGTATTAATGATGTAAAGTATAAAGTACGGAGTGTAGTAAAATATTACAGTAAATATATTGTGTGAAGTTCGGAAGTATTAACATTACAGTATGTTCAATACTTACCTTCAAATTGTGTGTATAAGTGTAATACTTACGTAAATACTATTGTGTGTGGTATACTTTGTATTAACAGTATCTTTGTTTATTTATACAGGTTTTATTCGGTTGAGTTTAAAATCATATCAACCAGACGTTTCAGTACCTCCGCTAAAGAAGGTCATGCGGGATAATATTACATGTATACAGTTTCAATAATTAAAAGTGTAAAACTTAAAAGTGTTTTTGTTTTCATATCCATATGTGTCAAAATTGATAAAGCCGAGAATACGATGGACGAGTTAAAATGGGTCGAGATCACCCGATATACCCGGCACGTGGACAATTTCAGAAACGAATATTTTGAAACGACGAAAAAGACCAACTTTGCCTGATTTAGGTATGAAATGATGATATACGAAAATAAACGAAAAGGGTAATAAGAATAGAATGTATATTAACTGCAAATAGCACGTGTTTATTGGTCACTCGGTAATCTTCGTAAAAATTTACAAAAGTTAATTTGCAATGATCAAAGGGCGGACAAAAAGTAACTGATATATCGGGTTACGTTTGGCAAGATTGTTGCAATTTTACACATGCATTTGTTATTCTAACCACCAGATGGTCTTTTTAGAATATATATGAGATATAATATTACATAAAATGGATATGTGAAATTGTTTCACCTACGACAGCTCATATCGCTTTTACCAAGTTATCCAATGCTTATCAACCTGTTGAACGACTTAGTTATGTTGTATCAGGCTACGTCACATGTTTATGCGCACGTGCTATTTAATTTGAAAAGCAAAACGTGTACTGCATTAGAAGAAATTTTTGCAGACTTAATGAAAATAAAATGAAATCAATGCATTGTTACAGTAAAGACATAAACGACTAGACTACCTAAAACGTTATTGCGTTTTCAGAATGTTTAGCCCACGTTGTCTCCAGTTTCTATCCTGATGTTTTGTTTTGTACATATATTTTGCAAATATTTGTTATGGATAAATTTAATTGAAATGCTATTTCATGTCATAAATTAAAAGCACCTTGGATTGTTGGCTTTACTTTCCACCTGTCTGTTGAAAACTAAAATTAACATTGTTTTCTTTAATTTAATTAAGTATATGGGCGGTTTCGTCACGTATAAACAACACCCCTCGGGATATGAAAAGTAACTTCCCTTAACGGTAAATGATACTTGCAAGTTAACGTAATTGATAAAACATTCACAACTTATTCTTTACTGCAATGAAAGGGTCATTGGTACGTACTTGCTGCTATTTCCTGGACATAAGTCAAGAACTATGAAACGAAGGTAAACAGATGATGCAAATGCTATTTGAAAAGAAATATATATTCACGCGATATGAATAGTGTGTGGGAAAGACAAGTTGTTAAATGTTGATTAATATTTATTGTTATTATTATACTTCATTAATAAAACAGTCAGGGATTGGTTGAGAGCCTCATATCCCCCTACAACCAGGGCAATAAATGTATAATATCTATACTTTGTTTATATTTTAGTAAATAAGTGGGTTGTATAACATAACCCGTCAGGTAAGAACTATAACTTCACTGGCAACCGCCAGATAATTATTATTTCTATTTTGTTATCTTATTTCTTTGGCTTCCGCCACAATTAACCACCACTTAAAAATCATGCGATCCTCACCTATATCCTTATTTTCAGTTTCATGTGTGAATTATAGTGATGTAGTCCTTGCTGAACATAATTACTTCAAATTAATTATGTTATTAGCGTCAGATATTATGTGACAATCTCATCAATCTTGCGGCCGTCAGGTAAATCTACAGTAAAACCTGCTTTAGCGACCACCTGTAGGGTCATAAAGCCATTTTTGGCTAACATCAATAGTACCACTTGTGTTCAAATAAACCTCTATATAAAAACACCTGTCTATAAAGACTGGTTTTGTTGTGTACCTTTGGGGGTATTTATGTACAAGTTTCATTGTATATTAAACGACTTATGGGTTTCGATACATTTGCATTAAACAAAGTTATCTATTCCAATCGCTTTAAATTCGGCGACGGAAAATATTCACTTTTTCATAGAGATTATCGAATCAAGATAATTATTCGCCAGCTCGGTTTTTCTGTTTCATTTATACTATTAAACAATTTATTCTTTTATTATATTTCGATTAAATTCTTTTTAAATCTATTTTCGTACTCTACTGTAATAAATCGTAATTCAATATATATTTTTTCAAAATCTGATTCAGCAAGTACCAGTCTGCTGATTTCCCTTTTCACGCTTCTAAGAAATATACAAAAAATCTAATCACTAGAGATTTAATATATCCATGGCGTTCTAGTTTTTCGAAGAATGTTACATATCTTCAACCTTAACCCAAATGCCACCAATATACAGCTTTTTGTCAATACTCAAGAGGGATGTTGTTATCATTTTTCAATCTGAACTTCTGTTGTGATTTTCCATCAGTATACCTCTGGCTATAATCTCAAAGGCTCTTAAAAGTTTTATTAAATATTTTACACAAAAATTGGCTTTGTTCAAGAATTTCACAACTTATACGTTATGTCAAGGTATGCTCTTCTTATGAATGTTTTATTCTGAGAGCGAAATGATTGGAAAGGACGGTCTTCTTCACACCTCCCTTTATGACAAACACGACGATAACTTATACGTTAAGCCAGGGCATGCTCTTCTTATTAAATTCTATTCTGAGAGCGAAACGACTCGCCAATAAATTACTTACACAAGATTACGTTGTTGAACGCTTGAAATCGTCGTTTAAGAAGTTTTAATGGTCGATACACGAATCTTGTTAAACATAATTAAGTCCCCCTCCCAATAATAGTAGATAGTATTCTGGAGCACGGCCACAAACAGCGACTCCCTTTCGCCGATCTTGCTTTTCACCGAACTCTTCACCAGGCCGCGTGGTTAGAGCATTGCGCTTTAAATCACAAGGCCTCTCATCTCTGGTTCGAATCCCGCAAGGGCCATTTCGAATTAACTGGGAAAGTTTGCCAGTTTTCTTGCGGAAGGTCGATGGTCTTTACCCGGGTAATCGGGGTTTCTCCTCCACCAATAAAAACTGGACGCCATCATATGACTGAAAGATTGTTGAGTATGGAGTATGACCATTGAACATTTTATTCGTTGTGTTTTAATGGACATGATCTTCGATTATTAATTGGTACATCTTAATTTTTACTTTAAAGGACGAATAATCATATTGAAATTATTAACGTTGTGAACTATTCAACAATTTCCAAATGTTATAAAGTTTATACAACACATAAAATAGATTCAATACTTTATTCAAAGACAGAAACAATGAGTTGGCAAACTTTATCATGATTTATTTCTACGCTATTTAATATGTTCATATAGGTATTGAATTTATTAAATAGCGTGGTGTCATCTGAGTCCATATAAACGTAACATTTAATGATGGTATCTCGATCATTTCACATGGTTCGGTACCTTTGTGTTATCATTTGAAAGTCAATTTTTATAAGTCCGAATCACCGAAAACAAGATATATCCCATGACCCATTGATAGTAAAGTAACACTACTCATGTGCCTTAAATAGTGAAACAATAAAAGGTCAATCACAAAATTTGTATTTCACACTCTATCATTTGTATTAAAGGGACATTAGCTGTATTAACCAAAATATTATTTTGTTTTTTTTCTACTTTTACAACTTGTAATTGATATACAATAACAAATAAGACCTATGTATAGACATAAAAAAAAATTATATTCCTATATAGTTTTTGAAAATAAGGTCAGGACCAGTGTGGTGTTGATAATTATACCAATACAATGTAGTAAGGTTGAATTAGTCAGTTGCAATTTAACAAGTGCTAAACCTTGGTTTCTCTAGCAATTTTCACAAAACACTGGGGTTTAAGTATTTGTACGCCTGTGTATATATTGTTTTTGTTATTGTAGATCAATCTTAGTAGTAAGTAAAATGAAGAAGTACCAGTTAATAATCGAAACTCAAGTCCTTTATAACACTACCAATTAGATGTGCAAAAAAGGGGAAAATATTATTTTCAAACATACAGCTAATGCCCTTTTAAATGGTTTTACAGCATTTATTTGTCTACATCTAGTGGGAACATGAACTAAAGTTCACTGTTTTCATGCGCTTTCGGTCTTGTTGTTTCCAGACGTCACAAATATCCTGTTTTTGCAGAACAGTCTGATAAATTCATTTTGAAAATTTTTGTTCAAAAATGTGTAAATAATGGGATTAACACAACAGTTGCTGTATCCAATCAACTTTAAGACAGCGCTCTTTATACGGAAAGAGTCGTCATCCGCGGCGAATTCTCTATATAGAGAAAAGGTGAAGAACGGTAGCCAAAGAGCTGTGAAGGATAAAAAGACAAGCATTAACATCTTAATTACACGCTTTCTTTGTTTCATGTTGCGCATGTGGTTCCGTGGATTTTCCTGTATGTCTCCAACCGGTTGATGTATCCATAGCCTGTATCCAATTTTACCGTAGCTGTAGGCCATGACCAAGACTGGAACAATGTAAAGGAATACGTAGGTGAACGCCGTGTACACCTTGCTGCCATATTCATTAGGGTAAAATTCAGCACAGATATATCCAAACCCTTCCATGAAAAGAAGCCCATCAGATTCTGATATTTTGATGCGTTGGTCCAGGCGTTGAAACACCAGATGTGGTGATAATACACACGCCGATAGTCCCCAAACAACGATGATAATAACGGCGGCTGTTCTACAGTTATGAAGTCTGTGTGATAATTTCAGGTCACATATAACGACATATCTGAAAAAAATGAAAACAGGTTTATGATTATAATATCGGATTCATGAAAATGCATATTTCTGAAAACGATTTATCAAGTTTGTATTATTATCATTTACATGTCACGCAAGTTTTACTAAAACCTTGATATCCCATACATACTCATGTTTATTAGAAACCTTTATAACACGCGATTCGTATTTATTTTTGATGAACCATTTTCGAGTTGATCCATTCCGTTTAGTTTTGTAGGAAAAGCCTTTACTCAAATCACGTGACTTCAACAGAAAGTCGGGAAAGATCACTTACGATTTCGCTGAGTATTTATTTATACTGACGACATTCAGTGGTATCTTGTTTCGGGTCAATTTTGCGTGAAATAAAGTTAAGATAATGATCTGTATTTTAAGGATGACAAATGGCATCACATTTCTGTAGGCTGCTTTTCAAATCCCAGGCACCTATCACTGCATACTGTCTGATTTCTAGGTCGTATGTACGATAGACAGCTTAACTGGAAGTGATCCTGTCCTTCTTTTTCTTTGAAAATGCATACTATTATGACAAAACAAGACGGAACGGAGCAACTCTAAAAAGGTCTATTAAACAAAATCAAGATTATAAGAATCTGAAAAAAATCTATGACCAATTACGAGGTATTTCACTACATAACTCGTGTTGTAAGTTTATTCTTATTTTTATCAAGATGTTAACCTATTTCAGATGCTAAACGTGGTAGTGACACTGCAGAAAAAGTGAAGACATGACTTTCGAATACGTCCAGGTCTTGTGTAACGACAAACACCAAAAACAAAAAATATACAAGTCCATAGGACAGATGAAAATTTATAGTTAACCAAACTTTATATGACAGGCTAGAACCACGTTTCTCACTTCAACCTAGGTTTTCTCACTTAAACCTCATTTTTCTCACATAAACCTAGGTGTTCACCAGTTAATGTAAGTAACTTCTCCCGAATTATATTAATGAGTAAAATGTAGTTTTTCTCCATTTTAATGAATGTAATATAAGAGCAAACTAGGTTTAACGAATGAAAAAATACACTAATGAGATGTTGGCATGCATGAGATATCAATTTCAGTAGGAAACTTTAAGCTGTTGTGGAATAACAATGGCACTGAAATACATTTGAAATGGAATATGTGAATTTGTTGCTTTTAGCCTCCTTTACAATAAAACATATTTGCTCCGTATTAAATCGATTTAATCGAAAAGAATGTATGTTCAAAATTTTGCTTAATTAAAAATTATCTTTTAACTTATAATGGAAAGAAATTGGACATTAAATAGATGTAAGGTTTACGAGAGTACGTAATCTTGTAGCATATGCAAATTAGAACGACATGGAAATATCTATCATGATTGGCTATTAGTGAACCTAGATGCTGGAATGCTGATAGATATTCTAAGGGATAAATAATGTTGTACATAATCAAATGACCAATTTACCTGTCGATTGCAATAAACAAGAGGGTTAATATACTCGCTACAACGGTTAGTCCTTGAATAAAATTTGTAAATTTGCACAGAAAAAGCCCTGTTCTTCCACCTGTCATCCACTCGTTGGCTACAATGAAGTAAAGCTGAAATGGCATATTTAAAGTTGCAATCAGAAGGTCGCTGGTTGCAAGAGACAAAATATACATATCTGTTACGGTCCGTTGTTTCTTTACACAACCCATCATCACCAAAACTAATGCATTTCCTATAACTGCACTGCCTATTATGATTAAATACAAAGTCATGAAAGTAACAACGGTTGTTCTTGACAAAGGGGATGGTAATAGGTTCTGCTTATCTATAATTACAGACCAGAATGGAAAGAAAGAGAACGATCCATTGAAAGATATATCTTTAGATGTATTTCCCAAGATTGTTGTGGAATCAATGGAGTCAGAAACATGGTTTATCACTGTTGGTAAAGTTGTGATATTTCCCGGAAATAATATAGGATCTCCTTCCGTGGATGGAATGGATACGGCTTGATACGCAGAACTGATGATATAAACAATTGACGAACTTAAATTCACCTCCATATTACCATCGAGGTTGCCTGACATAGCTCCTGGAGGATTGGCATCCATCAATATCCAAAATCTTATTTTCGTTTTTCAGTTAATATTCAAAAATTGCTGCCGTTAATAGAATAAAGAAACACTATTAGATCAGCTCTAGAATTCAGTTGGGAAAAATGTAATGTGTGATATCTGCGACAACATAATTTTATTTTATCACGGTACTTTCAATCTATTACTATTGAACACTTGAACTGATCGCAGTATCCAGCCATGGGGTGAGAGTGCTTGTTATTGCTGTTTGTGTTGTTATGAAGATTGCTAGAACTATTGGTCATTTATCTTATTGTTATCCTTCAGAAAGATAACGTTGCAAGGGTTATATAATATTTCAGATTAGTTACCGGGATAGCGCTAAGATATTTGTATCTTTTCCACACCTATTGAGACTGCATATAATGCGCAGACACGGACTATTGGTCTGCGACTGACAACAACAATGATAAATTTTAATGAAATTGGTTTAATTAGACATTTACTGTCGGTTTACACTATACGTTTACCCATTACATATATTTCTCCTCTTTGTATAATGAGAAAATTTCCATCAGACATCCAATTTAGCAGATGTGTACATTTAAGAGTCTCATCGATTAATAAGTGGGAGGTTTATTTGTAAAGAAAAGCAAAACATGGAATCTTTTCTGGGAGTTACAGGAATTAATTTGATTACGCAAAGGAATGTTGATTTACTGAATCATCCATAAAATAATAATGCTGAAGTTTATATATATATATATATATATATATATATATATATATATATATATATATATATATATATATATATATATATATATATATATTATATATATATATTTGTGTGTGTGTCCGTCTGTACTTAAAAGCAATATAGACTGTCGACATGTCTCAAATATGTTATATCAACTCTTAACCACTTAATTTGATAGAATATCTCGTAGCACGAAATTACCTACATTTATCGGGATCTGAGGCATGCGATAAATACTGTATTGCTACAGCGTATTTCTCTTCCGTAAGCGTAATATGCAGGTGATCTCGATGTCAAACACTCAGGGGACCTATACTGTGTTTATTTATTAAAATTGAAACAATTTCGATAAAACAGTGACAATATTATTCAAAAGTGAATATTGAATAGACATATAGAGGGTATTTGCCAATTTTGTTTTGATTATATGTACATTGCACCGTGTTAGGCAGAATAATACATATTTAACACGAGTGCGTACTTTTCTTCTGTCCCACACGATGTAATACACATTTTATTTCAAAAAGGCAAATATTCTATTTATTACATTTTCCATTCATGTTTTGTTACCTGACTTTTTGTGGGATGTACAAGTCTTTGACTCGTGAAATGTAAACAAACCACTCCATGTTTTTGTCCACCACTAAGGAAATAGTGCAATTTATATCAGAAACACATAGGCTAATAAAGCTAAAATCACAAAAACTATTGGCATAACAGACAAATATTTATTTCATATAGCAATTCATATAACATTGTTCTTTGAAACATTAATAGTTTATACATTAAAATATATTGGCGCATTAATATCAAACTTTTCAAGTGAACTAACACATTAAAAAAAGCCGTTAGATGTATACAAGTGTATTATTGACCTATGAGATAGTTATCATTTACTTGATATCAAGAATCGGATGTCAGTTTTATTCTCTAATAGGAGTTATTGACTCGGTGATGAGTGAAACCGACAAAATGGGAGTTTCGTAATGACAGTGATGAAACAGACAAATCGGGAGTTCCGTGACTGGATGTATGAGCGTGAGACTGAGCTGTAGTGTAACGTTGGCTTTGTGGTATCTTGAAGGTGATATTAACTTGTGCATTAAATATGCAGTTATCAGAGAACAGACCCTGGTACGGAACATGGTTTTCTTTACATAAAACTGTTGTATGCCTCGATAGTACGTAGGTCTATGAGATAGGTCACTGTATAATTCAACTCATTGCGAACAGCTGTTTGTTGATCGGCAGGCATATATCCGGCGACAACTCACATACATATTACTTTAAATAAAAAGTGCTAAGAAATAAAAATAGATTCATACTATGCATCTTATTTTTTCACGACCAAAAAACTCCGATTAATGTACGTAAATTGCATTGTATTGCCATTGTCAATTGACATAACATCGGGAAAACGTGCAAATGGCGATTAAGACGAACGGTTAAGTTACCTGTATGGTATGGTGTTACCTTTATGTCTTCCAATGATTCAATATTCCTGTGTTTCTTTAACATGGGGTCATTTTAATTACAGAAGTAAACATGTTATAATGATAAGTTATCGACAGGGTGAGTGTTTCGTACATTTTCAAGTAGATATAATGACCTTTTTACAATCAAAAAGTTGAGCTGTTTGATTTATGGTGGTTGTTGAATTATCTATACCGATTGCAGTCAGAAGTTTCTGACGCTTGTGACTTTTGTATCTGTATAATTAAATCAAACAAATAAACACGTGATAAAAATAAATAAAAACACGTGCATGAAAACAAACAAACGAAACAAGTGTGCTCATGGCGCATTTCAATGAATTTCTTATTCGAATTTGATAATTCAAAGTCTCGAAAACACTCCTTGATTGAAAACTTGCATCACGTCTGTGGGCACGTGATTTTAATAAATATAAAAAGAAATCGATGAAAATTATGTTGACATTGCAAAAATAATATACAATGTAATATTGAGATTGTCAAAAACACTAACCACCATTATGTTTCCATACAATTGACCCATTCCTGCGACGTAAATTATCTATTTATTTGTATATTTTAAGAAAACACTAGGTTGACTCGAGGAAACTCTAAGGCTAGTTTAAGTGAAAACAAATGTTTGAATTGGCCAAACTCCCAATTATAGGTATTTTTGTGGTTTGGGGCGGTTTAACCTAGTTTTTATTAGTTAAACATTGTTTTTTTCGGACGTTAAATAAAATTGCAAATCCAAAACCACATTACTAAGTTAAACCTATTTTCTCGCCAGATAAATCCAGTTTTCTCGTAAATTTAACTAACTGAAGCAAAACTAGGTTTAACTGATTACATTTTTGTGATTTTGGTTTGCTGTGTCAGTTAACCCTAGTTTTTTCAGTTAAACCTACTTACTCCAGTTAAACCTAGTTTATCTCAGTAACCCACTTTAACTGGAGAAGGTTAGCTCATTAATGTGATTTTGGCGTCGCACCTGTAATTATACTGCAAGAATACGGCATAACTCCGCCCATATGACATTAATACTCATTATACTGTCAGTCTTTGTTCTTCGTCCGAACATGATTGAACATTAATTTTTCAATTTTGAAAACGACACTGTCAATCATCTTCAAACATTGTATGAGGTTCATATAGGATAATTGGAACATACATTGTGAATTTCATTATTTCTATGCCCCGTGGCCTTATGTCTTTGACCAAAACTATGAAAATTAGCCAAATCTTTTTAAAAATCTTCTTTAAATAATATGCTTAGTCCTAGAAAATCTTCACAGATTGAAACATACTAGGACTAAATGACAATGTGTATACAAATATATACATGTATATATGGAGTTATTAGGAATTTTGGAGAAAGATCTTTGTGACAAAGTTTCGAGGTATTGGTGTCACAGGTCACGTAAACAAAACTGAGTTTTTCACATATATCGTAATTCAGATTCCCATTTGTTTGAATATTTGATAAGACAAATCAAATTACATCCAATGTTTATTATTTCATTCTGAATGAAAACGATTTCCTCTACTGAATGATCCAGTTCCCATACTAAATCAAAGTACTTGGCCCGCAGTTTTTACTCAATAATCAACCTCAACTTTTCATTATTTTGACTATAAAGTAAAATTGAAGAAGTACCAATCAATAATCAAAACTCAAGTCTATTATAACACGATGAATTAGATGTACAAATGGTCTCAATATGAAGAACAATTACGAATCATTTGTAAAATGTTTGGGTTTAAATGATTAGGAAGCAAATTATTATTTTTTATCATTCACATATACAATTTTCCTTCACACTAAGGATTTTCCTGTAAAAATGAATAAATATGTTGAGTACGGTACTCAAATTGTGAGTACGTACTCAAACAATATATTAATATCTCTGAAATTTTCTTCAAATGAGCAATTTTTTATCATTATTTACAATAGTATGCCATCAATATAAACATGTCCAGTTACAGGATAAATTCTGCGTGTTTTTATCTTAAAGTCATGAAAGTTAGTTGAGCTTGAGTACCGAGTATTATACCCTTACGCTATACTTCCCACCAGTAGCCTTGAATCTCTAGGTCAATACGTGTGCATGTAAAACATTTTCCCAACTTCAAAGACTGCCGCGAGTTTCTCATCAATTAAGATCGCGTGAATGAGGAATGATGCAACTTCTATGTACAACTCCACAGCCAGATCTTGCCAGTAAATAGTGAGGAAAGGTGACCAAAAGTCATGTGCATGTTAATCATGCGCAAAAATTATAAACAATCCAGTCAATCGTTTTTAATGTCAATTTTATGAAAATGTTGAAAAATAATTGAGAAGTAACATTCTGAAGCAAATTTATTTATAATATCTTACAATTCATAAAGAACGCCGAACTCACCTTTAATAACATATATTTCAACAAGTCTTGTAGACCTATATTTTTCAGCGAATTGTTACTCTATATATACGAATAAAAGTATGATTTGTAAATTTTTATCTTGAAGTTGAGTTTATGTTGCTGAAATGCATATACATGTGTAATTTTCCGTCAATACATGTGTTATTAACACCATACTGCTGAATGTGCTTTGACTTGTTCCCAATAAACAACTTTAGTTACCATAACATTACTGAGTTGATGTTTCATCAACTCGTAATGAACGTTCACAAGGAGTAATATACCATTATATTATGTATCCTTAGCGCAATTCGTATCGCCTAGAATTGCATTTTACAATCATTTTATCGAAAATTTCAATTCTATAAGTGTTAACTTTGAAGTAAGTATGACATTGATATCATAAATCGTAGTTTATTATATGCAATCCTATTGCAGTTCGTTCAGATACCGACAACACGTTATAATTTTGTTTCCATTTTTGTCATTATCATACAAACATACCTATGCGAATACCACATCTTCGTGTTATTATTTTTTTCGATAAAGAATCTCATCATTATATTTTGTTGTTTTTTAATATATTCTTCTTAATATATATATTTTGTTTTCATACAGTTACTGCAACCTCTACAGTAGTCAAGAGGGCGTACGAGATGGAGGTAAAATATATTTTTATAAATATATTCTACTTTATGCTAGACATGTAGTGAAATGTGTTATGTAACGCAGTTTTGTTAGTAAAAGTTGGAATCAAATATGACTTAATTCTCAAAATTAAAATTGTATTGTGTTGTTTTTGTCTAGAACCAGTTATTTTATGCTTTTGTACACGTGGTCACAAATGATAGCATGATTTACGTCATTGACAACTGCAGGAAATGTTTTTTTTTATCCCGGATAATTGAATACGTCAAAAATTGTCAGTCATTCTCTATATGTATCAGCCTTTGAATATGCAATAAGCAACAATAATAGAATTGTCCTGCGGGGCAATTAGCGTGTTAACCAGTTTGCTCGACTGATATTGTTGTTGTCTGAAGACTCAATGTGGCTTAAAACACGAAAACAATGATTGAAAGATTTATTTTTATTTTAGAAATTTTCTTTCTTGAAATCAGTTTTGTATGGGTGAATTTAGTATTCTCCCACCTTGGACACATGCTGATTATCTTTTCTTCCCTGAATTTTGACTGGAATCAAACAATCTGGCAAATGTGATAATTGACCCAAACGTCTGTTAAAGAAACATGAGTATGCATAATATCGAGATAGAAACTAAGGTATCAGTAAGAAAGCCTACACGAAAAATTATGAACTTACAGGATATTGGGCAAAGACGGGCGTAAGGATTCCTGATATGGTAACAGGTTTTGTGGACAATTAAGCATCTCCTGCCGACTGGTTATACCAACCTTCCGTTTTTTGTCAAATTCAGATCTAAACAGTACGCAAACCCAGGGTCACATTCGTAATGCCTGATTAATAACCTTTTACGAAGCAATGACAAAAACGCGATTCTTTACATCTTTTTGTCAATCATTTTAGGTGTGCGTGATAGCATGTAGTTAGTGCACTGGTTCCTATAATTGTGGTAGCATATGGTTAGTGCATTGGTTCACAACATTGTGGTGGCATGTGGTTAGTGCACTGGTTCCTATAATTGTGGTAGCATATGGTTAGTGCATTGGTTCACAACATTGTGGTGGCATGTGGTTAGTGCACTGGTTCCTATAATTGTGGTAGCATATGGTTAGTGCACTGGTTCCTATAATTGTGGTGGCATGTGGTTAGTGCACTCGTTCCTATAATTGTGGTGACATGTGGTTAGTGCATTGTTTACAATATTGTGATAGCATGTGGTTAGTGCACGGTTCTTATAATTGTTGTGTAAGTTCGATCTCGCGATAATGTATGGCAATCAACAGATCGGACGCATGGATTTCCTCCAGGCCAATGGGAGACTATAACAATTAAGTCAACGTGTTTTTTAATCGTTGTATACATATACCTACAACGGATACCGATTTCGAGCTACCACATTTATACTGGATACCTAAACTTCATAAAACCCCATATAACCAAAGATACATAGCAGGATCCAGCAAATGTTCTACCAAACCTTTATCTTTACTCCTTATCAAGATATTGACAGCCATTAAAGAGAAACTTCAACAATACTGTACAGTTGCTTATTCCAGAAGCGGTGTAAATCAGATGTGGATACTTAAAAATTCTAAACAGCTTTTAGAAAATTTGAAGGCACACAATTTTTCTCGAATTCACAGTATCAAAACTTATGACTTCTCTACTCTTTACACTACTATTCCACATAAAAAAATTAAAAGAAAGACTTTTCAGCATCATAGACAACTGCTTTTTCACTAAAGGTGGTACCCGAAAATTTAAATATCTAGTGATTGGCTATCAGGATACTTATTTCGTCAAACACCACTCTGATTCTACACATAAATATACTGAAGTTGATATAAAAAACATGCTGGAATTTCTAAAAGACAATATATTTGTAATGTTCGGAGACGTGGTCTTTTAACAAACTATCGGCATTCCTATGGGAACAAATTGTGCTCCTTTATTGGCCGACCTGTTCCTTTATTCATACGAAGCAGACTTCATTCAGAAACTGCTGAATCAAAAGAAGAAAAAATTAGCGGTGTCCTTTAATTTGACATTTAGATATATCGACGACGTTTTGTCAATTAATAATGACAATTTTCATACATATGTCAATGCGTTATATCCCAGCAACTAGAAATTAAAGATACAACAGAATCAAGCACACGCGCTTCATACTTAGACATTTTACTTAAAATAAAAACAGACGGGAAATTAGCAACTAAGCTATATGATAAACGCGACGATTTCAGCTTTCCCATCGTAAATTTTCCACATTTAAGTAGTAATATCCCTCAGTCACCCGCATATGGAGTTTATATTTCACAAATGATCCGATATGCCAGGGCGTGCACAACATATGAAGATTTCATATACAGAGATAAACTACTCACTGACAAATTATTGACACAGGGATATCGAAAACCGCGTTTAATGTCAACGTTCCGCAAATTTTACGGTCGGTATAATAGTCTTGTTTGCGAGTACTCTGTTTCACTAAGTGAAATGTTGAGTTGCCTTTTCGTTGGCGGTTGTTGAGACGTCTGTACCAAATGTGACGAGGATACACTCCTCACTTGTTTCGTTGGACTTGACTGTGGGCTCACGGCGGGTGTGACCGGTCGACAGGGGATGCTTACTCCTCCATGGCACCTGATCCCACCTCTTGGTTTCCAGAGGTCCGTGTTTGTCCATTTTTACCGGATTTGTATCTGTGTCCTGGACATTCTATTGATTTATAGTTTGGCATCTGAAATTTTTATATATAATGGAATCTCGTTATCTCGAAATTCACTTGACTGTTACAATTACTTTTAGATATTCAGAATTCTAGATTACGGAAAATTTTACTTAATATATCGTTCAACTAATACATATCCGGAATTTCGACTCCTGTTAATGCGTAGATGGCCGAGTGATTAGGGCTTTGAGCATGTAGGAGCTAGGCGGTTTGGTGCTGTAGGTCAAGAGTTTGAATTCCATCCACTGTAAATGTTCCATGGAAATCTCTTAAGTTCGGTAAGGTCCATTTTGGTGAAACGGAGTAATAAAGTAAGCAAAGGAAAGATAATTATTCACTTAAAAACAAATAAACTTACTTTTGAAGATCTGCATTTCTGATTGAGTTCAATAATTTAACCCTCCCCCCCTTAAATATGTAAATGGTATACTCTATTCCATTGTTTAGACCAACCATTGTGGTCTGTAGGGTTGAAAGGATTAATTTCAATTCTACTAGGCACCTACCTCTTGGCTTTAAACACACAATATAATACACACAGAGTCATATCAGCTGAATTAATTTGTTTTGAACTGACAATGACCTTATTTCAACGGCACAGAGAAATTCCCCAATGCCGTTCTTTAAATTGCTGGTACTCTCTATAACCTATTAATTTGATATTTATTTATTGTATTCTTGACTAAATACGAGAAATTCAGAACATTGGTTTAAATAATTAATGTAAATGCACAACATTGGTGTATAGAATGTAACAGCAATACGATAGTAACTGAGTATTTCAAATAACATAAACTGTCAATGTACGCGCGTTTCTTGAATTACTGAATAAATGAGAAAAATATTAAAGTTACCTTCTGGAGAGTTACGTTTTTAATTAAACACATCTGAACGCGCTTAATGGTACATCTATCGTATTTTTGTAAGTTCTATGCCAATATAATTAATTGGTTACTGGTAAACGCGGAAAATACCAGCGTACAAGTTGCTTCAGACCTAAAAACAAATATGACGGTCGAAAACGTATGACTTAACGACACGACAGTGACCGACAAAGACACGACAGTGACCGACAAAGACACCGATCAGTTCTTCACTCAGCGTGAACATAATATTGGATTTAACATCAAAAAGTCAAAAGCTATTGCATGTACTGCTGTGACTTTACGATCTTTAACAGAAAACTAACCTATCATCCCTTTGATGATCTTCTTTAGACTCGTTGTGTTGAAAAACATGACCTGTTTATCTTAGTAGAACTATATATGCCCACAAGATCTAGAAGTTTAAACCAAATTGAATGGTAATATAAACCGATAGATAAGAGTATCGTTTTGATTGTCTATGTTGGCTATCTGCTTCATTTTATACTTTAACAGTATTCAGATACAATACTTGCTGTCGTATTTACTTCATTACACATCTTTCAGCTCTTGGAGAGTTAACTAAAATATAGAGGAAGTTATTGACAAAACAGTTGCTGATTCCAGAAGCGTTTTTATCAGATGCGGATACTAAGAATATGCAAGAGTCCTAATGTGTCTTATTGGTCAACCAAGTAAAATATAATTACAATGATAATTGACTAGTCATTGGCTCACGAGTGATAAAGATGTACGTAGATTTGACCCATATAAGGGTGGTCGCATACAGTCCAATACAGACTGGCAATTCCTAGCATCTTTCTGTAAGAAGTAGTTGTTGTTTTGTCTGTAATAGTTGTTTTGAGTTTGCTTTAATTATGGATTCACGGTGGGTAACCAGTCAACAGAAGTTACATCCTTCTCCATGACACCTGATCACATCTCTTTATCTGTGGTATATGTGATTTTGACATTCCTGACGATTGATCAACATTGTATTTTTTTATTTTGAAAAAGGAAATAAGCATTATATGTACAAACATTGCAATATTTTTTTCCATTTTCACTTTAAATTATCCGCTTATTTTAGCGGTCTAAAAACCCACCGAATTTCCATTCGATTAATCAAATAAATACATATTAACTTATTTCAATAAAAAAACCTGATTTCTTTATGCAATGAAACGAAATATCATAATCTTCATTTTAATGTCACAATAGTCGCATTTCACTACAGTAATTGTAAGTATCTGAATTTTAATAGCAGGCTTGTTATATTTTGTTTATTAGAATTGTGATTTATGCCACACTCATCAATTTTCAGTGGCGATCAGTTCTTTATGGTAAAGGAGAGAACCCGGTGTCATACGATATTTTGACCCCCGCGATAGATTGACCCCGGGGCCACTTTAGCCCGCAATCAATTAAACCCTGGGTCATTCTATCGCGACCCCCTTGCGATATATTGACCCCCTGCTAACATTACAGGGGGTCAAAATATCGCGGCTGCGATAATATGACCCCCCTATGATTTTCTATAATGTCTATTGGCATGTTGTGTCATTTAGAATACTAGGTGGTCAATTTATCGCGACTGCGATAAAATGATCCCGTCTGAGTATTCTCTAAAATTATTTAATGATATGTAACTTCATTTAGAATACATTTCTAATGGCCATGTGGCCATCAGTATTTCTGAATTTCTTAAGACTAAGGAGTCAAAATATCGCGGCTGCGATAATATTACCCCATATATTTTTTTCTAAAAATGGTTGTTGGCATGTTTCGATGTTTTATCGATATTTTGAGCCCCTATCTTAGTATTCACATATTCAGAAATAATTATGAATGGCCATAAAATATTAACTCTAAATGAAGAAACATCAAGGGATATTTATAGAAAAAAACCAACATAGCCGCGATGTTTTGACCTCCCGTAGTATTCACATAAAATATTGACTTGAATTGAAGAAACATATCAAAAAACATTTTAGAAAACTTTTACAGAGGGTCATTTCATGGCGGGTCGTCAATTTATCGCACTGACGGGAGTCGATATATTCAAATGGGGTCACTTTACTGCGGAGGTCAACATATCGTATGAAACCGGTTATATGTACTCGGGAAGAGACCACTGGCGCTCCATAAGTAAACTGGCAAACTTTCTCACAAAATCAGCTTAGATTTCAGAGGTGGCGAACCTACGCTGAGCAAATGTGAGAGATGCAATTATAATTCACAGCGCGATGCTCCAACCGCTCGGCCACGGAGGTACCCTTCTAGGCGTGCAAAGGAAAACTGTAGAAATTCACCCGAGTGCATATCAATACAACTGAATGTCACTTGTAACTAATTGACCTACATGTATGTGTACACACAATCCAAATCGATGTCCCTATCTTTCTTGGCGTAAAATACATGCTCCAAACCTTACAAAAAGTACTAAAATATTGATCAAAAAAGATTCAGTAGTTGATACGTTTAAAACTTTAGATATGTCATGCTACCGACTTTCTTATTACTTGTTTGTAATTGTGATTTCAAGGTAAGAAACAGCAGACTGTGTCAATTGTAACACTACACTATAATCAAAACACAGTTATGTGAACAGTGGTAAATAATATGTAATAATTGAATGTATCTATGGAATAATCATTTTCCGATATATCTAAAAAAAAATTGTAAGGAACAAAAATTCACAGAAGAATGGAACATTTAACTCTTGAATGCAGAATGAAACGTCATGTATGTCAACTTCTTATATATATATATATATATATATATATATATATATATATATATATATATATATATATATATATATATATATATATATATATATATATATATATATATATATATATATATATATATATATAAACTTATGTGATTAAAAGTCATGTTTACTTGAATGCAGTTATAACTTCAAAATTTCAGTTCAAATTTATAAATATATCAATTATAAGTCATAATCAAATTCATGATTTTTAAGTGTTGTTTCTCAATACGGTATCCGGACGACATGCACGTCCTTTCTGGGAAAACGAACTTGAATATGCACTGCTTTTTCTTTGTACATATATGATACTATCTTTGTTATTTCCACCAATTACAGAAAGTATTTTACTTTTAAATTTTGGATGTATTATAGCATAAACTATGGGATTATATACTGTGGAAGTTTTCGCTATTAAACCAACTATGGCTGTCAAATACGGTGTGATATTCCTCCGATCACCAAAAATACCAATCATTGCAACCGTTGTGTATGGTAACCAAGCAACGACAAAAAGTATCACAAGTCCTATAATTATAAATGCTGTTCTAATTTCTGATTTGATTCTGTATTTTTGACGTGTTAATCTCAAAGTCACTTTTTCATTTTCATATCGAACAGACAAATCCCGTCTTCTTAAAATCATAGTGGAAATAATTTGAAAATATGCTCCAATAATCATTGAAATTGGCAACACAAACTCAAAAATAGATATTGCAATAATGAATCCTATTGTACTTATATCACGAGTTAAATAGTCAAATGAACATGTTGTTCGAACACCCTCAAGACGATATCTATTCCATCCAAAAACCGGTGCTATAGCCCATAAAAATCCGTAGACCCATGTGCAAAAAATGGCCTGTGAACATTTTGCTTTTGATGAGCCTATTGTCACGTTTAATCGTCTTACAACAGCTTGATAACGATCCAGAGCAATAACCACTAGTGAATTAATTGTAACTAATCCCGCAAGTCCTGTGAGAGTACCATAAAGCTGACAACCTGAAAATATTTCATTTCAATATAAGTTTCACATAAACAAATCATTTGATATTTCATTTATACATATACGACACAGTCCAATTTTCTAAGATCCCATTAGATGAGATACAGAAATTTCTCTCTCTCTCTCTCTCTCTCTCTCTCTCTCTCTCTCTCTCTCTCTCTCTCTCTCTCTCTCTCTCTCTCTCTCTCTCTCTCTCTCTCTCACGACGACTAATAAAACAAAAACAAAGAAAGAAATCTGCAACGATAGTATTGTCATTTCAGAATATTAATTTTGTCTTTAGACGTACATTTCCTTTGTTATTATCATTGTCCCTACTATCCTAAATCAGTATTACTTGATATAAAATATCTGGAATTGTATCTACTCTACAATGGCGATACTTCATATATATTATATGAGAGATAAAAGTCCCTTATATATCTGTGGAATTAATTTTGGTATTTCCTTTCATTTAAAAATAAAACATTTCCGCTTCTAAGGCGCGCGAAACATTCTTAATTAGCATGCTAATAAATGAAATTAAAAGTGTGCGTAACTTTCTTAATCGACCATTATGTTATATAAAATTGAAATAAAATTTATTTCTCTTCGTATATTTGTTCTTTTATTGATGTAATGTATTACATTTTCGTGCTATCCGATAGGTAATTGAATCATTAGTCACATTTCCATAGAAATATGTGGACGCAATACCACAACTCATGACACATAAATCAGGTGTTACTTGTATTTCGAGGAATTAATATGTAATTATACCCTTTTACTGGCTATAAGCGTTTAATTTCTAAAAGTATTATCGCAGACGTTTCTTCATTCATGTTAATTTGGTCAGAGCAGAGCAGGAAGAACAATACGCCTTCAGTACAATGTTTAGTACATATCATATCGAGATGTGGCATTTTGTTACCACGTGGCGCTTCGGTTGCAAATCTCCTAATAGTTCATTGGATAAATTTGGTTCATAAACTAGAATTGTGAATTATATATCAAATTCGAGCCTGTTTTTGCAAATATTTTGTAAATCCTATATCCGTTTCAAAGCTCGATCTTTATTAGTGTGAAGACGTATTAAGTTACATTAACTGGTGCATTATGCCTGAGAGCTTATCACAACTATTTATTGATTTATATCAAAATATGACCATTCGTTAATTAATAAGAACATCCCAGTTTCTACGTGAACCATATACCAAAGGGTACTACGGACATGCAACAGAATTTATGACGAAACTTTTCTATTGCATTCATGTTTTTAAATGCCCATAAATCATATGACTATAATTACATCATGATAATCAAACCATAAAAACTCTTAAACTGTAAATAAATCGAAAAAGACATATTTTATTCTTTTCAAAACATAAGCCCATTTTACGAAAAGTCCTAAGACCAAAATCCTAAGTCTTAGTCTTAATTGTCATGGAACTGACCAATCAGCGATGCGTTGCCATGGTAGTTAGGACTAAAAGTTAGGATTTAGGACTTAGGACCTTTCGTAAAACGGGCCCTAGATCTGCCAATTCCTTTAAGAAGTAAAATAATAAAACAATATGCCCATGTAATACTATGAAAATGTTCAATTTTTAATACATTTCTGTACAACCTATATTGAAACTGTAATTTGGTTTGTTCGTTTTAGAAAAATCAACTATACTGGATTTATTGAAATTTACACTTATTTTCCACATCTCGCAATGATTTCAGTTAGCACAATTTGCAAACGGTTGACTCGGAAAATATAAATGAATCAACAGCATACATTAGCAGATACAATTTCACAGTTTTACAAAGTCCAATATTTTCCTCGCAAAATTTGGAAACATTGTGAATACAAGTTACTATCTTTCGCCAATACCTTTTCCTCAATCATTTAGATAAGCAAATCTAGAAAATAATAATGGCGGTAAATTTTCATCTCGTGTCACTACGATGCTACATACAAAGAAGAATTTCGACCTGCAGATTTTGTGTCTATATTATGTACGTTAAACATTACTTCAAAAACTTTGCCAGGTATT
This sequence comes from Atrina japonica, assembly GCA_030159075.1. NCBI lineage: Eukaryota > Metazoa > Mollusca > Bivalvia > Pterioida > Pinnidae > Atrina > Atrina japonica. The sequence goes on along the minus strand of BROG01000084.1, from coordinate 782,728 downwards.
GTTTCCATTTGCTGGGTGTCTTTTGCGAAAACCTGACTGACTCGGGGACATATCATATCCCTCTGGCAGATTAGTTCGACTGATGTTTATATAACAGATATTAACGATTTCTTAAACAAGAACTCAAAGTATTGATCTATAATTGCCTGCGTCTTTTCAAGGCCTAACCTCATTTTCATAAACTGGTTTTTGATGATACAGATCCACGCATCTGTTATATGTCTAATATCAATGAAAGCATTGATTGTTTTTAAAGATTTGTAAAATGATTATTTTATGTGATGTTTTAGTAATTCCTTTATAATTTTATCGTATCCACATTACACGGTTAATACACATCATAAGATAGTGGCCTTGTCTGCTATTTGGACCATTTGAAATGGGATCATGCACACTCCCATTTATTTCTGGTGAAGCAATTTCACTCTCAGCAAACGGATCCGTATTTCAATATTTCAAAAATAAGATTATAACTCATTTTCGCAACGCATTTCTTTTTTAACGAGCCAAATCTGTTAAGTATATTCCAAAATGGTTTAGGTTAGTTCACTTTCTGCCTTATGTGTGGTGTTTTATAACCTATTATGCTATAATATAAGATTAAGTAATATGAAAGTAATGAATTTTTCTATAATGTGTTAAGTCTTTTAACATGGAACGATAGTAACAGAGAGAAAATAACGGTATACTCCTTAATTACATTTACAATTTTAATTGGAAATTGCTCGCTTTGGTGTCCGTCTTCTGGCATGCTGAATCACAAGCATGAGTCTATTCGATTTTGCCAACTAGCATCAGGGCTTAAATAAAATCTTTCATAATTATTATGGGACAAGAAAACGCAAGATGATCATTTATATCTGAAGGTCAAATGTTTGTTATTCTTGATATTTCAAAATAATTGGCTTAAGCTTCTGTACGATTTTCCAGAGTTGGAATCTGGTGACATTTTGATTTATTTTATGATATCAAGAAATTGTTCCGGTGTTCTGTTTAAATAATCTAAATCGAAGACTAACAAAAAACGAAAGGTACGTGATACTAGCGCGAGAAATGAAGAAAAATGATGGATATTCTGCTCTTAAAAGATAAATCTGTCAAAATGTAAAATTTATTTTGGATAATTTCTTCAATCGTTTTTAAGATAATTAGATATATTCCTTAACATTGTTAAAAGCATAGAAAGCAAATCACGACATCAATGAGTTAAACCTGGTTTTTTTCATAGTCCATCCTTATTTGTCATCATTAACTTACACTGACTGCAGTGAAACGAACTTTTCTGAAATAAGTTAATTAAGCACAGAAATATTTAGTATACCAGGTTTTCGTCAAAAGAATTTTTGTTAATCGGAGAAAAGTAGGTTTAACTAAGCAAAATGCATGTAATATTGGCGTGGTTTAATTATTTTAAATATTGTGTCAGTGAGCGCGACCCGCTCTTCTGTCGTGCAACGAAAACAGGAAAACTGCACACATAGGTATACACCTATGAAATTAAAGCTTTATCCAATAAGATAGTTTATCAATATCTTGACATAAACTACCATACAAAAGTCACGGAGAAACAAAATGTCGAATTTCAGTTTTTTAATTGTTATTTGGAATTCAACTCATTGAAAATTAGCGAAAAATATTAATAAAAGTAAAATAAAATTGGAGCCAACAAAATTTGAAAGCGCATCTGTCCTCAGTTTTAATACCTATTTGGGAAATGGTAAGATAAACAAAGATATTGTTCAGTTTTATACCTTGTGTTTAGGTACCAGCTGATTATATACTAAAGTAATATTTCGAAATAATGGTACCGGTACCGTTTACATTCTAAACTTCTCTAAATCTAAGATAGTTATAAATTTGCAGTGGTTACTCATAGAACGATTTGGAATACATTTAGTGTATTTTGGCCCTGTTTGATACCACTTATAATACCACTTTCTGTTTAGGAACTCTCTCTATATAAATCTCATACACCAAGGTAAATCTTCAGGATGCCTAGGAAACGTATTCGAACTCAAATGATAAAGTCTTATCGAAAGAAACGATCGTCCTGAGAATTTGATAGAAACAAAAAATTGGGTATAATTTTAAAAAGACTCCACTATTTAAATCAGTTGTGCTTTAAATAACCTTGTCATTATAGCACAATTTGTTTGGCAAAATGATCGCGAATGAATTACTGATTTAGTAAACAGCAGTAACCACCATTTAACTAAGTCATTACGCTAGACGATATAGTTGGAAACTAACATTAAGTGCCTTTAATGAAATAGAGAAATTGAGTCCATTAACCTATAAATTGTGGATTCAAGGTTATATGACAACTGATTTGGGTCAACTGATATTTATAGATTCGCATTGGCATGAAATAAAATAACATTATTTCGTCATTGGAATTAAAGTTGAATAAAATTTGTCAGAAAATGCAAATATCAATTTTGGAAGGAAAAGCATTAACATTTAAATATGAATGTGTTTTGTTAATGTCAAGGGCATATTATGTGGAAATATCATGTAAAAATGAATTGTTAAATACTATTTATCCCTATTACGATGATAAAGTAACACATTACTTGACAAAGAAATAGGTCCAAATTTTGAATCTTATTCAAGGTTCTGAAGAGCTTTCGCTCACAGATTGGCGTAAGGTGTGTATAACGATTTGGTACCTAGGTCTATATCACGATGATCGATGTATATATCTAATATTGTAGCGAAATACCTAGAGCACCTGTCCGAAGCTTTGATATTTTACATATAGTTCGCCTAAATAATAAACAATGCGTAACATATAATCAATCGACGAGACACATCATTACATTATATATATTAATATAACAAATGCATATTAGTATCCTTTATCCATATATTAATATATATGTATATATATATATATATATATATATATATATATATATATATATATATATATATATATATATATATATATATATATATATATATATATATATATATTAAATTATTGGGGATATTCACAACTGATCCAATGTTAAAGAAATGCACATTTCAAAATAAATGTCATCAGTTAATCTCAAGGTTGTTATGTCTTACCGGCGTATCCAAAAGGCCAGTCTTGCAAGAAACTTGCAATAATGAGAAGTGGAAAATCTATCACTGACATCATTAAATCTGCCACAGCCAAGTTAACTATTAGCATGTTGGATGCTGTACGTAGACTTCTGAAACTGAAATAAAATTGAAAATATTGAATTTCTAAAAATAGTTAACCGAAGTTTACAATGACTGATTTTACCGTTAGGCAGTAAATTATCGTCATAAAACTTCGTTTTATGTGCTGAACGCAAGCGATTGGTATTCAAGATTATTTTGCACACACACTACCGGTTATACACACATCTTCGATACCATATATCAACAACATTGGAGTAGTGTAAAATTAAAGTTAGAATAGCGAAGGCGAAGAATAACATCACGGTTTGTGCTAATGCTTCATTGATACACTTTTTTATTTGATTTTGATCAGTGTTTTACGTCACACTCAACATTTTTTATTCAGTTATATGGTTGCAGCTTGTAATTGCATAGGAGAGAACCCAGTTACAATGTACATGTACATTTACGCAAGTAAATTCGGAAACGTTCTCACAAAATCAGCTCAGATTCCAGCCGAGCTCGAACCTTCGCTGACCAGAAGTAAGAGACATCATAATTCAAAGCGAGATGCTCTGACCAGTCGGTCACTGAAACCCCAAATGGCACGTAGCTGTTTGTACACAACACCTCTTTTTTACCAAATGACAAGTATACAGGAATAATGACAGCGTAAATGGTTAAGCATGCATGGTTATAAATAAAATTGTGTTGAATTAAGAGCTTAATCATGTATCAATTGACCTATCATACAAACAGATTCGATTGAAATACTTCTGTTAGAAATTTCAGACAGGCATTTCGTTATTATTTCTAAATTACCATGAAATAGATCATTCATTCCTTTTGTTAATGTTATTCTCAAAGAATTTAAGAATGACTTTATTTGCATAATTTAAATTTTACATATTAATCTAACATTAGAAATATTTATAAATGAAACATATTAACCTGTTAACTCTAAATGTTTGCTAAAGTAATGAATTTGTCATTATACTTAAATTTAATATGAAAGAATATATCTCGTGAAAACAGAATCAAATCACAATCTGAAATCAATCGTGTGTTTGCGGGAAGAACCCACCGATCGCCTTCAAATATATTGACAAATTTTCTCATAATATCAGCTAACGATCTAGTGGGACTCGCACCTGCGCTAATTGGAGCTGAGAGACTTCACCATCCAGATACAATGGCATCCTTATGAAATATAACACGCCAACAGACAAAAACCATTTTATTTAGGGTACCAATTTCTGTCTTACTAATCATTTTAGTCTATATTTCGTTCAGGATCTCTACTTGTCAATATATCTAAGCAGGGATAACGACAGATATTATATATATCTGCTACTCAAAATCATATTTATGCAATAATATCACACACTTTCATCGGTATGAAAAATAAATTTTTCATTTTTAATATACAGTACATTTAGTTCATATTGTCTGTCCCTGAGGGTAAAAATGTGAAGCTAATTTACAGAAAAATATTATCAACATAGTGTGTTTAGTGCGTCTTATCAAACTATGATTGTTCCCTACGGAAAATATATCAATACATCTTGTCAGATAAGTCGACAATAATAATTTCTTGATTTGTCCATTATCCTTTTGCTTCCTAGCTTTTGATAAGAAATTTAGCTCTACAAAATTAGGTAAAAGTGCATAATACCTTATTGCATTATTTAACCCACATGTTGTGTTATGATGGGAGTAGAAATAAGCGATAAAAACAGATGAAATACTTTATACGGGTTTATTTTCGTATTACTACACTTGCAAACGGTCTCGCCCTGTTTTGAAGTCGCCAAGGCTCGTATTAATTCAAATTTACAATACGATTTTATTGCAGTTTTATTCAATTCAACAAAAATGATTTCTGCATGTTTACATTAATTTTTTTTAAAACAAATTTGTGCATTGTTTAAAATGAAACGTATAATATATTCTCTCTGCAACTATCAAAATATATAAGCATACCATTTCAATCTCGGTCAGCTTTGTATTCGCCCACGGACTTTGAGGTTGAAAGGGCGAAAATATAACGGGGGTACTAATGCAGTGAGGGTTGTTTTATATGCCACTCTCGGCGTGACACGGAACTCGGTTTTAAGTCTCGTCCGAAAGACAAAAGAGAGAGAGAGAGAAAGAGAGAGAGAGTGACAGAGAGAGACAGAGAGAGAGAGTATAAATAACAAGGCATCCAATCCCACCTCTTGGCTTCCAGAGGTCTGTGTATTTTCATTTTTGCCTGATTTGTATCTGTGTCCAAAAAACAGAACCTCTTTTAAGAGACCATCTCATTAATCAGACCACTTTGAGTGAGACAGTTAGGTAGTGGCTGGTTCCACTGTATATAAGGCACTGTTCACAAATTAATACAGTCATTATAGGCATGGTATAAGGATCGAATTCGATCAAATATTTGATAGCTTATTCGGACATAAAATATTTTCCTTTCATTCAAAGCTAATTCTAGATAAAAACAGAAGATATTATGACTGCGTTATGTTGAAGCACCAAACGATGAACCACGCATCCGTTGTACTTTTAGTTTGGCTTAATCCTCCAGTATAAAAACAATATCCAGTGGAATATAACTGAAAAAGCATAAAACAAAGTTTTTTTTACCACAAATAACCATAAAGAGTTGTATACAACACAAAAAACTCGTAATGGTGTACAAAAAGTTAAAATCGTAAAAGTTTGATGTAACACTAAGAAATCGTTAAGTGTGGAATTAATCACTAAATTATTGTCTAGTTTTATGTGATACGGTAGTCCGACAAGCAATCGAGCGATAAGAATTCATATGAGTCTCTCCATTTTGTTAGTCAAATCAATCAAATCTTCTGTACTTTTGTCGGGGTGTTCGTTATGGCGTCTTAGCAATTAATTCTTTCACTCCTGAGTATCTGAATGGTGTGTTATTTCTATTATTTAAAACCAGCCTATTATGGTTTGTAGGTTAGAAAATGTTATTATTCACTATCAATGTTGATTTAGCTTATACGACAACATGTTATTTTCAATGCACCACTTGTCTTGCTATGTTGCATATCTTTATATACAATATTTAATATTTTCACTTCCAACTGAAATAAAGTTCATTTGAATTTCCAGTGAGCATTTCCGTAAACAAATTGAAAAAAAATCCTGTTATGAAATCAAGCAGAAAATAAGTTATAAGAGAGAGCATTTATTGACATTTAACTGGAGGGACAGTATCTTTACTTGAATAAAAATCTTAAAGTAAATGTGATTTGTGAGAGCTAAAATATCAACGAATTGTGAAAAAATTAAAAATTTCTATAAAAAACGTTACTTTTTCAGTTATCCATGACATTTGAATTCATCTAACGTTTGAGTATCAATAATGAACGTCTGGTACTATCAAACTGGGGTTGAGGGTACTTGACATTGGAAGGTATCTATAGGTAAATTTCAACTACCACAGACATGGACGTGGCCGACATTAGAAGTTATTGAACTATTCCGGTCTTCAGCATATATGTCAACTTTTATGTATATTTTCATAACTGTTCTAAAACATTGTTTAAAGACTTTCAGATTCTAATGATTTGTTTGATATATATATTTCAAATAAAAAAGTCTTTATCTTCAGAATGTCCAGCATACAACATACATATTTGATGAATGTTCATTGGACAAACACAGATCTCTAGAAATCTAGAGGTGGGATCAGATGTAACCAGTGTGATGTATTTGCCGTAATCATTACTAATACCTTTTGTACAAGCTGCCTATATTTGACTGTATTCGATAACCCATAAAGTCTGCATCTTTTACTCTAAAAATCCGATTTACAACTGCAATAAGATATCGTCTGGGAAAAGGATGCGGTAAACCTTTAACCTGGACCTTTTTATTACCTGTCATTGATTTGACTTTCCGATAAAACACGCAGACGAAAACACACCAAGAATATAGAGGATATTTGACAATTGTTTTTGAATAGCATGTTTATTACATCGAGTGAGGCAGGAGAATATATATTTAACAAGTACATCGATTAAGGCATAATATATATTTAACAAGAGTGGGAGGCACGAGTGTTAGATATGTATTCTCCTGCCTCTTATGATATAATAAACATGTTATTCAAAAACAATTGTCAAATATTCTATTTATTACCTTTTCCAGTTAAGTTTCGTCAGCCCCTAGACTTAGTTTACCAAATGTTCTGAACAAGTCTACTGTTCGGCTTGTGAAATGTAAAAAACCAGTTTTAATTGAAATACATCACTCGACTGCGACTATACATTTGAAGTTTCTGAAAAAGTGTTATTTAGTGTGTCGATTAATTTTAAGTATTATTCATATACTTTCTATGGTACTGAGGCCTGGTGAGTTGGTAGGTTACGACAGAATCTGAAGTCGGCTTTCCTTTTTCCATTGAGAACTCACACTTAGACATAATATGATGGGCAGATCCCGATCCGCTACTAAGATCTTGGGGCAATAATTGAAATCCTTCGCCACAACTGGTCATAAAAATAATCAAGATCCTAAATATAATTCCTTTAATTAATATTACCTTCAACGTGAGTCTCATTTATGAGAGATATGCCTAAAAAACTATGCCAACTTAGACATGGACAGCAAACTCGCTTCGATGTTCGCCCAATTCGATGTTCATTTTCTGTACAGTATCTCCAGTGTCACTGATTTTTTTTTCAAAAACTTTCGTTGAGGTAGATAGTAGATACATTAAACATTTCCGCTGCCTTTCGACCATTTAAACACACCCCATCTAAACATAATACCGTCTGCTTTTTAGTTGAGACAGAACAAGTCTGTGCGGAGCCAGTTTGTTTAGCTTCGATACGGTGCTATAAATAGCTCATGGAAATCCCTCATTGATACGTCATATCTACAGTACGGGTTTAAATGTTTTTACCACTGCATCACCATTTACTGCTATTTGCTAGCAAATGTTATCAGTTCATAATCAAACAATGAACTGACAATTATTACATAATAGATGGGACTAATTGATCGGATTTTCATTAGTGGCCTGGCATTGTATTTTGATTGACTTAATGAAAAATATTGATATTTTTCATTAACCAAATAAAAAAAACAGTAAAATCAATTAAAATAACAGTGAAAAATAAAGCTTTTATTCAATTAATAAAAAATGTAATAAATTATCTTATCTCTCATGCAACAATTTATCTAGGTTAGTACGGCGATACCGGCGGTTATAGAAGCCTCCTGCTGCAAACCAGGAACGGCATATATGATATTCTATGTATACGTGCAAAGTGGTATCACATTCAGGTGCTACACAAACCACTAAGAACAATTTTATAGCGTTCATTAATACATGCTTCGTTATTTTATACTCCATAAGCTGACATTTGGCATTTCAACGTGCAATAAAACATTGTGGTCTGAGTAAAGAGAGTAATGCAGTGAGAGGGTGAGCATGGAAGTAGTCTGCTATTTGGAATATTTTAAAGTTGACTAGATTCTAAATAGCGGTTGGGAGCTTAGCTTCATTTAATAACCCCGGTAGACCTAATGTATCAAAAGGGGATGACAGATAAGTCGACAGACAGTCCATATCGGAACACATCGGTTACAGTATTCGTTTCTGTATCCGTCAGAAATGTTGGCCGCTGAAAGTGAATACTATCCTGGAAGGGATATCAATCTGTCCAATTTAATTCGTGTATGATTCTTGTTTTGAGATCCTTTGTGTTGTTGGTTGTAAAGGAAATCATTAAATCCATGCTGACCACATACAAACATTCAAGATTAAATTATCAATACGCTATTTGCGACAGCTCGTCTTAAAATTGTTTCTCGTGACAAACATACACTATTCGTGGCTGGAGGTAGGGTGTTCTCACCGGAAATATATAATGTTCCCTATTAAAATTATTCACCACAGCAAGATAACTGCAGAATGTTCTATGTTTACTTTGATGATTATTCCCTGTACCGCGTAGAATGTGTTTTAGGTATACATGTATATTGAAAAAGGCCGGGTTACTATATGACCTTTTGACCAAGTGCGGAAACCATGAATATGATTTCGAACTGTGTTCTTTTCACCATTACTACAATTTCGGCAATATTTGGAAGACATAATAATTCCCACATTTGATGCAACCTTCCATCGTCTGGAGGACCATGGCCGTGGGAGGCTCTGTTATTATTCGAAGCATCCTGTTCCTACAATTTAATGGATAGAAAACTACAAAGAAAAATTTAAAGCTATTACCGACGGGTGTATGTATATCCCGCTTGCGACAACACTGTAAAGAACTTCAATTCAAACCATACAAAGGACACAATTTTATACGGTACTGCCATTCCACACAGAATTTATATCTAACATAAAGGAGCATAACGTGTATAACCTTTTTCAGACGTGGCCGCAAATGTTAAGCTCACGTAGATGTACAACTTTAGAGTGTAGCAGCTATATATAATAAATAACTATATTTACTATATATAGTTGCATTCTGCTGGAAACTGTCCGGGGTTCTCTTTGTTGGTGTGCAATAGACATTATTTTGCAGTTTATTGATTTACTCATAAATCATACGATGACTCGGAATTTTGCACGTTGTAGTAAATCGAAAGTTCGGTATTGAAACCAATAAAAGACAAGTCTGCATACAAACCAAAAAAACTAAAAGACCAGAAGTCGAATGCAGGAAAGATTATTATGATTACAGATGAAATTTTGAATAAAAGATAGTTTAATAATTGCAGAATAAAATAACCCATAGATAAATTGTTACATAATGGAATCAATTTGAAATAACAAAATCAAAGGAATGATTGATATTCTTTAAATCTAAGAGAATAGGGAAAATACAAACCAGTTGCGAATTTATGAGCATATTTTATAAATCTGTAAATTCAGCCAATATTCAATGCCATAGTTTACACGTGTCGGATAATAATGGTTGAATTCATTAATTGCAAGTGAAAACGTGTCAAACTGGGTTTCTCAAGCAAATTATCACAAACTATGTAGGAATTTAAGAATTTGTATGCCTGTGTTTATCGGTGTGATTGTATATCAATCTAAGAAAAGTGTTTGAAAAAAACAAACACAAAAAGCTAATGCCCCATTTAACATAATGTCAGCTTACTCCGGTGTAAAGCATCAGTTTGTAAGCATTATTGATATAACAATTTCAGATACCAAAGTATAAATCAATAGAATGTCCAGGACATAGATACAAATCCGGTAAAAATGGACAAACACGAACCTCTGGAAACCAAGAGGTGGGATCAGGTGCCATGGAGGAGTAAGCATCCCCTGTCGAGCGGTCACATCCGCCGTGAGTCCATAGTCAAGTCCAATGAAACAAATGAGGAGTGTATCTTCATATGTTGTGCACGCCCTGGCATATCGGATCATTTGTGAAATATAAACTCCATATGCGGGTGACTGAGGGATATTACTACTTAAATGTGGAAAATTTATTATGGGAAAGCCGAAATCGTCGCGTTTATCGTATAGCTTAGTTGCTAATTTCCCGTCTGTGTTTATATTGAGTAAAATGTCTAAGTATGAAGCGTGTGTGCTTGATTCTGTTGTATCTTTAATTTCTAGTTCGCTGGGATATATCGCATTGACATATGTATGAAAATTGTCATTATTAATTGACAAAACGTCGTCAATATATATCTAAATGTCAAATTAAAGGACACCGCTAACTTTTTCTTCTTTTGATTCAGCAGTTTCTGAATGAAGTCTGCTTCGTATGAATCAAGGAACAGGTCGGCCAATAAAGGAGCACAATTGGTTCCCATAGGAATGCCGACAGTTTGTTGAAAGACCACGTCTCCGAACATTACAAATATATTGTCTATTAGAAATTCCAGCATGTTTTTTTTATATCAACTTCAGTATATTTATGTGTAGAATCAGAGTGGTGTTTGACGAAATAAGTATCCTGATAGCCAATCACTCGATATTTAAATTTTCGGGTACCACCTTTAGTGAAAAAGCAGTTGTCTATGATGCTGAAAAGTATTTATTTTAATTTTTTATGTGGAATAGTAGTGTAAAGAGTAGAGAAGTCATAAGTTTTGATACTGTGAATTCGAGAAAAATTGTGTGCCTTCAAATTTTCTAAAAGCTGTTTAGAATTTTTAAGTATCCACATCTGATTTACACCGCTTCTGGAATAAGCAACTGTACAGTATTGTTGAAGTTTCTCCTTAATGGCTGTCAATATCTTGGTAAGGAGTAAAGATAAAGGTTTGGTAGAACATTTGCTGGATCCTTCTATGTATCTCTGCTTATATGGGGTTTTATGAAGTTTAGGTATCCAGTATAAATGTGGTAGCTCGAAATCGGTATCCGTTGTAGGTATATCAAATGAGCGTAATACGGACACGTGATTTTGAAGGATCTCGTCCTTTGAAAGTGAGCTACGTGTGTATGTAGGATTTCCAGAATTCGTATTAAACCCAAGTTTTTTCTAATAAACAATTATAGTAATGTGCCTTACAAATAAAAACTAGATTATTTGAAGCTTTGTTTGCTGGTACCAGTGCATATTGGTCATGTTACCTATCCAGTTCAGTTACTACTTCTGGATCATTAAATACAGAGGGATAACGTGTTTTCATAGTCCCTTTAAGTTTTCGAATACGAGATTTTATCAACCATCGTATGGCTTTCAGCCATTCAGACAAAGTGTCTGGTTCTACGTCTTCATGTTTGGCCCATCGTCTGGCATAATCTTCGACAGAATCCTTAACTAAACTGAAATTCTGACGGAAATGAAACATCACACGCGATTAAATGCTAGATAAGCTTACACTTTCATATCTTTAAATTCTTATATAAAGACATGTATGAACATTGTGTACAAGCAGATCATACTTCGTCAAGTTCATGGCTCCAACAAATTAAATACATGTTCGAAAATAATGGTTTTAATGATATATAGATTATACAACATGTTGATAATGAAATTCATTTTCTCCGTGTTTTTAAGCAGATACTTTTGGATGTTTTTCTACAGCAACGAAACGAATTTTTAATTTTTCTTCCAAATGTTTTCTGTACAAGCATCTAGTTGATAACTTTAGTATAAAATTTTATATGCGAAATATTTTTACCAAGTAATTACTGTAAGCCAATTTTAAAATTTCGTATATCATGCCACATGCTCTGTGTTGAAAGTGGTAGATATCAAAATATTAGAAAACCTTCTGTTTTCAAATTGGTTCAATTACTGTCAACACAAAATGTTTCAGAATTGTTAGGAGAGCGATCTGTATGTTTTGGAATTATGTCTCTCCTCCGCCTATTGACTTTTTCAGTCTTAAGGTTTATTTATTTCTGCAGTCCGTCACTTGTGTCACTTTATCATATTGTATATTCAATTTCATGTTGTACAACACCTATTAGCATGTGCATTTGGTAATAAAATTTTACTTTACTTTACATAGCTTTGAATTTCTCGCACTATCAAAAAAAAAAACAAACAAAAACAGGCTAACAATTTTGACATAGGCCTACTAATTTTGAAAACAAAATCCCTTTTTATACCAAACAAATCAATATGTTTTAAATATGGTTTCCTTAAAGTCGATAAATGATCTAATTTGTAAGTTTAACCTTAAACTAATTGACTTAATTGACCTTGCAGAATTTTATTGATAAACAGAATAAATGGTAGTTTGTTCAGCTAAATAAGTAAGGTTACTTCAGTAAATATCATTAATATGTAATACAAATACATGTCATCATGTAAAAGGCTCAACATTACCATTTGTTTGGTATTTTAATACTAGCAGGAAATGTGTCATTAAAAGAAATGATGAATAAACATTCACTATACGGCAAACCTTCGATTGACCCTATTACATTTATCGAAAATCAAGACATCAAGCGACATTGTACTGTATTTGTAAAAGAAATTATTAAACGAGTTTACTAGCTATCGATTAGATTTTCAATGTTATGGCATGCATGTTATTGAATATCTTTGGGTAATGCCATAGTAATATCCATATTTATTTACATGAAGTTTATTATTACATTATAAGAGTGAACGAGGAATAGCTTTTATCAAATAATACTGTATTTTCATGGCTCCTAAACTATTACTCATGTCTGTCCTATATGGAAGTTGAATAAAAAATTTGATACTTTTAGTTGATGAATTTTAGACTTTCAAAATGTTTAATACTCACCTTTTATCGTGAATACTGATATCGACTTTACGTATTACAGTAAAATCCAATTATAGCGAAATAATATATAACGAGATAATACTTATAAAAGATTATTCTTGTAACAAGATATTGCTAATAACGAGATAATACTTATAGCGAGATAATCCTTATAACGAGATATTGCTTATAACAAAAACTTACCTAATCTCTTATGAAGGTGTCCGAGTAGCGCACTCGGTTTGATCATTGAATTTGACCGGGGAGTATGTGAGATGGTATGGTGGTCGCCAATGTTGACACGTGGGTTTTCTGCGGGTACTTCGGTTTACTCTCTCAGCAAGGACCCCAACACCGGGGCCAACGAGAGACATTAATGTAGGTTGACATAACTTCTTTATCGTTGATATAAAAATAAAGTTTAAACTTTTAAACATACCTATTCCCAATGTATTTTCTTTATTATTCCATATAAATTTGTATGTCTATAACGAGATATTGCATATCAGGAGGTAATGAAGGTGACATCATGTTTAGTGCTGTATAAAGATATGATTTTCAATATCCAGTTAACCTTGATTTTTATTGATCACGTGAATTACCTGCGTATAGGAAGTCATATGGGTGTTGCTTATTTATATATATTTATAACATATGTGTAGTTGCTGAGGTGATCAAATGACACAACAAGACGCCAACAGATTGACATTTAAAATCAAGGCCCAGGGCCATAAAACTATTCTCAGATTTTACTCAAATCGTGAGAATTTTCAAAACTTGGGTACAGTTGTGGAACATAAAGAAATTCTTAGACAAATTTCTTTCTCAAGTAATAAAATACTTTAAAAGTATAGGGGATTTAGGCAATTCTTAACAGCCTCGTGATAATTAAACGATAATGCCATTGTCATTGTCGCCCTAGAGTATTTTGGGACATGTGTAATCCTTTGGCTTTTGAAAACAACGAATGAGGTTTAGGAGACCAACACTTCTTTTTCTGTTGGTTTAGGCACGACGTTTGTTTTTAACATAGGGACGTTGTGAATTTAGTCTGGTACATGTGCCCCAGTGAATGTCACGAGTCATTTATCTTATCTAATGTACTTATACTAATTTACTTGTATCTTGAAAGATACAACAGAATCAAGTACACACGCTTCATACTTAGACATTTTACTTAATATCAACACAGACAGGAAATTAGCAACCAAGCTATACGATAAACGCGACGATTTCGGCTTTCCCATCGTAAATTTTCCACATTTAAGTAGTAATTCCCTTCACCTGCATATGGAGTTTATGTTTCACAAATGATCCATATACAGGGACGTTTGATTTCATATACAGAGGTAAACTACTCACTGGCAAATTATGACACAGGGATATCGAAAACCGCGTTTAATGTCAACGTTCCGCAAATTTTATGGTCGGTATAATAGTCTTGTTTACATGTTTCACTAAGTGAAATGTTGAGTTGCCTTTTCGTTGGCGGTTGTTGAGACGACCAATTGTGACGAGGATACACTCCTCACGTGTTTCATTGGACTTGACTGTGGACTCACGGCGGGTGTGACCGGTCGACTATGCTTACTCCTCCATGGCACCTGATCCCACCTCTTGGTTTCCAGAGGTCCGTGTTTGTCCATTTTTACCGGATTTGTATCTATGTCCTGGACATCCTATTGATTTATACTTTGGTATCTGAGATTTTTATATTATTATATACATTAAACATATTATATGCATAAATTACTGACTTCGGCCATGTATTGGTATTTTATAAGACGTTTTTAGTGTTTTCAAAATGTATATATCTATTCCCCTTTTCCTGCCACAAAACGTGCTGCCTATTTGATTTGTAACGCGTTTTATACCTCTTGGTTGATTATTAATAATTAATCATAGATTATGGAAAGAAAAATGTTCAAACATCGAAGTTGAGTGAATTTGGACATAAATTGGGATATATGTTGTGGACGAAATTTACACTGCCCCTTGATAATCTTACCTCAGTTTACCAAATTCTAGAGTCGTTTTATGGTCGTCGAATTTTCACTTTTAACTCAGATGAGTAAATTCTTAACTTTTGAGAATAAAATTTATCTCAGAATTCCCCTTGTTTATGGTCTCGCGCCTAGAGTATACCTTGAATAGAATACTAAGGTTAACTGGTGAATAAGTCATTTGACTCAGATATTTCTGTCAGCAAAGAAAGCAACAGGTGGCATCCGTGTCAGAATGGTTACAGCACCACAATCCAAACCTTAAAGTATCTCAAATCTAGTCAGCGTGGGTTTGAGTCCCACTGGAACTTTCCAATTTTACTCTCGGAAGGCCGGTGGTCTCTCCCCGGATACATTTCAAATAACCGAGTTCTCTTTCTCTCCTTCACCATTAATCTGGCCGCCACCATATCATGACTGACAAAAGTGTTAAGTGTGACGTAAAACATTAAAATAGTTTTACCGTGGCACTTTACTTAATTCAAAACATACGGACATGAAGATGCATTGTAGTTGTTTAACTTAAATGGAGAAATATTAATCATTTTCAGACAAAGGTGAAACAGCCACAAAAGTCTGGTTTTTGTTATGATACAGTGAAGCCAGTGCCGCGATTTCTGTTTACCTTAATACGCTTTCCTTCATGCCAACCTCGTTTTATGTCGCAGTTGAAATCAACTCGACTTTCCATTTTATTGCTAGCGTTTTGGAAAATTGTATAATGCCGTAAATTCCACAATAAATCCCGTTTTTACATTGAACGATCTACGACGGAGCAATAACTACTCTTATCAAGCTTAAAATCGACAAGTACCATGAAAAATCTATTCATTTCTGTTTTATCTGACAATGACATCCTTTCCGGTTGGCTTTTCAATATAGATATTCGACATAGTTGATAATATCAAAGGTTTCTTTTGTGTTTTACCTTATTGTGTTTGATTATCTTATTGAATATGAAATAATTCATATGTTATCCTCCTTTATGAATGCAAACATGAAAACTGATATAAATTTTCAGTGAAAATAATTAGACAAAAAATTGCATTGATGACTAAATCTTGCAAACAAACATTGGAAGGAAATAAATTTATTAAACAGCTTAGTAAATTATTGCTGAAATGTCCTGGTGTAACTAAAATCAAAACAGTGCCTATTACACAACCAACAGGGCATTGTTACAGGACCATCATAGATTAAACCAGTCATTACTTAACAACCAAATCTGAGATGATTGGCCGTTTTCAGCAGGGATCACGTCAGACTGGAATGGAGAGAAACAACAACCGAAATGTAATGATTTGACAGCATTCATACATCGTTGTCAAATATATTTGCTGGAGTCAACCTTGATGGAGGCTTAAGATTTAAAAAAGACACAAAGAACGATAAAACATATTGATAGTGTTGAGTACCGAAGGCACTATGTCACTTATTAAATTTCGGCTGTTGTTTCTCTACATTCCAGTCTGCATCGAGTAATCTATGAGTTATGAAATGGACAGTATATGTGCTAGAGGTTACACCTTATTACCACATGGCCTACTATTAAAAATAAACCGTACGCGCATTCATTTCTGCGCACGAAAGTGTGACATAAATGTTTTAAGGTGACATGAAAAAATGTTTTAGATCACGTGATACAATTTTGAATAATAAGAAGTAAAGATACATATTAGAGGTATAATAAAATGATATAACGTCATTTTTATTTGCATTTGAAGTACATGTTAAATTCCGTTTATCTTTATATTTAAAATACATTTACGTAGAATACAACAAACTTTACTGTAAAATCAAACAAACATGTTTTAAAAAACAACATATCAGCTTATCTATTATTTCATACATGATAATCTCTCTCTCTCTCTCTCTCAATTCTGTCTGTTAAATTATTTCTCTCTCTCTAACGCTCTCTATGCAATTATTGTTTGTTTCTGTATTTAGCAACATTATTTAACGCTATCTATGCATTTTAGCTTTTCTGTACTAGCAACACATTAAACAACAGCTAAAACAAGTTTGATACAAATAAATGCTGTAAAGTTGTATAAATTATTCACATTGCGAACTAATGTTGTGTTTTTATAATGGTATGAGAAAAAACATCAGGCTAGAGCGCACTTGATTTAAAGTGATTTATTAATTGGAACATGCATATTTTGTTGTATCAATGGAATTTACTTGCGTGCTTGTAAGCAGAAAAAGTCACATGGTTTTATCTAGAAAAACACAGGCTAAAGAAGGAGAAATGAATATTTCAACATATACGCTCAATAACCTTTTTATCTATATATTTTTATCCATAAAACAATGATCATATTTAAAACGTTTATGTAATTTACAACAAAAAACAATAACATTAACAATTGCGTAATTAATCATCGTTATCGCGCGTATGAATATAACATAAAAGTAGTTCTGGAATCTCAAAACTGCTACCGGGCGTATATTTTTAGGATAATGCATATTTATACTAAATTATCTGTGAACAACAGATAGTAGATTGGGGACAATTATTTATCTAAATTATTTGGTCCCACGGTTACTATAAAGTTTGGTATACTATCTAGTAGATATAGTTTTAGCATTAAAAGCATAAAAAATCATAAAAAATATAAATCGACCACTGTAATTCCTTTCTATTAATTATATATATTACTAGTCTCGCATTAATTGCTTTTAATTGAAAGACGATCACAAGGAAACTTTATCCAGGCTTGAAGGTTAATGAGAAAAAATTTCTACAAATTACGAAATGATTTTAAAATGGTCTAGATATACAGGACCTTTCTAAAACACTGTTGTGTTGGTGGATGTCATTTGAATTCTATGTAAGAATGAAACAAAATACAGTGTTTTTCTTTATTTCCACACCAAAAATACAATGTTGATTATTGTTATTTCATTGTTATAAACAAATGAGTTTGCCATGTTCGAAAGACAAGGTTTTTTTTATTAAAATTTCCTTATATAAATTATATAAAACCAATGATATTTATATGTTTAATGTAGTTCAACTAACTAGGTGCTTACGAAAAACATAAGTTGAAGCGGAAATAACATTTTGGCCGGAAGTAGCTCAGTCTGAAAACTCGAGAGGTTCCAATGGAACATTTGCGATGGGTGTGGCGTGCTAAAAGGAACGCTTACTCCTCCTGGACACCTGGTCCCATCCCGTTAAGGATCCGCAATAATTATTGTTCCTCGTGTTGAGAACGTTGTTATATATAATTTGTCGTATTTTAATAAACTTGGTTTTGCAAATGTCCATTTATAAACTTTTACTCTGCTGTATTAATTTCCATTCTGCTGAATCATCTGTAGTGATTTCCACTCTGCTGAATCATCTGTAGTGATTTCCACTCTGCTGAATCATCTGTAGTGATTTCCACTCTTCTGAATCATCTGTAGTGATTTCCATTCTGCTGAATCATCTGTAGTGATTTTCACTCTTCTGAATCATCTGTAGTGATTTCCACTCTGCTGAATCATTCGTAGTGATTTCCACTCTGATGAATCATCTGTAGTGATTTCCACTCTGATGAATCATCTGTAGTGATTTACACTCTGCTGAATCATCTGTAGTGATTTCCACTCTGCTGAATCATCTGTAGTGATTTCCACTCTGCTGAATCATCTGTAGTGATTTCCATTCTACTGATTCATCTGTAGTGATTTTCACTCTGCTGAATCATCTGTAGTGATTTCCACTCTGCTGAATCATCTGTAGTGATTTCCACTCTGCTGAATCATCTGGAGTGATTTCCACTCTGCTGAATCATCTAGTGATTTCCACTTTGTTAAATCATCTGTATTGATTTCCACTCTGCTGAATCATCTGTATTGATTTCCACTCTGTTGAATCATATGTATTGATTTCCACTCTGTTAAATCATCTGTATTGATTTCCACTCTGCTGAATCATCTGTATTGATTTCCACTCTGTTGAATCATCTGTATTGATTTTTTATGCTGCTGAATCATCTGTATTGATTTTCAATCTGCCGAATCGTCTCTTTTTGCGCTTGTCGAGTGGTTGGAGTATCCAAGCTTTAAACAGCTGACTCCAAGTTACATGGTTTATCTTCAAATATTCTACGTGGTCGAGTGGTTAGAGCATCACGCTTTGAACCAAGTGTCTTCCCGGGTACATTGTAACCGGTTCCCTCCTTCAGCATTACTAACTGGCCGCCAGATATAGAATATTTACTTTGTTTACATGTTTACATGATCTGATTCCATGGTTGCCTAATCGTTATATTAGCATCAAATCCAGTCCGTGATTAACAAATTAATATTTTACTATAAGAAATTATTTTAATAAAGCAATATTTCGGGAAAATAGTCACGAAAATAAGAGCGAAATTTATACATTTGTAGATCATAAACAACATGCGAGATATTGACAATGTACTCCGATATTATTTGTTTTTTTATCGTTTGAAAGGGTATAATACATATACTCCTTGAAGTGTTAAATTATCTACATGATGATACATATTTATCATATTCTGCTATAGCTAAATGTTCATCTTCCTTTTTATGTTTTAATAACATGGTGATGACATTCATTTGACAAGTATAACAGATATGACAGGCCAAAATCACTATAATCCTATTTTTATTTTTATAATTTATTAATATATATTATAATTTATTTATATATTATTATTAATAAAATTATTATAAATATTTTAAATTTTTATTTTTTTTTTTTTATATTATTTATAAAATATAATTATTAATATTATTATTATTATTTTATTAAAAAATTTTTAATAATATTTTAATAAATAATTATTTTTTTTATTTTAATTTAATAATATAATTAAAAAAATTTATAAAAATAAATAATTATAAAAAAATTTATATATTTAATAATTTATAATAATTATAATTAATAATAAATAATTATTTAAATTTTAAAATTTTTTTTAATTTTAAATATAAAATTTATTAAATTATATAATATATTATTTATTTTTATTTAAATTATTAAATAAAATAAATATTTATTTTTTTATTAATTTATTTATATAATTGTTAAACCTCCGGTTGATGCGAGTCTAGGTTTTTTAATCAAGGACATAGGGATCTAATTCCTCTTGGATAAAAAAAATATAGGTTTAACTCGTTGATATAATTTTAGCATAGCAATATGAATATGAATAAAACAAACGATATATAACGGGGTGAAGCTAGGTTTCCTGCGCCAAAATCACATTAATATTCATAATCGAGGTTTTTCACCAGACTTTTGTGATTTTAGCGCAGTTTTATTAGTTTCTTTCACTTAAAACTTTTTTATTCAGTAAATGTGAGTTAATGAACACTTTTAGTCTATATTGAATTAGAGAAAACCAAGGTTTAACTGAGAAGAACAAGCTTCATTTCATTTATGTGATTTGGGCGTGTCATACACAAGGGATAACACTGTTAATTAACATCATTTAGTTGTATGTGATTTATTTATATATGCATTAAAAAGCATTTTCTGCCTCCCAAAATGGAGACTCATCCATTATGGTGGACCATTTTATATTAGTTAATCCTTTTGTTCGATTGTAAGAAATGGCGTATTATAAAGGATTTCAGATATAAGTATTAACTGAACCGCTTTGTGTTTCCCCTGTGGTTGAGAAATAAGAGAATCCCAAATCAAACCAGGAACTTTCTCACATCGGGTCAGCATGGTTTTGATGCCAATTGGAAGCTGATTACGTGAGAATGTTTGCCAGGGAACGTCGATGGTCACTTCACAGGTTTTATCCTTCATCATTAAAATCTGACCGCCACCATATAACTGGAAAATTGTTGGATGTATTTAATATATTCATTGTATAAATTAGTATGTTAAAGTTTGATATGTTTGTCGCAGTCATGGTAAATTCCGAAAAAAATGTTTGTTGTGTAGGAATCAAATAACTAAACCAAATATGTTTTATACCTGTCAACCACGAGTTCTCGGAGATTAATGTTATTACAGGTAATTGACAACTTTAATGTACAATATTTGTTCTCCCATTGATATTTCGTCCGTACAAACTTTATATATGTACATGGGACATAAAATATGATTATTATAATACCTTCTCAGACATTAATTTTTGTACTATTTATACAATGGCTACCTTAAACAAATATAAAAATCTCAGATACCAAAGTATAAATCAATAGAATGTCCAGGACATAGATACAAATCCGGTAAAAATGGACAAACACGGACCTCTGGAAACCAAGAGGTGGGATCAGGTGCCATGGAGGAGTAAGCATCACCTGTCGACCGGTCACACCCGCCGTGAGTCCACAGTCAAGTCCAATGAAACACGTGAGGAGTGTATCCTCGTCACAATTGGTACAGACGTCTCAACAACCGCCAACGAAAAGGCAACTCAACATTTCACTTAGTGAAACAGAGTAGTCGCAAACAAGACTATTATACCGACCATAAAATTTGCGGAACGTTGATATTAAACGCGGTTTTCGATATCCCTGTGTCAATAATTTGTCAGTGAGTAGTTTACCTCTGTATATGAAATCTTCATATGTTGTGCACGCCCTGGCATATCGGATCATTTGTGAAATATAAACTCCATATGCAGGTGACTGAGGGATATTACTACTTAAATGTGGAAAATTACGTTTGGCAGAATTATCGGCCTCCTACGAATGGACCCCGTTGTAATGTTATATTTCGTAGTTATTGACACTTTTTTTGACTACGCTTTACACAGGTATCTTGCTAATAAATTCGTGAAAGTTTAAAATTGTTATTGATCCCTTCCGTTTTGTAAACATAACTTAAAATTATTTAGTAATCAGTTTTCTTTCTATTAGCAGAACAATATTAATTGATTTTGTTACACTTCCGGAATATCAAATATTCAGTCATTAATTGCTAACAAAATAAATAAATTCAGAATTAAAAGAGCGAGCTCAATGTAAAATGTTTTAACATTGTACTCAGTGATTGTTCTAGCATAAAGCGCTCGGAATTAGAAGTAAATGTCACTGGGATATCGAGAAGAGAAAGATGCTCACTTTATAATTTCACGACAGTAATCCAGGCTAAACTAAACATAGATCAATCGCAAATAACAAGTAGCCATCTTTGCCAGAAATGTACCAATTTTTTCCCATTTAAACATGATCAAATTAATATCGCGTGCAAAAACATGCATGGCAGTAGTATCTTTAATGAGTAATTACTTAAGTAAAATGAAGAAAGTAAGCCTTCATGGAATCGATAAATGACTGTGGGAAAATTGCACGTGATGAACTTGATCTCAACTCATTTGACTATTTCTGAGGTAAGTCGTGATAATTAATGAGATACACATTGCATATTGGCCTAAATTTTCTGTTGTGACTGTTTAGTCATTTATCTTGATGAAAGAGCTAGATAGATGTAAAACGCTGTCATCAACGATACAGATATCATAATCCTATTGATGAATGTTTTTT
Organism: Atrina japonica; assembly: GCA_030159075.1. NCBI lineage: Eukaryota > Metazoa > Mollusca > Bivalvia > Pterioida > Pinnidae > Atrina > Atrina japonica. The sequence continues at coordinate 759,941 of BROG01000084.1, read as the reverse complement.
GAAGTCTTAATCCAGTCTAAATCTTACAAGACTTTACACGTTTAACTTTATGTTCATCATCTATGCACAACGATGTATAAACATGTAAAGGAGTCAATAAGAGTACACATGATATATGGTTTTACTATTAAATGGTTAAATATTACAAATGCTGTTCAGCATATGATCATTATATATGGAGAGACAAACTTCGCGGTGAAAGGTGTTGTAAAGAGAATTTTTATTTAGAATTGCTGTCATAAATATTTAATATAATTTGTAATGGAACAAACTGCTTTATTCATCAGTGAAGTGTTTCGTTATCTTCTAATGACAGTTTAATCGTGTCTATTCATTATGACTATGGCATGTAACACCTCTGGGTTTTAGTTTGACACATTCTAGCAGCTGTCAGATCTAATTCCCACTGCTTACTTTGAGAGAGAGAGAGAGAGATAGAGAGAGAGAGAGAGAGTTACTGTGTATACTGAGTATTGATCTTGTGTACACAACTTAACAATTCCACAAGATATTTAGATATAAGTCCACTCCTCATGATGTTTTCAAACCTGCAACAGGGTCATGATTTAAGGACTAACTGAATACAAATTTGACTAAATGTTGTAATGGAAATTGGGACAGTATTAGAAATACAAGTGCAATTCGTTATTTATTGCTGCAATACAAAATATCGGTCTCATAACTGTAATTTTATCACAATGAAAACACTGGAAAATGCATCACACTTTTAAACAATACATCACAATTTATTGTGGAATTGATTGGCTATTCAAGATAATTCATCCTGTGATTGGTTAGAAAAAAGTAGTGTGACGCCATTTCCATTGGCATGACGTTTAATATCGCTTTGCGAACTATTATTCTTTAGGTAGAATACGTTTGCATGTTGATTTATAAACAATACAACGTCTTTCAGTACGTTTTCCAACATCGTTGCTGAAATACAACCGGGTAAAATGTATTGAATGTGTTATTAGAAGCATTACAAAGTAACCGACACTATATATATATATTCTGCGAGAAGACAATCTACAGTATATTGTAGCCCACTCGACACATGTAAATCAGTCGGCAGTCTTAGGCTAGCACAGAATGTATATAGCCTCATCATTGGAGTATACGCAAACTTATAAATGCATATTGAATATCCGTATTGAACAATGATGAAAATGAATTTCCCTAAACAACGTATTTAATAAATATTACCTATCTAAAAAGGTCGTTTTTTTCTCGACAGTCGCTTTAAAGACTTGACTGGTAGAATCGTTCATGTTCTATGTTACGACTCAGTTACGTTGCGTTACGTTTATTTTATGTAAATGGAAACTAAAATTGTTCATGCTTCGTGCACGATTAAACTTAAGCTAATGTCACACTACACCGTATAGCGCTAACGGATGTCGAACTTATAACAAATTTTCAATCCGTTCGTGTATGTTCGCATACGTTTATATTCCGTTTCTTATGCGGCGTCTGCGTTCCTTGTCCGGCGATTTACGTTACATCCGGTGGAAGTTATGAACATGATCAAATTTGGAACGCACGCCACAACCGTTGTCCGTTAGAGTGTAGCAATGCACTGGTGTTCGTTTTGTTCGTTACTCTTGCGTTCCTTATTCGATACTTGTTCTGTTTATATCCGTTCTTGTACAGTGGACCTTTTAAATGGCCGAACTACTACTGGATAAGCAATGTATGTTTAGCGTACGATAATTAACAAGGAACGCATTAAAACTGATGAATAACGGATGTGAAACGTTGGTCCATTGGACAAACCTGATGTTGAATAATCTATAATTGTAGGGTTTTTTCACGTTCATTGGATGATTTTGCTACAAGTCACCTAGACTGCGGTCGTCTGCCAAATAAGGTAAGGAACTTGTTTTGAGTTCATTGATTAACATATTATGGAGTGTCGCGTTAGAGCTCACCTGGTGTGTCAAGCTGCCCTGATCCAGGCAAGTTTTAATCTGTTGGATACCCATTTGGATATCTGTTATGAGAACAGAAACTCTTATTTTTATATCCGTTCTGTCTGTTACGTGACCGGTAGAAATACGTTCGTCAGACGTTCGAAGAACGTTTCGTCCGTTATTCATACCTTTCATGCGGTACAAGTCCACTACTTATACGTTGATGTCCGTTTATTGAACGTTGTGCGTTTCGTATATGTGCATTAATTGTGCGTTCATTGTACGTTTTGTCCGTTTCATGCGTCCCATACATCGATCGCGAGAGCACCTTTCGCCACCGTATAACTTTCTGTGGCATTTATTCCCTATACGTTCGACATCCGGTAACGCTATACATTGTAATGTGACAATAACTTTACGGTTATAACTTATTTCAATAATTCCAGTTTCTGTTACATAATATCATTGTAGACAAATGTTAACACTATATAACATCAGACTACTTTTAATGGGTGTATTAAAAACATAAAAACAGTGTCTATGTCATTTCCTGACATTTGTAGATATATTTGATGAAAACTAATTGTGAATGCTTTTTCCTGATGTACATATGAAATATAATTATACAGTTTACATCAATTCTCTGGCGTTCATGTACTTCTATTACATGATTGTTCACATTTTGGTTTATGTCTGACAACACACGCTTTTGATATATATATATATATATATATATATATATATATATATATATATATATATATATATATATATATATATATATATATATATATATAAATTAGGAATAGAATTAAACGTTTTTTCTTTTTGCAGCGCAAATATTAGCACTGATATTAACATCTGAGCCTTTATGTCCTTATAAAGTTTCAGTAAAACGCTTTAAGCTCATACATGTACTTTATTTTAGAAATTGGAAAAGAAAAATGTCCATTGAAGCAAACCATCTTAGAGCTATTAATTCGATAGTTGTAATCTAAACTACTGTAACTATTGGTAAAGCAGTTTTTCAAAATGAAAGTATTGTAGATTTCGACACATTACAATTGGAAAGGAAATGAGTTTGACTAGGGTATTGACGAGACATAATTCAATTTACGCATTTAAGAAATCGTTGTCGCCAGAATAAACGAAAAGTGTTTTTGTATATTTCAGATTTTCGACGTTTGTCCAGACACACTTATATAGAGATCAGCCGTTCAATAATTACAATGGTAATAAAAAATTGAAAAATTAGTAGATAACGTAGCCTGACGACTATAATTGTTAACTGAAATATATGCAAATTCTCTCATAATTTATATTTGTCATTTCAAAGCATCGCACAAGTTGGCAGAAAATAAAATTAATCTATTGTTTCAAATGTTTATTGCTGTGGGTTTTCTGGTATTTTGTGTATATAACCTAATTCAGAACTGATAAGTAGTTGGATTTTGTGCGTCGTGTGTATCATATCTTAAAGTTTAATGGCAATCATAAATCAACCCGGTTTAATTGACTCATAGATAAATATAAATATAAATGAATAAAAGAATTTCGTCAAAGTAGTTTTACCTTATAAAACTCCATACTACCAATCCATTGCCGATAACTGCTCCAAACGTTATTATAAGCATACATACAGCCACCGTGAGGTGATACACGGGAGAAACTCTCGCATAGTTTTGCCAGAACGGATGTAATAAGGTACTGTTATCTGTATTAAAATTTCCCATTTTAAATTCCAAAATGCTTAACATATGTTACAGCCATGATTACTGTATCGATAACGTGGATATAAAATCGATTTTCACATATACGTATTATAAAAAATACGTACTAAAGCAAAGTAAATGTCAAAATAAAAGAATAGTTTCGATATTACACAAATGTCTTTTATAAAACATCATAAGGTATATTATCCATTTAGAATGTAAAATCAAAGTTGATTCCCTATCAGTATTCGGTAAAGCACATTGATGAACAACTGTTGCTAAAACTTTGATATTTCCCACTTGATTATAGATGAAGTTGAGATAACCTTAACAAAGAACCAGTAATGACATATTTCTGCCTTGCACTATCATATTTATGCTTAGATGATTCTGTTTGTATAGTATTCTACAAATGTTTTGTCATTGAGTAAAACTCAATGCCTAATATATCGCGAAGGACGGTACGCTTGTCTCATCACCGCCCCATACTCTCGCATAACACATATATCTATCAGCAGATCAATATTTTCAGGTTGTATATATGCAAACATACATACATACATACATACATACATACATATATATATATATATATATATATATATATATATATATATATATATATATATATATATATATATATATATATATATATATATATATATATATATATATATATATATATATATATGCATATGTATTAAAGTATATATTTAAATGTAAGAGTGGGTGATAAGGTCTGGCTATGGATCCATGGGCTCGATTTTTTTTCGGTTATGGCATTGCACATTTGAAAAGATACAAAACGTCTCCTTCAGTAATATGCAACTTCTTTCCCATCTCAGCATTGACGGTCTCTAGCAAGATAAACGCCATCTTATAATCAAATATCTATCAAATTTAACATTAATAATAGCTCCCTCATAACATGCCGCTTACACCACCAAAAATCAAGCTATCATGTCGTGAATGCGAAGTATCTCCGTTTAATCACAAGTAACGGGCATTTAACATGAATCATACTATGATTAGCTATTGCATACTATATAACATCAGACTATTATATATATATATATATATATATATATATATATTATATATATATATATATATATATATATATATATATATATATATATATATATATATATATATATGCACAAATACAGAAATGACAAGGTACCTACAATATCCCCATGCCCCGGCTGGGGTTCGAACCCTCGACGTACGGCACCAATCGCCTGGCTCTCATGCACGATCTCAAAACCACTTGGCCATCTACGCATTCACAAAAAATAAATGTTTCAATAGCGGTCGTTAGAATTTCCAATACGAGAACTCGGTCGCAGAGGTCGAGGGTTCGAACCCCAGCCGTGGCATGATTTTAAAAGATAATGTTGTAGTGAAATTTGTTATATATATATATATATATATATATATATATATATATATATATATATATATATATATATATATATATCCAATGAACAAATATTAAATAATTATTAATAAAGATTGGTCTTACAGTAACCACGATAATCTCCGTTCGTGTGTGTAATATGCATTAAAACATGTTTTATATTGGAATCATTCTGAAACTTTATCGCGGAATTACTTTAATATGTTGACATTGGCGCTGACAACTTGTCTCGTTCAATCGACGAGAAATTATCCGAGTTATACGCTGGCTAGCACCTATGTACTACGGAAATAGATAAGTACTTTTACATGAAATACTAAACAGCATTGAAATAGATAGATATTATTGTTGTTGTTGTTGTTTTCAATCTGCAATTTATTTTTCCCAATGTATTTTTATTAGTCAAAAACAAAATGAACGAAATTGAAATGTGTTTGAACCCTGTAAGTACGGCGGAATTTCGTTATCTCAAAATCACTTCCAGATATCCAGAATTTAGGAAAATTTTTCTAACTATAAGAAAATCGGGATCGGCCTTGACTCTGATGTAACCGAAATTTGGCCTCAGTATATTTCATCTTTATTGATTGCTTTATATTGCTTACTGTGACACGGGGTCGTTTCACGAGGACAGGAAAAGTCAACCGCCTCCTCAATTATCTTTCATTTAAAGATGGGAACGATATATTTTATGTTATGTGGTATGGATAGAATTTACTACCAGCACCGATGTTTTATCTTCAATTAATTTAAAATAATTGAATAATTAAATTTAGTGCATTAATAATTAAATTGGTGCTCGACGTGACGATTATTAGACAAGGATGTTGATAAATATTGTCAAAAATCACGTGAGCTGGAAGAAGCTTGCACTCAGTAATACTTCAACACTTGTAGAAATTGTACTTCGTAAATTATTTAAAATCATAGACATTTATTTCAAAATCGGACTCAACTGTTGACGTCTTATTGTGGCGATCATCGTGATCATTTGCTTTGGCCTCTTTTATATTACTATAACTTATAAATAAAAAAAAAATAGAATTCTTAATTTCGCTGAATGCCTTTTGATCTAAAAAAATTTCAGATACCAAAGTATAAATCTTTAGGAAGTCCAGGATATAGGTACAAATCTCGTAAAAAAAACCGGACAAACACAGACCTCTGAAAATCAAGAGGTGGATCAGGAACGAATCCTAGTGGCAGACGTCTCAACAACCCCCATCGAATAGGCAACTCAACATTTCACTTAGTGAAACAGAGTAAAATTATCGCAAAACAGACTATAATACCTACAATAAAATTTGCGGAACGTCGACATCAAAAGATTTCGATATCCCTGTGTCAATAATTTGTCAATAGTAGTTTACCTCTAATGTTCATATGTTGAACACGCCCTGGCATATCGGATCATTTGTGAAATATAAATTCCATATGCGGGTGATTGTGGAATATACTTAAATGTGGAAAATTGAAGATGGGAAAGCAGAAATCGTCGTGTTTGTCGTATACCTTAGTTGTTAATTTCACGTCTGTCTCTGTAGTTAGTATATTGTCTAAGTATTGTCTAACTATAGAGACAGACGCTATACGACAAACACGATGATTCCGGCTTTCCCATCGTTAATTTTCCACATTTAAGTAGTAATATTCCACAATCACCCGCATATGGAGTTTATATTTCACATATGATCAGATATGCGAGGGCGTGTTCAACATATGAACATTTCAAATGCAGAGGTAAACTACTCACTGAAAAATTATTGACACAGGGATATCGAAAACTTCGTTTGATGTCAACGTTACGCAAATTTTACGGTCGGTATAATAGTCTTGTTTGCGTCTACTCTGTTTCACTTAGTGAAATGTTGAGTAGCCTGTTCGATGGCGGTTGTTGAGACGTCTGTACCAATTATGACAAGGATTCCTCGCCTATTTAATTTTTTATTTGACTGTGGACTCACGGTGGGTGTGACCGGTCGACAGGTGATGCTTACTCCTCCATGGCACATGATCCCTCCTCTTGATTTCAAGGGGTGCGTGTTTGTTCATTTTTACAGGATTTGTACCTATATTCTGGACATCCAAATTATTTATACCTGAGACTTTTTATATTATGAATAAAGGAACACGACAATTTGTTGAAAGATCAAGTCTTCGAACATTACAAATATATTGTCTATTAGAAATCCAAGCATCTTTTTATATCAACTTCAATGTATTTATGTGTAAAACCAGAGTGGAATGAAACTTTAGATGTTAACCTTATGAATAGTTTTGAATATAAAATGATTTGTTGATATGAAATGTAGATTTAAACATTGTCTCTTTAAATAAATTTGTAGATATAAAAATAAACGATACCAAAGTATTTTAAAATTATCTGGGTCAGACAGCAATATACATATCTGGTGAACATTGAACAAACACGAACATCTGAAAATCAGAGATGGGATCTGGTGCTGTAGAAGAGTAAGCGTTGACCGCTTTAACACGCCGTGAGACCAAATTCAAATTCAAATGAAATAAGGAATAAATGAATAAATTCATTGACCACTGTCGGACAGATAACTCAAAATTTCATTTATTTAATCATAGTAACTAACAAACAAGTTAATTATACCAAACAGATATTTTATGCGATTCCTTATATCCATGTAACAACAATTCATAGGTAAGTATTTTGCTTCCATATATGAAATACTCATATGATGAACGGGCTCTGAAAAAAAGTTTCGAGGAAAAGGTGGTTTAACTCAACAGAACTAAATTTAACAAAATCATATTAACATGCGAAATCAATGAGTCCAGTCTAGGTTTTCTCCACATAAACTTAGATTTTCTAAGTTTAAATTATTTTTGTTGCAGGAAATGTGAAATTACGAAAAAACTACAGTACTAGGTTTAATTCAATGATGTGATTTTGTCATTTTGAAAAAAAATGCAGCAAATTTAGATTAAACTGAATAAGTTAGTTTCAGATGCGACGAAATCACATTTCCTCAGTTTAACTAGGTTTTACTCAAGGCAACCTAGTAGGTTTAACTCAACTATTTCCCAGTTTAAGTGGGTTACTGAGAAAAACTAGGCTTAACACATTAATTTGATTTTGAAAGGGGAAAAGGAGACTGGTAGTAATATTATAGATATAATACCAAACATGAAAGTTATAATTCTTATGACGATCGTTTCTGTCAATTAAAATTTCATCAGTTGAGCTCAGATATGAAATAGATATTTTCTAAAGGATAAATAATACCATACAAGGCCAAATAATGTATCTAAATGCATACCAGCCTAATCCGTAAAAATTATCACCGATACTTATAGTGACTGATTTGTGCCATCTCGACTTTTCGCCTCGAAAACTCGCCAATTGGCGAATTTTCCCTTGCCGGGCGGAAAGTAAAAAACTCGATAATTATTGATTGTTCGCCTAGCAAACAAGCTAATTAGCTATTTTCGCCACGAAAACTCACTAATTAGCGACATTCGTATGGCGAAGCGAAAAGTCGAAAACTCGGTAACGTTTTCGAGGCGAAAAATTGCTAATTAGCGAGTTTTCATTAGGCCATGCGAAAAGTCGAAAACTTTCGCCTTCCTGCTAACATGCGCAATGCCAAAATTAGTCGCCATTTGCAAAACAAAGCAAGATAAAATTTCAACGCATTATTTATTTCATTATTTTATTTAACATTTTTTTAACGCACATTCCTGTATCGATTGTGGCACAGTAACCCGTAGTTGCCATTTGCGAAAGTAGTAATAGGCAGCTCCATGGCGTGCAAATGCGAATTGGCCGCTAGGAGGCGCCACCAGTGGCGCTGTTTGATGACGTCTTCAGAATGCTGGCTTCTGATTGGTCAATTCGCATTTGTACGCTATGAAGCCTGTAACGTCATACCGAAAGTGCGTCATACCGCAAGTGAGGTCCTGTTGTCATGGCAATAAGGAGAAAGAGCCAATCGTTGAGCTCGGAGGCGTGTCTATGACCGGAAGTGGATGGTTGTGGGGGCGGCCATCTTGGCTAACGAGCCAATGAGAGACTTCGTTACAAGAGGTTTGGGGGGTCACGTGAGTTCACGAGAAGTCATCGGCTAGAGAGAGAAGTTGGGGTTTTCCAGTTTTGAGCTGAGAGTGAATCTATTTTTAGAACCGAAACTTTGGGTTTTTCCAGGTATGTGAAACTAGTAGTTGGTGGCGCCACCGTCGGTGAGAGTGCACAAGTGCGCATGCGCAAGAAGCGACAGGCCGAGCTTGAACAAAGACTTGAACTGAGAGTCAAAGTGATCAAGTGTGTGTGTGTGTGTGTGTGTGTGTGTGTGTGTGTGTGTGTGTGTGTGTGTGTGTGTGTGTGTGTGTGTGTGTGTGTGTGTGTTTGTCGTTCTCAAAGTTTGCAACGTGTGCAACGTTCTAAGTTATGAAGTCTCAACGTGACACAAGTGACACAAGTGACACAAGGATGAAGTTGTTCACTTACGTCGTTTCAACAATTTTTTATATTTCTTGTACTTCTGTATATAAAATAAAAAATTAAACACTCACCCAATTTTTCTGACGATGTTGACTCTTCGAGGTTCGGTTGCCAAATGAGCTCTCAGAGGTCTAACATTGCCTCTGTATAGATACTCTCCATTTTGGTTTTTGTTTTTTCACTAAGCGATGTTCAACAAGTGAAACTCACTAAGAATCAATAAACAGCTCTTGATCGTATAGATTTTATTGAACAGCAAGTGTAACACATCCCGCTTTGTAACCAAAACAGAACCTGACAAATACGGGTGATTGACCTTGCGGCTGTTACATTATCCAAAATTCCATTTCTATATTTTTATTTTCGATGCTATCTGTTGACAAGTTGTTTATCCAAAACATGTTTTCATTTTGTAATTTATTTTCCTGCCTGCATACATACCGCTTTGTAACCAAAACAGAACCTGAGAAATACGGGTGATTGACCTTGCCGCTGTTACATTATTCAAAATTCCATTTCTATATTTTTATTTTCGATGCTATCTGTTGACAAGTTGCTTATCCAAAACATGTTTTCATTTTGTAATTTATTTTCCTGCCTGCATTTCTCACGCTGGACATCCGGCCACCAGTTTAAGACAGATACTGTCACTAGTTTTTATTTTTTCTAATTCTATATGAAAAATAAAAGGAAATACAGTACATTTTAGTTTTATGGACCTATAAAACATAAAAGACTAGAATATAAAATACTATATAAATGTGATGATACTTTGTTTGAGTATCTACAGTTATTTCCTTTATTATTATAAATACATGACTACAGTTACCGTACTTCATTTTAGATTTGACAACGGAAGCATACACACGGAATGGCTAATTTACCGAACTTTGATTTATTGTTAAACGAAAGACAAGAACAGGAGAGAAGTCAAAGACAGGCTCACCAGAGAGATCAACGGGGTGATGGATTCAATGCAAACAGACAACTCACCGATTATAGTGATTACTATGAAGTAGACACTCTGAGTGAGCGTAAATCACGCAAGTTTAAAACGGCCTCGAATGTGTACCAAGTCAAGTTTAAGCATTTTTCTAAAGATGCCATACACTTGGTATCAGAGGTAATAGATCATATGTTGACTTCTATTAAGAACAAACTTCAGTGTGAAGATCGGGATAAGATGAGAGTCAATATACATCATCCATCTTTAAAAAGTGAAGTGTGGGTAGAATTTACGGATGCTAAAGACCTGAATGCTGATCTACTCATGGAGAAAATTGAGAAAGTGCAACAGAGTAATGAAAATTTTAGAATCGAAGATGGGTCTACCACCCTGTCAGTAATTCATGTCATACATCCTGTAGGTAGCGGGGGTGGAAAACGAAAATATCATCTCAGTGTTGATAAAAAAGCCATGCTGAACAAGAAGAGAAGTTTGATACAGATCAAGAATAAAGACAAGACCTGTTTAGCTCGTGCTATTGTAGTTGGTCGTTTTCATTGTCAGAAACCTGGACTTGGAGATGGAGACAAGTACAAAAACTGGCAACGATATTGGAAAACTTTGATTTATGGCGATGCAAATAGATATACTCTTCAACGACGAGAAGCTCATGCCTTAATGCAACAAGCTGGATGTGATCCCCAGCAAGAGAGTGGGCCTGAGGAATGGCAACGATTTCAGACTCTGTTGTTACCACACTACCGTTTGAAAATCTGAATACCAACGCAAAACGATTGACATTAAATGTACTGTATAGTGGTGTAGGATCCGGGGCCCCCATTCACGTCTAATACGATGATCACCATTACGATTGTATCGTATCTATGTCTGGACTCTTGGAATATAATTACTATTGTGACCGTTGTGATGTGGGTTATAATCATATAGAAGATCACCGATGCCCTCAATGCTGCTGTTGTTTTGCACCATGGCCCTGTGTTCCCGACAACACGATAAAACCTATTGAATGTACACATTGTCAGGGGACATTCACATCGACATCAGTGTTACGAGAATCATTTGAAACCTTATAGTAGTAATACGGCCAAGACTCCATGTCAGCTAATGACTCGATGTCCCACTTGTCAATTATGGATGAGTAAGAAACAACTCGCACAACACTGCTGTCAAGAAAAGAAGAAAAAATGTCGCCATTGTAAACAGATCGTGGATCTAGATCATCGCTGTTTTATACAACGGATCCCTTCTCAGGATGAATCATCTTCACCCCCTTATTACATTTTATATGATTTTGAGTGTACCCAGGATACCGGAGAACACAAACCTAATCTATGTATTGCTCATCGTGTATGTCCCCAGTGTACATCAGATGATTGGTGTGAGCAATGTAAAACCATGGAGGATCATCGTATTACATTTCGAGGTCCCACGACACTCACTGATTTTTTGAGTTGGTTATTTTAAACGACCGTGTATGATGACATACATCAAAGAGAGAAACGTTTACATGATGGAGCTATAGCTATTGCTCATAACTTTAAAGGGTACGATGGACAGTTTATTTTACATCATCCTGTACATCATGCCTGTGAAAAACCTGATGTGACCATGAACGGTTCTAAGATTATGTCTATGACGGCAGGAAACATCAGGTTTAAAGACTCGTGTAATTTCTTGTCATTTCCTTTAGCTTCGTTACCTAAAGCTTTTGGATTGACTGAACTGAAGAAAGGCTACTTTCCACATTTGTACATTACAGAAGCTAATGCTGATTACATAGGAGAATATCCCCCAGCTATGTATTACAACCCGGAAGGTATGAAACCTGATGTCCGTCGTGATTTTGAAGCGTGGTATCAAGACCAAATTCGAAAGGGTGAGATTTTTCATTTGCAATGCGAATTAGAAGAATACTGTGAATCGGACGTGACTATTTTGCGACAAGCTTGTATGCATTTTCAAAGCATGTGTTTGAAACTAGCCGATGTGGACCCCTTTGCTGAATCGATTACGTTTGCCAGTACGGGGAATATAGCCTATCGTCGCAATCATATGCAAAAAGATACGATTGGTATCATATCCGCGGGGATATCCTTCGGCACGACAGTATTCCACCCTAGCATTACGCTGGTTGAGTTGGAAAGAACATGAATCTGGTCAAACGATTAGACATGCTCGTCATGGAGGTGAAGTCCAAGTAGGATCTTATCGAGTGGATGGTTATCATGAGGACTCTCGCACCATTTACGAGTTCCATGGCTGTTTTTGGCACGGATGTCCCTTGTGTTTTCCTAACTTAAAGCAAGAGCAACACCCGTTTCATCCTTCTTTGACGTATGAAGAAGTGTATCAAAAGACCTTAGAGAGAGATCAGTATTTGCGTCAACACTATCAAGTAGAAACGCTGTGGGAACATGACTATCGTCAAAGGTACAAGACGGATCCAGAGTTTCAACATTTCATTGATAAAACGTATGTGGAGTTTCCCGACCGGTTAGTTCCTAAAGATGCTTTATTTGGAGGTCGAACGAATGCTACTCGTTTGCTTTGTGAAGAAGGAGACATTCGTTACGTGGATGTATGTTCTTTGTACCCGTTTGTCTTGAAACATGGAACTTTTCCCATTGGACACCCATACGTGATTACACATGATTTCAAAAGTCTAGATCAATATTTTGGACTGGTACAATGTCAAGTCATTCCTCCTCGTCAGCTGTTTCATCCCGTGTTACCTTATCGGTTTGCAGGAGGAAAACTACTTTTTCCTTTATGCCGTACTTGTGCTCAACAAGGAATCGAACAGGAGTTGGGTATGAGTTATCGATGCTCTCATACGAATCAAGAACGACGTTTGTTAGGTACATGGACGACGTGTGAATTGAATAAAGATATAGAGAAAGGTTATGTGATCGAACGTATCTTTGAAGTATGGCATTTCCGTGATCACTCCAATACTTTATTCCGTAGCTATATTGATCAGTTTCTCCAGATTAAGCAAAAAGCTAGTGGTTTTCCTGCTTCCTGTCAAACAGTAGAAGATCGTCGTCAGTACCTCAAAGAGATTGAAACGAGAGAACAATTGATCATACGAGAAGAAGATGTAGAGAAGAATCCTATCTTACGGACCATTGCTAAACTGTTTCTGAACTGTTTGTGGGGTAATTTTGCTCAACGGACTAATTTACCTCAGACACAGTATGTGGAGAGTTACGAAGCATTACAACAGTTGCTTCAAGATGACACTCGTGAGATGTAACATTTAGAACTGATTCCAAATGACGAAGGCCATGATGAGCTAGACATGATGCTGGTGAATTCGAAACAGAAGGATGACTTTGATGAACCCAATGGGTTTAGCAATGTAGTGCTGGCAGCCTTTACGAAGTCTTTAGCACGGTTACATCTCTATGCCACCCTAGAACGTTTGGGAGAACGTGTGTTATATTTTGATACAGACAGTATCATTTATCAACACGATCCACAGCAGTGGAATCCTACCATCGTGAACAGTTTAGGAGGATGGACAGACGAATTAGATGGCGATTCTATCTTATCCTTTGTCTCGGGAGGTCCTAAAAAGTATGCGTACAAGACTCGTCAGGACAAAATTGTGTGTAAAGTCAAAGGAATCACTTTTGATAGTCGTACCACTTCTACAGTCAACGTAGATACATTGAAACAGTTGTTACGTGGTCAACAAAAGAAAGTGATAGTATCGTACCCTCATAAGATCATGCGAACGAAACAACATAAAGTCAAAACACAGGCGATGACTAAAAAAGTGCGTGTCGTGTATGATAAGAGACATCGCATTGAAAACTTTTGTACTTTACCTTATGGTTATTGAATAAAGTTTGAATAAAGTTTTTTGAGTAATAAAATTTATGAAACTTGACTTTGGTGTTGTTGTTGTTGATATAAAAATAGAAGTCAGTGAAGGGTAGGGGTTTATTGATACAGTTGGATCTCAAGTACACGCATCATGGCGACTCTCGATTCTAAAGATCATGGTAGTTTTTACATGACTTTACCTAGCGATGCTAGTTTAAAAGTCTTTCCCGATAATACCTTAACAGAATTCAAAACTCTGGAAACGATGGAAAGACAGGAAAAGATAGACGGAGAGAAAAAGTCAGAAGGACAGAGAGATGAAGGAAAAGAACAGAGAATGAAAAGAAAGAGGGGACGTCCACGCAAAGTATCCGTAGAGAAAACAAAAGAACAAAGAGAAGAAGAAGGACAGAGGGAAGGCGTGAAAAGGGGACGACCACGAAAAGTAGAACAGGAAGAAATACCTCATGATATTTTAATGTTTCTACGACAATGGTTAAGCGATTGTCGTCAGTCTCCCATGTACGGTGACACTTTTCATTTACAATTAAATGATAATAATGCAATCGAGCAGGCATGATGTATCATGTGCATAAAGAACAACGACAAGTAGCATGGGATCCTTTTGGTCGTAGTGTAGACGTACCGATGATACAATTTGTGTTTCAGGACAAACAACGTAGAAAAATATGATCTTTATTTCTGATCTAAAAAAAGATTTTATGAACCTTATAAAAAGGGAGTGAGAATCCACATCAGGGACCATTCACTCTCAGACACGATGGAAAGAACATCAAGTGTGGAAACTTTATTTTCATCGACAATGGATGCTAGTCAGACCGTCACGGATAGTGCTCCCATGAACCGAGACATGATGGATAGTGTACCACGACCCCATCGAGTAGAAGTAGATAGTGTACCACGAGCTCATCGGGTTGAAGTGGATAGCGTACCGAGAGTCAATCTGATAGAAGTGACAAGGACTCCACCTACAGAAAGGAGACAAGGTGTGACCACTTTTAAATTAAGACCTGCTACCGTCAGAGGGTTATCGTTTCATCAGGAATTAAGAATACCTTTAGCCTTGCCTAATTTTTGTACGTATGAATCCAGGTACCTGACGTTTAAAGATCATTGGCCAAAATATCTACCGGGACCTAAACAGACAGAATTAGCCAGACCAGGATTTGTGTATTTAGGGAACAGTGACCACGTTCAGTGTTTTTCTTGTGGCATCTTTTTAAGAGATTGGGAATGGAGCGATAATGTTTTTACAGAACATCGACGTTAGTCTAAAGATTGTGCTTTCAGTCAACTGGTGATATAAAAACAAAAAACCCTGTGTGGAGCCTCCGTTCTGGGAACCTACAAGTGCCTGACGGGAACGAGTCTATATATATAGAATAAGAAGAACGGGTATAAAGTAAAGTGAAGTGTAGTGACCAAACATCATTTGAATCAGTCATCAACATGAGTTATCCAGGATTGTCTCAGACGCACCCAAATTATTCACCTAATTGTACACCGTACATAGAAGGAGCTGATGAGTTTGATGAAGTTCTCAAAACTTTAGACCACTTGGAAGAAAAACAAGAAAATGATGCGACCCAGGGAATGTTACGTGATGCCTTGCTATCCACATTACAGAAAATGAGGGAAGAACTCACGACTATTACAACTAGTCTAAAAGAATTGAAGGATAAAGTACAGCCAGGAGTCAGAACATCGTATATGGGGTACGAATATAAGCCTACCCCACAGACTCATCCTTGTTTCATTTGTGGTGAAATTGGACATTGGTCTCCTAGATGTCCTAAGAATAACGAGTCGGCAACAACAACAACAAATACATCAGTAAGAGTAGAACCTGAGAACAAAGTAGACAATCGATCTCGTCAATCGGACCAGTGTTACAAATGTCATCAATCAGGTCATTGGGCTTATGAATGTCCCGAACAGACTTCAACAGGGGTCAAACGTAAACTCAACTTGATGCTCAAGAAGGGAGGCAAAGCCACCAAGAAAGGGAAAGTGGAAACCGAACAGTAGTGAATGTTTTTAGTACTGTTTATCATGTAAATACGTTTATTGTCACAGCGTCAAGGAATCCGAACCGACCGATCTAGGACAAAAACTGACGTTCTTTTGCTCTGTGCTGTATGGGCAAGATCAACCGGAGTAGTGAGACAAAGTGACTAAAAGTTTTGTTTGCATTCATAGTGATGAACGTCTTTAAAAATCATTGTTCTCAAAGTTAATGTTATCATAGTTAATGTTATCATAGTTAATGTTCTCATAGTTAATCAGTGTTATCAAAGTTAATGTTCTGATAGTTATTCAGTGATTTCATAGTTCATTCTTATGTATTGTACATAGTCACAGAGGGCCGGTCCTAATCCTCTGTCGACTATCTAAAACGTTTTTAGCGGGGCATTAAACTTATTAAAAAAATAATCTGGTGTTTGTGTATTTGTGTCTGGGTATAAGGTGTACACGTTCAGAGTACACTTAGAGTTTAAACCTATTGAATATAAGGTGTACACGATTAGAGTACACTTAAGAGTCCTGCTCTAGTATCTACAAGGTAGACACAAAGAGGTGATCTGGTGTAAAAACACCATTGAGAAACTATGAGAAGGTGTATTAGTATCACAAACTCTATGAGACATACAAGCTCTAGAGATTCTAAGTAAAAAAGAAAATAAGGATACAAAGCGTAATAGTGTGTGTAACACAACTCTATGAGACGTACACGAGATATAGAGATTCTCAGCAAGAGAAAATAAGGATACTATACGTAATAGTGTGTGTGTAACGCAACTCTATGAGACGTACGAGCTAAAGAGATTCTAAGTAAAAGATTCAGAGAAAGAATAAGGCACTGGTGAAATAATAGCGACAGTAAAACAGGTGTCCAGATGTCCAGCGTGAGAAATGCAGGCAGGAAAATAAATTACACAATGAAAACATGTTTTGGATAAACAACTTGTCAACAGATAGCATCGAAAATAAAAATATAGAAATGAAATTTTTGAAAATGTAACAGCCGCAAGGTCAATCACCCGTATTTCTCTTTTTTTTTACAAAGCGGGATGTGTTATTGATGTTACACTTGCTGTTCAATAAAATCTATACGATCAAGAGCTGTTTATTGATTCTTAGTGGATTACACTTGTTGAACATCGCTTAGTGAAAAACAAAAACCAAAATGGAGAGTATCTATACAGAAGCAATGTTAGACCTCTGAGAGCTCATTTTGCAACCGAACCTCGAAGAGTCAACATCGTCAGAAAAATTGGGTGAGTGTTTAATTTTTTATTTTATATACAGAAGTACAAGAAATAATATAAAATAATACAGATACTATTTTCACTGTCTGAACTTTGATACTTGTTGAAACGACGTAAGTGAACAACTTCATACTTTGTCACTTGTGTCACTTGTGTAACTTGTGTCACTTGTGTCACGTTGAGACTTCATAACTTAGAACGTTGCACACGTTGCAAACTTTGAGAACGATACAAACGCTTGATCACTTTGACAAACTTTGAAACATGAAAACGGTACACACTTGATCACTTTGACAAACTTTGAGAACGACACACACACACACACACACACACACACACACACACACACACTCTTGATCACTTTGACTCTTAGTTCAAGTCTTTGTTCAAGCTCGGCCTGCCGCTTCTCGCGCATGCGCACTTGTACACTCTCACCGACGGTGGCGCCACCAACTACTAGTTTCACAAACCTGGAAAAGCCCAAAGTTTCGGTTCTAAAAATAGATTCACTCTCAACTCAAAACTGGAAAACCCCAATTCTCTGTCTAACCGATGACTTCTCGTGAACTCACGTGACCTCTCGTGACCCCGACCTCTTGTAACGAAGGCTCTCATTGGCTCCTTAGCCAAGATGGCCGCTCCCACAACCTTCTACTTCCGGTCATAGACACGCCTCCGAACTCAACGATTGGCTCTTTCTCCTTATTGCCATAACAACAGGACCTCACTTCCGGTATGACGCACTTCCGGTATGACCTCACTTCCGGTATGACGCACTTCCGCTTATGATGTCAAAGGCGGCTCCATGGCGGGCATTTGAATTGACCAATCAGAAGCCAGCATTCTGATGACGTCATCAAACAGCGCCACTGGTGGCGCCCCTAGCGGCGAAAATTCAAATGCCCGCCATGGAGCTGCCTATTACTACTTGCGAATTAAATCATAGAAAATTTGTCAGTGTTCTGTTTGCCTAGTTTTCAGCCTATTTTTATATGGCATAGATAATCCACACATTTATTTATCCCCTTGTTCTTTTTACTTTCTATGTATGGAAAGCATTGTGCTATTCTTATGGAACGTTTTGAATTCATACTTTTTGATAGGGTTGGATGAGGTCTTTTTTCTTTGGGGGGGTAGCTAAGGTGGATTCAGAACTTCGAATAACAGGGGTTTAATTCTTTCAGGTGGTTCACTCCATATTATCGTAAACAATTTAATGTACATTTGAAAATAAAATTGAGTAACTCTTTCAACATTGACAGATGACCTCTAGGATTTGTTTTTGTAAGGCAGAAATATTTTTGTTGGAAAACTGCGGCAATGTAAAGAACATAGGCGGATTCAAACTTTTGAATGCCAGGGATGGTGAGAATCGTCCTATATGCAAATGAAAATGATTTGTAGGAAATTGAAATACCAATATAATATGAAGGAAGCGGTAATTATAATAATTATATACAAAGGTATAATAAGTTATTTTGTATATTTGAGAATAACAATGGAGTACTAATTGTTGGTTGTTGTTAGATCTTGTTTCTAGAGTCCATCCAATCAGTGGAATTCTACTTGTCATGGGGTATAAATCATATATCATGAAAATTAAAATCTTGTTTCCCGATAAAGATAAAATAATATCTCCATAAATCATTTTTTTCAACGGCAATTAGTTTCTCATTGTTAAAAAGTAGGTCAATTTTAACGGGTGTGATGTGGGTGTAAGAGTCCAACGAAAAATATGAGATACTGTTTTAAAAAGATTTTTTTTATTATCAAGCCTTCATTAAATATAATACTTAACATCGTTATGTTACTTTTCTCTAATCAATGATATTTTTTGGTTATACTTTGACTTAATTTTATTTTAAATCCGCAAGTGCTTATAACATGAAAACAGGCTAACTATATTATATTACTATAACTATATTATACTTTCATGACCAACTATTTTTGTTCTTTTTCGAGGCGAAAAGTCGCTATTTAGCGAGTTTCGACTTTTAGCCTCGCCAAGCTAATCTTTATAGTTTTCGAGGCGAAAAGTCGAGATGACACAAATCAGCCACCGTAGATACTAGGTCTACTACTCAGAGTTGTCGGTCCTGGCACTCCTCAACAATCTCTGTCAACGTCTCGACTTTTACTAAATTCTAGTATATGAATATACTTATAGATTTTGCTATTTATAAGGTACCGGTCTTTGTTGCATGTATTTTCATTGCTGATATAGAAAAAATATATTTAAGGTGAAAATACACTTTAAAAATGGATACAAATATAGGAACTATATTTTTCCGAAATGTTCCCTTGGTATTTATTTATATACAGTCTGTACATGACCACGTGTATTGGGACTTCTTTTTAGACGTTAACAGAGATTTTTGAGAAGTGCAAGGACCGACAACTCTGTGTAAGAGATTGATATCAGTCAGTAAAAAGTTACTAGGGTACGGAAGTATGGGACATGTGAGGGGACACGTGCGCACGGCTTAATATTTTTTTCTCAAAAATTATGTCGTGCGTACGACTCAATAATTTTTTTCTATTTTTATGGGTTTTTTATATTTCTTCCTATGTGTTTATGTTGTGCGCATGAGATAGTTATGTCATACGCACGACTTAATTAGACAATAGGAAAAATCTCACAGAGATTATTGATGTGTAATAAAGGTTATTGATACCCTTCATGGTTTTAAAAAATGTCCCTCGCCTAACCAGGGGTGGGGCGAGGCACTAGAAAATTTCTATGGAAACTCATGCTACATCAGAGATCTTGCAGAATATATATCTAAATATCTGATTTAGCAAGAGTTCCAATAGTTATTAGGGACTAGGGTGCTTCAGCTACCCCTAATAATTGCGTTGAAATTGAAAAATATGATGTTAAAGCTTTTACAACATTGTATAATTCCTTTTCAGTGTTATACAGTACGCATGGATCATATACAATGTACGCAATAATACAATGTTCACGAGGCGGAAGTAGACTAAGTGTTCGTATTTTATTGTTTTTAAAAGTACAATTACTTTTTAGGAACCTAAACATACGTCATTAATCATTTCAAGAATCCTTTAAATTTCATCGACATCCGTCTTACATCTAAGAAGATTATTTGTAGTATTCACATTATGTCTCAAATTCTAGGTTAACTGTAAGACGGATGTCGGTGGAAGATGTTTGCTATTATTACTATCATTTGCACACGACTTTAAAAAATAGGGGAAAATGTATTAAGTCGTGCGCACGACATAAAAAATGAGAGAAAAAATGTTAAATCGTGCGCACAACATAAAAAATGAAAGAAAAAAATATTAAGTCGTGCGCATGACATAACTATCATGTTATAAAAAAATAGGAAAAATATATTAAGGTATCCATTGTATTAAAGGTCAAAATTTTATGCCTGGTAAGGTACTATCATGATTATATTTTATGATAAATAGGTATGTCCCATGCACAGATATAAGGTTTTTAGGGACCAAATATCGAAGATGGAAAAAATCTTGCACATTGTTATTTTGGATTTATACTTGCCAAAGCACTAATCTTGGAGTTAAATCTTCATGGCTTTAAACATTAAAACATAGTTGTTGTAATTGTTTGATGATTCCTGTACAATAATCATTCACAAATATTTTATTAATATCAAATATAAGACTTTCTTCTGAAGAAAACTTATTTTTACGATATTGCAATTAAAATTAATTTGTTTCGGGAATTTGCCGAGATTGTGATGGATTTATCTGAATTTAACATACGCATTTATACAATGGATACCTTAAGTCGTGGGGGAGAAAAAATTTTAAGTCGTGCGCACGACATAAAAAATGAGAGAAAAAATAGTGCGCACGACATACAGATAAATTTTGCGGAAAAAAATATTAAGTCGTGCGCACGAGATAATTTTTTTTCCACATGTCCCTTCCATACTTCCGTACTACTACCGTAGGGGTCTGATGGTTTTACTGCTGAATCTTTTAATGCTTTTCTAGACAACTTAGTGATTTTATTGTTTGATCTATCAATTATGGTTTTAGTACCTATATCTAAATCTATGTATTTTTATATATCTAAATACCAAGTATCTATTACAAATGATAGAACATAATCTTTGTATTCCGAAGGGTAATAAACCTACACACTTGTTAAAGAATTGGCGTCCAATCTCTGTATTAAATATTATATTACAAAAATGTATACAGAAATCTAAAAATAAATTATGGAAAGATGTTTTAGGCATAGAGTAAATTATGCGTGAAACAGTTGATGATAATATACTCTTAAATTGTAATAAAAAAAACAATAGTAATAAATCTATATTTGACAAACATTCGTACCAAAGGGGAGTAACTCTAATTAATAATTTGGTAAAAAAAAGTGTAATCCATATTTTTGATACACATATCAGGAATTCACCCAAGCTTCTAGAATAACCTGCAATTTCCTCCAATATAATGGGATTGGTGGAAGCCATATGACAGTATTTGTCTCATTTAAATTTTCAAGGTAAAAATGTTCAATATTCTGTACTTCCTAGTAGTCTGGGAATTTTACAGAAAATGCTAAAGGAATAAGAAATTTTTATTTCATAAGAAATTGCAGTACAGGTATTTCAACAGGTAGAAAAATATGGGGTGAAATAGTGGATCTAGCAGACTATACTTCGAAAAAATGAAATGAAAAGAATTTATTTTCACACTTGCTTATAGACTGTATTGTAAAATGCTGAAAATAAAAAAATAAGCGATCAGGGATTTAGAGTAAATTAAATATATATATGTCATAAGAACTTGCTTGGATGTAAAGTACAAAATGTCATTAGACATAATACAATGACATAAATATCAGAATGCGGTGCCAGTCAGTCAAAAGTTATTAGGGTGATAGAGACTGTTTGGGAAATATTTTGACAGGTAAGTCATTAGATAGAATTCCTAACACTACAGAAGACAAACGAATAGCTCAAACATGTGTAGTTGAGGTGATGTTGGTTTTAGGTAATTGTTTACAGCAAACAGTAGCCATCTTTGAAGGCCATGCTTTATCACTGTGATTGTCACAGGTCGGGTAAAGTAATGCAGAAACATTTGTGAGTGAATTCAAAAATCAAATTAAGGACTATGCTAATCAGAATATCTCGAAACCGATTATAACAGCCACCATTTTAGTTCAACAGTTATCTGCATACCTTGTATTTAATTGAGATCTAGAAGAGATGAAACCGATTCTTATGCAAGAGAGGACTGACCATGTGAAAATAAAAGTTTTGAAGTACGGAGTCAGATAATGACAATTTGTAAACATGGTTGCTGAGGTAGACTAGTGCCTTGCAGTATTTCGAGAGAATATGAATTCAAATATGAACCCCTTTCCTTTTATTTGAAGGAAGGTAATGCTTGTAGGCTGACAAAGACAGCATGTATAGGTTTGTCAGTTTGGTTGTGGAGACTGTAAATAGTCAGGTGCTGGACACCTATCTATTCTCCTGTGGGAAATGGAAAAACAAAACATCTATCTCTTCTAGGCTGGAGGGACTGTAAACCATCACCCAAGTCACAATATGGGATATCGTATGCAGTGACTAAATCTAAATGACCAGCTCAGGAATATAATGATTGATATTCGAGAAATGAGTATTTCATATGGTATAATAGCATTGGACATTGCTGATAAGAATAAAGTTTTGGAGCTCAATTCAGTACTTCTCCATTTTAAGAATAAGCTGCCGGAGTTTTCACAAAACACTATCTTTTCTTTTAAGACACTTTGTTTTTACAGGTATACCAATACAATTAATGATATATGACTGTTTCAGGATTCTCATAACCCACCATTTGCGACATATACACAGAGAAACCTAAACATATTAATGGTGACAATCTATTAATTCTTGAAAGCCAGGATAAACATCAGCTACCAGAAGTATTAAATCCATGATTGGTAAAGCGTGAAAGAACACAATACGTGTACACAGCAAATACCTATTTTTAGTGTAATGTTGCCTAGTGCTTGGGTAGATTTTTTCTCACGCAGCATGCCAAATGCTTGCAGTGTTAGATATTGATATAATATTTACATACCGACTGCAATTCCCTTCATTGCAAGTATATAGAGCGATATATTTCATATTCCAGTAAATACAGTCGCGTGCCCCGAGTATTAACCACTTTACTTTTCAGCGTAAGAATACATGAACGAATCAATAAAGAATAGAATATCACATGTTTTTTTCTTATATATTTAATCTTAAAAGCCATACATTAGACCTACCACAAAACATATAAAAATCACGGAAAGAAATCGGAAACACTACAGGCCCATATCGCGATATATCTAGGTCATGTTATGACCAGAACCACAGACCACCGTCTGGCTTCATAGTTACAACAGAAAGAAAGAAAGTAAGGCCTAGTGCAACTTTGTCAAGCATCTCTTGATAAACAAGTCGATTTGTTTGCCTTCACTGGATATTCCTATCAGAAACAATTCGTCACCCGCATCGTGTGAAATGGGCCTACTTACGTAGGTTAAGTACCAATCAGTCATCGTGGTTCCCAGCTGCTTGGTAAAAATGTCAAATAAAATGACTACTTTCAGTTGTCATAAATTAATATTAGCTGTCTCACTTCTTGTAAGTCACACTAAATCTTTCTATAGTATATCCCATTAATAATATATCAGAATTCAAACGCAAATTCGTTGTAAATACATTATTCAGCATACTCATGGGCGCAGCCATTTACAATTTCAATTCTCTTCTCTTCACATTTAACCTTCCGGTTACCAAGCAGACGAATATTCTAAAATAACTTAAAAACAAATCTGACACTTATTCAAAATTTTCCATATCACTAGTTTCTTTCAAAATGATATGAAAATAAGAAAATAAACCCTTAATTCCATTTAGTATTTCCGGACAGAAAAGGGGAACTACTTCTCGTCTCACACAGCAGTTTAGCTGTTACATCATATGAAAAAACCTCCTACCGCAAAGCCAATTTCATCGAATGAATGTCATAACCAGCAGACTACAGATTAAAAGAAAATGGTAATATATATAAATATAAGGATTGTTTTTCATTTTTTAGACTTAATCGAGTATAAAGGCAAAGCATTATGGAAAAAAAATTCTGTGCAGCACGAAAATAAGAAAATAAACCTTAATTCCATTTAGTATTTCCGGACAGAAAAGGGGAACTATTTCTCGTCTCACACAGCAGTTTAGCTGTTACATCGTATGAAAAAACCTCCTACCGCAAAGCCAATTACATCTAATGAATTTCATAACCAGCAGACTACAGATTAAAAGAAAATGGTAATATATATAAATATAAGGATTATTTTTCATTGTTTGGACTAGTCCAAAAATGAAAAACAATCCTTAATTATTATGTGGTTAAACATGAGAACAAATTTATGATGATCATATTCGTCTGACAATAAACGTAATAAACATATATTTATAATGCAATAATACGCCAAAATTGCATCAAGTTTTCAAAATCTGACAGCAAACCAAACTCGCTTTACTGCAGTATAGGCAAGAACATTAAAATGTAAGAGGAAATGACATACAACCATGTTATGTATTAATGACTGTTATGTACAGTCTCAGTAATAAAGGTAGTTCCAAGATGGCAGAACCACGTGTTTGATGTGTTTAAATACACTTGTATACAACATAATATTGGCGACGAGGATAGGATGTCATCTCTACCCAACACTGTAGATAAGTACAATGGCAGACGAAGGGAATTTGCAACAAGTACGTGTACGCTCAATTGGTAAGATAAGTCCTTATGATGAATCAACTGAAGTTTACACGGAAAGTCTTGATTTGTACTTCAAAGCAAATGACATTTCAAATGACTTGTTAGTGTCATCGTTTTTAGCTGTCATAGGTGCTAAAACATACATACTGCTGAAAAATATCGTTACAACTGCTAAACCAGCAGATCTTACATATGCTCAAATTATTTAACATTTGAATAGACACTTGAATCCAAAACCATCTATTATTGCAGAGCTATTTAGATTTAATAAACGTGACCAGCGTTCAAGTGAAACTATCATGTCATACGTCGCTGAAATACGAAAACTGGCAATACATTGCAAATTTGTTGAAACTTTAATTGTTACTCTCAGAGACAGATTGGTATGTGGTATAAATAACGACTCAATTCAGAAGAAATTATTGGCTGAGCAAAATTTGACACTTGATAGTGCTATTTTAAAAGCTCATGCAATGGAAACCGCGGGTCGTGATGCCGTAGAATTAAGGAAACAAAGGACGCCAGGTACAACGGTACACAAACTGAGTGCCAAACAGAAATTCAAATGTAATTCAGGTCAGTCAAAAACACCTGTAACTACAGCTGCTTTTCAGTCACAAGGTAGAACACCATGCTGGAGGTGTGGAAATAAACACAGTGTTATGAGCTGTAAAAACAAAAGTTCAGTGTCAACAATAAAGGTCATATAGAGAAAACGTGTTTCAAAAAGAAGAAAGATGCAAGTAGAAATCATAATACACGTACACCAGTCAAATATGTAGATGAGATGAATGATGATCATAAACCAATGTTGCAT
Organism: Atrina japonica; assembly: GCA_030159075.1. Classification (NCBI taxonomy): domain Eukaryota; kingdom Metazoa; phylum Mollusca; class Bivalvia; order Pterioida; family Pinnidae; genus Atrina; species Atrina japonica. Next base: position 733,750 of record BROG01000084.1, on the reverse strand, counting down.
ACCCATTGTGTCAACCAAGTGAGTAAACACAATGCAATTATAGTACACCCAACTATAAATGGAACAAAATTGGATATGGAACTAGATACGGGCTCATCTGTATCACTTATCCCTAGAAGTTTTTACAAGAAATAAATGAGTGACATCCCTTTGAACAAAACAATTGTGAAATTGAAGACATTCACAGGTGAAACCGTACTTCCTATTGGAGTTGTGAATGTTTCAGTATCATTAAACAAACAAAACGGAAACATGGGTTTTCTAGTCATAAAAGAATCAGGACCAGCACTTTTGGGGAGAGACGGATTATCTCAGTTTAAAGTTATTGGAAAGAAGTAAACGTAAATAAGATACAGCAAACTACACAGAATACAGATTTAAAACTTAAGGATATTCTTGACAAGCATAAAGGTATATTTGAAACTGGAATTGGAAAACTACAGTGTATCAAAGCTACTTTATATATACAAGATAATGTGCAGCCTGTATTTTCTAGGGTTAGGTCAGTGCCTTGCTCAATAAAACCAAAAGTAGAAAGGAACTTCAACATCTTGAAAATGAAGGTATTATCAGTCCTTGTTAGTCACAGGAAATGGGCTTCACACTTAGCACCGGTATTAAAAAAGAATGGACAAGTTAGATTACGTGGAGATTACAAGGCAACGGTAAAACAAGTAATGAATATAGATCATTACCTACTTCCACGCATTGAGGACATATTTGCATCATTGGCGGGCGAAAAACGATTTTGTAAGATAGACCTAACTCAAGCATATAACGAAATGGAAGTTGAAGAGTCTTGTAGAGAGCTGTTGACACACACAAAGGTCTATATCAGTACAGTAGGCAACAGTTCGGAATCGCGGCTGCTCCTGCAATATGACAGAGTGCCATGGATCAAGTATTACAGGGTATACCCTTTATCTCATGTGTACAGGATGATATGATCATAAGTGGCAAAACAGATGAGGAGCGTCTCGCAAACTTCAGTGCAGTGGTACATAGCTGGAGACTTTCGGCCTCAAAGCTAAGCTAGACAAATGCAAATTCTTTATAAAGGAAATTGAATATTGTGGCCGGAAAATGTTCAACATTTAGGGTCATTTTTAGGCTTAGTGAACTATTATAGGTCATTTCTGTCAAATCTGTCAACAGTCCGTGATCCATTGAATGAGTTACTACAAGGACACAAGTTGTTTAAATGGGCGTGACAGTGTGAAGAGGCTTTCAATGAACTTATGAGGATGATAATGTTGGATCAAATACTTTGTCATTATGACTCGAACAAACGAAAATGTGACCGAGAAAAAGGAAATGTCCTTAACCGTTACATACTGTTCATGTATTCTTTTTATTTCTATGTAATATGAGATTTTTTCTAGTCAAAAAATTACAAATTGTCAATGAATTGTTTTTACAAAATGGCTTTATGATGAAGAAAGCGTCTAGTATTTCACCATTAAAACCAGGCTGCAATCATTTCACTGAAAGATTGTTGAGTGATTACATTTCTGTATGGTCTTTCACATATAAGCGTTATAAATAATTAAATATAATTTACCGAACATTGAAAACTAAATTGTAAGCCAAAGTCGACTGACTTTTCTACCGTAAACATTCCTCATTTTAGTATAAATATAAAATTGATTTATTTCACAAGTTTATAAATTATACGACTTGCTGGCCAGTAAGCATCAAGGATGGGTTTTATCAAGATGTCGTAAGTATTTAGGACACTACCCTTACTCAAGTATTAAGTCATATTTGTACATTTTCAAATCAGAAATTGATAGTTATGAATATTTTAACTGCTAAATTTAAAAAGATACATTATTATACATGCAACAATAACTTAGGGCAACACACTGCCTCTTCCTAGTAATTAAGACGGGACCCGATTTTCACAAGTCCTAAATCTTTGTAAAACGGTCACAAGTCATAAGTGTTGCCCTCATGCCAAGTCGTAGACTTTGGACCATTCGTAAAACGAGACCTAGAAGAAAACCCAATTTCCACACCAGCTCACATGCGCCCCTATCCAATCCGAGGATCGAACTCAGGCCGTACTGGTGACAGCGGGTGCGCCAATCACTGCCCTTCTCGGACGCCCGTCATATTAATATACCTTTTTATTAAAACTAACCTGCAGTGCAAATGCAATTTACGTTTTCCACATAAACTGATATTCTAGCACCTGCTCAATGTACAATTATTCCATATAGACGTCAAACGAAAAAATAATAAGCTGTTATAAATATAGGAAACTGCATTATAAGCAATTATTTCGCACATTTTATGTTTGATGTAATGAATTTGATTACCAACCTGAAGTGGTGATTTACCTGGTCAACAATAGTTGTATATTTCAGATCAGGGATTATTCTAATTTGGAATTAGATGACGATTGGCGTTACTTTTTAACAGAGGATGTTTAATGGTCGCTATTCATCTTTCTTATAAGTTTCTGAAGGTTAACACTTTGATGTTCAAGTGTAATTTTAATCGCCTTTCGGAAGTAAATAACCGCAACTGCACAGCGATCTAACGAAAGCTCTTTAACAATAAAATATATTCAAATATAATATGCATTTGGGTTTCTACTAAAATGATTAAGATAGATCTTGTAAATAGCTTGTTCCTTTAGCTCTTGTTATGACACACACCAATCATATATTCAATTGGAAAAAAGGATTAAATAAATACTGTTTAAAAATTATTACAACCAACTTTTGATTAGTGGCGGGAAATATAGGAAAGGGATACATGGAATCACTATCCCGACAAGACTTCCTTTTCTTTACTTTTGAAATGCATTTCAAGTTGACTTCTAAACTTGCAACCTACCATTGACACTGCAGTACGCACAAGTCTTATGCTTAGTTCTTCCTATATGCTATTCCGATACGCAATTGTCTCTGCAACCCATGTGGTCAAACATTTAGACGACCTTTTGAAAACGTTTGATACCTGGTATGAGATTATATCAGTATAGGTTCGTAACAGGTAGTTTTTGGACTTTATTACCCAGTCAGATTTGGATATCGAAATTAGGGAAGTTCATTTCTAGTGACAAGGAACCACATTTGATAAAGCTTTATTTAAGAATCTCATTTCTTTTCATATGTAATCATTGTAAACATTTCTCCATCTGAACAGGACAGGTCTATATTGGTGTTTCATCTATGACTGAAAACAAACCAAAAGGTGAAATTGCATTACCTATTCAGTTTTTTCTTTGCATTTGATTTTTGTTTTTGTGTGTTCTTTTTTTTTCTTTTTTTTTTTTTTTTTTTTTTTTTTTTTTTTTTTCTATTTTTTTTTTCTATTTCTATTTTTTTTTTTTTTTTTTTTTTTTTTTGTCAATGATGTGTTGGTTTAAGTTCGACCAAAGCTATTCAATGAATTAGAGCTCATGATGAGCCATTGTATATGCCATTTCTACAAATTTATAACTGTTGCATCATGTTAATAATCATCAGCTGATCGTAAAATGTAATCAATTGTATCTGCGCCACAGATATATGTTCTGACAGCAGGATAAGTTATCACAAACATACCAAGAATATTGCGGGAAGTGTCAACGCACGTTCGGTATGATGACCTTGTTCACAATTATCATGTTTCATTAAATACAATGTTGAGTTACCTATTCAGTGGCATCTGTTGAGTCGCTTGCGCAAATTGGCACGAGAATTTAGTCCTCACTTATTCCAGTTGATTGTGGTCTCGCAGCAGATGTGACCTGTCGGGTTTTTACTCCTCAATGATACCTGATCTCACCTCTGGATTCCTAAAAGGTCCGTGTTTGTCCAATGTTCACCAGACTTGTATATGGTCTCCGAAACATTCAGAATTTGAATATTTTAGTATTCGTGGTTTTAATAGTCCTTAAAAACTATGCAACTAAATATAAAAGATATCTTAGTTTGTAAAAACCATCAATTATTATCACGCGACTGTTGTGAAGAATAAATTATTTGAAAACCACATACGTAGGCCTAACTCTTTTGTCGATAATATTAACGTTTTTTATCCTTTGCTCGTTTAACATTTTCTCCAAAGAGAGATTAACATCGTTGTTGAAATGCCATTTCTCCTTATATATTTCAATTACCATACGGAACAATTCCCGACAACTATTTCTATAAGAAATACCAACATATTGTAAGTCAGATTGATAAATACCAGGGAAATAATGGTGCTGAAACATGATTTTCTTGTTCATTTGCCGAAAAATGATTAAGTCATTCATTCTTTTTTAATTTCACTACAACAAATCATAGGTAAAAGTGAACGGAGTACGTTTGAAATAATAGAATTTTTTTTGAAAATTTTTACCATATATATATTCAATATTGTCGTTTTGATCTTTCAGAGAAAAGATCATTGTAATATAAACTCTGGTATTGTGCAATACTTACGTCTATGTTCTCTGAGTAGTGACCACTACTGGTAGGCATTTGCTTTCTATGGCGTAAACCACGTGACTGGTATTACGGTATTGGCAGAATATATTTTGTCTTTAAAATTCATATTCATTTATTTGTGTTTAAGCATGTGTAATTGTACCAGCCGATTAAAATACGTACGTAACGATACGTAAATGCAATTGATTCATATGTAAATATTCCATTATCATGTAAACTATAGATATACAAAAATAGCATTTATTGCAGCGTGACGTCTTTGCGTTTGCATCCAAAACAATAATAGAGCTACTTTAAATTATAAATATATATATATATATATATTTGCAATAAAAAATATTAATTGAGCTTGCATTTTTATTGTGTTTGGTAGTATCACGACAGGTTGTTTGTTGTATGTTTGTTTTATAATATATATATATATATATATATATATATATATATATATATATATATATATATATATATATATATATATATATATATATATATATATAGATATAGATATATATATATATAATTACTATCAACAATATGTATAACGGAAAACATTTTGCGTGTCTCGGTTAGTGATCCTGGTGGCAAAGATTTTTCTATATTTTCCCTGAACCTGAGTGGATTAGATGACCTTCTAATGGCAAGGTATGTCATTGACTTTAGAGTGAAACATTATTACTTCATTACCGGGACATTGGTTATTAATTATACACGGATTCATTTGATTATTGAAAAATAAATTACAGTCTCAGATATTGCGTTACAATTGGGACAGTGACCGAACAGTATGCTTATATGAACGTAAGTCCATTAATCGTTTTGATGTAGTTGCATTTTGCTTTTTTCTTCGGAGACTAACAATACTAATGATTCATGAAATATGTATTTACAATAAAGTCTGAAAATGTTATTTGTTTTATAAAAGTTGTTTTAAAAATATTTTTTTTGTTGAAATATGTATGTAACTATGTAGGCTATATTTATATTTATCTATGTATATGATTTACTGAAATATCCTGACATATTGTTGAAAGCGGCGTAAAACAATACCTTACTAACTAACTCCAACATGGTATAGGTCTTCCAAAATAAAGTGACATACCTAGGTTCTGTCAAAAACCAAAACAAAACTGTCTATTTCAAAAAGATATGATTGTACAGGTACTTCAAAATCATTATCTGTAGTTGTGTTTCCTTGAAAATACGGAACCTAGGTATCCCACTTTATTTTGGCAGACCTATACATCTTCATATAATATATTTTTGAAATACCAAAATATCCATAATATACATCTATAATTTACAAATATTTCTGATAGTAAGGAAATCAATAACAATTGATATCAAAACATTTAAATCATCATTAAGACCAGCACCATCATCAATATCATCATGAGTAACATTACTGTCTTCCTAATCGTTATCAACATTATTTATAAGTAGACGTAATAGTAAAGTGATATATGTATTAAATATATCAAAACCACGAAACAAATAATTGCTTCAATGTGACATTGCAGTAGAGAAACATGACTTTTGTGACAAACTGATAAATGGCATTGCTTTGCCGATGTCATCTGAGGCTCAAATTTCGATTATAGGAACCGAATTAAAATTTATAAAAAGTAAACTGAAGCCTGTTGTCACGGCAGGCAGGCGTGGCATGCCAAAACTCCTTGACATAAGTCTATATTATAGGTCAACATTTGAGACGGGTTTTGTCCAACCTGTGATGTCTAAAAGAACAATTCTATGAGACTCGTAAACTGCAATAAAAATACATAATATATTAAATTCAAAGGGGAATTAATTTTTGTTTCAAGTAAACAGGGTTTTCAAAATAACTGGGTTATGGGACTAAAAATTACTTCAAATAAAGCGGCATTTCAATGTATCGGGGTTTAATATAAGTAGTTCGACTGTGCATTGTATTTAAAATAAACACATGTTACAACAATAGGATTCAGCTCAAATAAGGCCGTGGATAAGGATTCCTTTAAAATAGACACATGCTACAACAATATGATACAGCTCAAATAAGGCCGTGGATAAGGATTCCTTTAAAATAAAGACATGTTACCACAATAGGATACAGCTCAAATAAGGCCATGGATAAGGATTCCTTTAAAATAGACACATGCTACAACAATAGGATACAGCTCAAATAAGGCCATGGATAAGGATTCCTTTAAAATAGACACATGCTACAACAATAGGATACAGCTCAAATAAGGCCGTGGATAAGGATTCCTTTAAAATAAACACATGTTACCACAATAGGATACAGCTCAAATAAGGCCATGGATAAGGATTCCTTTAAAATAGACACATGCTACAACAATAGGATACAGCTCAAATAAGGCCATGGATAAGGATTCCTTTAAAATAGACACATGCTACAACAATAGGATACAGCTCAAATAAGGCCATGGATAAGGATTCCTTTAAAATAAACACATGCTACAACAATAGGATACAGCTCAAATAAGGCCATGAATAAGGATTCCTTTAAAATAGACACATGCTACAACAATAGGATACAGCTCAAATAAGGCCATGGATAAGGATTCCTTTAAAATAAACACATGCTACAACAATAGGATACAGCTCAAATAAGGCCGTGGATAAGGATTCCTTTAAAATAGACACATGCTGCAACAATAGGATACAGCTCAAATAAGGCCGTGGATAAGGATTCCTTTAAAATAGACACATGCTACAACAATAGGATACAGCTCAAATAAGGCCGTGGATAAGGATTCCTTTAAAATAAACACATGTTACCACAATAGGATACAGCTCAAATAAGGCCGTGGATAAGGATTCCTTTAAAATAGATACATTCTACAACAATAGGATACAGCTCAAATTATGGATAAGGATTCCTTTTGAGACGTCAATCCCTCGGGAAATAACCTTAAAACCATCTATTTTTGAAAAAAAAAATCGCAAAAGCTGTATATGTGGCGTCTGTAAAAAGTTGCATATCAGCAGCAGATTTCCCATTCCAACCTTTGAGAAATTTACTTCACATTTGCAAGTCAAGTCTGCATTCTGAATTCAAACTGATGTAATCGTGCAACTCGCGTGCTTTCGACTTTCGTTGAATGCTTGATCAGGTATGACACAAACTATTTTCTTGGAAGAACTACCCGACAAGCGAAGTTTAAGTGACCTAGTAGACTTAGTAATTCACGCTTTGTGCAGGATTTCCTATTTAAGAACTGTTGAATCAATTAGGTTATCCTGCTTAGTTTTTCCTCTGGTAGTTGTTCCTCCATTTTACCAGAATCAAGATATTCTAGTTCCGTACAAGGTCCCATAGTTTTCGTGACTGACAAAGAAATTCCTAGTTTTGCAAAAATATGGTATATCAAAGCCATGGTTCGTGTTGCTTCTCAATTAGGTGCATCGATAGTTAAGAGATCATCTATCTTGGAGAATATTGGTAACACTGTAGTTTTTTCTCTAAAATCCAACACACAATAGATTAGAGGTAGTCGAATATATTTTGTGACTTGAGCGACTACCAAAAACAAGTCTAGTGAAAAAATTATAATTATCGTTATTTTTTATCGCATGGTATGGCCACAAACTATGGTGGATTGGAATCAGTATAAATGCATCAGTTATATCAGCTTTTCAGAGTCAGCTTCCCTTTCCAAGTGTTTGTTAAATACACGGTCTATTGTCACGTACTGAAGTGGGAAATTGTCTTTATTGATAAGTTCATTTGAATTTGGGTGCCTCAGGTTGTTGTGTGGAGCAGACATTTTAACTACTAGTCGTTTCTTTTTTGAGTACTTCCCTTCCACAAGCCCAATTGGGTTTATTCGGTATTGTTTGTACGGAATTTCGTTGAAAGGTCCGATAAGATAACCCTTCTGTAGTTTTTCTGATACTAGACTACTAACAGTCTAGTATCAGGAGAACTAGAGAAGGGTCTTGTTTAGCTGACAGCAAGTCTTTGCATTCCAAAGGTTTGATTAGCAGAGGGTTTATCCCGGTGTAGAAACCTTCCGTCAAGCCATTAGTGAGAAATTTTACAAAATCAATATCCTGGTAGTTTTCTCAGTCTCATTCTGCAAGACTGATATTCTGATAGGCGAACGTACATAAGAATGACATTTGATCCCGCTTACCTCATCTTATTGGATTGAAATTATTGTAAATCTCCCTATCTTGATGAATTGTCCGTGGGAGTCCTTGGCTGTCAGATTCACGCTCCATCTTCTGTGGTGTCCCCGAGTTGTTACTAAAGTAAGGCCTGGCTGTGGTAACTAGACAAAAAGCTGCATGTGAGATACTCCCATAATTAAAACAGGCTGAAGGTTTCAAACTTGCAAATATATTGCAGAAAAGGGAGTTATCTCTAACTGACCGGTCCACAGGAATATTTTGATATCTCAAGTGAGCTGCTACTCTGGTAGAAAAGGTCTTATGATATTCATAGAAACCCTTCCCTGTATATCGGTTGGTCACATCAACGATGTCTCTTTCATATAGGGTGTTTTTCCTCCTTTACCCTTTTGTATACAGTTTCCCTTGGTGAAATAGCATTGCTGGTCGGGATTAGTAATTGCGCTAGATTGATATCTTCCCCCTCAATAATAGCTTAGTGCATTGTGGGAGATACAGTCTCTACGAATGGCAATGACTCTAACATATATCCAAATCTAGTTTTATTAATAATTTGAGATGTACCGTTAGCGGGCGTTGCATCAACGAACGCTGATTTCAGTACATATTCGGTGACCCGAGCAATTTCGTTGTTACTGGAGCAGGGTTGGGTTCGTGCGAACTAGTTCACTGATTTTCAGTTCCTGTAGCTTCAGATAGTAAATTCCCAGGTACGCAATTGACTTTACTATCCATAGCTCTTATTTCGTCCTGTAATTGCTCTACACTATTTGTTAGAGCCGTAATTAACTGCAACATTCTTGTCATGCTGGGTGTATGTTCGTCGCCATCTTGGACGTTAGCCATGAATCCTAACCCCAAATCCTCATATCGGCAGGAGGGTCCGTAATCTGATGAGTTTTTCTTAAATCTCTGAGTATGTTAAGAAGGACACTCTTCTTGTCCGTGTTCTTGAATGGCACATTATGTGCCGAAAGTTCATCATGTAGTACTGTCCGATTCTCGCGCTGTTTTCGGTCGTATGGAGCTGAACGTGTTGAGGATAGTGCACTACGTTCTGTCATATCGAATGATATCCAATTTCAAATAAATAAATAAATACAAATTCAAATAAAGATATTAAATGTGCCGATAATTCATAGTTTGTAGCACATGCACGGTTAGTTTCCAGATAATATCCAGTGTACATAAAGTGCTATAATTATACAATATAACACAGAAAATATCTTATTAAAATGAAGAAAATTACATACGTGTAGGTCTTAGCAAGACCGAAACAAAGAATGATGACGCTGTGTGTTAAGTGGTCTTGGAAGATCAAATTACTAATGACCGAGAGCAACTGTATAACGTAACACATAACTGAATGGGCATAGATAAATGTGCGCAGTATGGCCTTGTAATAATACTATTATTTATAAATTGTTTATAGATACATGTATGACCAGCTGTACAAAAACATAAAGTCTAAACACGATGAACACTCATCCTGTGTGGAAAAAAATTGTTTTCTTACACAAAAATATCATTGTAACTTTCTCTTACCTGGATAAAACAATTTGGTATTTTTTAATAGATTTTGTTAAATATCTCAAGCCGGCAGCCACTACCGGTCTTTGATATAAAAGTGTAACTTCGATATTAAAACCTCCTAAATGACGGACTCAAAATGGTCTGATCAACTACTTGGTCTCTTGAGTGATGGTATGGACTTGATGTCCCGGGCGAAATTCTCAAAAGAGAGACGATGTTCACCTGTATATTGTCATAGTATTACATGTACACTACAGTTTATGGATTAACTCCACAACATTACAATTATAAATGTTAATCCTTATCAGTTAATTTATTCATTTTGATTTTTTTTTTTTGGGGGGGGGCTTAAATGGAGAAAACATGTTGTGCTTCAAGTAAAAACATTGTTAGGTTCTCATGTTATTTGTACGGAAGCGTATTAGGGCCACGTTAATTTTTTTATTTCTCATTTTGTCAACTTTAAAATTGGTTTTTCCGACATTTTTCTTGGAATTTCCAACTTTTTTCTCGTTTTGCCGACTAAACTTTTTTCTTGGAATTTCCATCTTTTTTCCAACTTTAAAGTTGTCTTTTCCAACTTTTTTCTTGGACTTTTCAACTTTTTGTCACGTTTTGCCAACTTTAAAGTTGACTTTTCCAACTTTTTCCTCGTTTTGCCAACTTTAAAGTTGTCTTTTCCAACTTATTTTTCTCGTTTTTCCACTTTAAAGTTGACTTTTCCAACTTTTTTATCTCGTTTTGCCAACTTTAAAGTTTCCTTTCCAACTTTTTTTCTCGTTTTTCCAACTTTAAAGTTGTCTTTTTCAACTTTTTTCCTCGTTTCTCCAACTTTAAAGTTGACTTTTCCAACTTTTTTCTTGGAATTGCTAACTTTTTGTCAAGTTTTGACAACTTTAAAGTTGGTTTTTCCAACTTTTTATCTCGTTTTTTCAACTTTAAAGTTTGCTTTTTCAACTTTCTTTCGTGGAATTTCCAACTTTTTGTCTCGTTTGGCAAATTTTAAAGTTGGCTTTTCCAACTTTTTTTCTCGTTTTTCCAACTTTAAGGTTGGTTTTTCCAAATTCTTCTTGGCAAATCCAACTTTATACCAGTTAAATCTTATGCAACCCTATCAAAAACAATATGTATGTGTACGCATTAAAAAAAACAATGGAGTATTCAGCTTATGTCTGCTGAATTTCCCTTTCTTTTCAGATTTAATAAGTTTGACAATTGAATATTTTTGAAAAATAAAAATTCAATTAGATCTTGATCATAAAGGCAAAAAACTAAAAGAAATATGTTGTTAAAAATATTAATAATAAATATTCTGTCTTGTGACGTACTGGAAATAAATCATCTGAGTTGACAAAATTTGCAATGCTGTCCACAAAAGTCGCCATATATATGCACAAATTCTAGAATTTGAGTCACTAACATAGCCTCTAATGGTAGTTGAGATGTAGATGTATTGTCATTTTCCTTTTAACTCCACCATTATAGCGATGAATCGCCTGATTGCTAATCAGTAATTGTACCGTTTCGTGTTATTTTACACGGTATCTTAAAATTTAAAACTACGTTATAGATGAAAAGTTTATTCTATACACACTGTCAGAGTGCCTCTTTACAAATATAGGCCATATTTATATTAATCTTGACAAGTCCAGAAAAAAAGTTGGAAAAGCCAAGAAAAAAGTTGGAAATTCCAAGAAAAAAAAATTGGAAAAGCCAACTTTAAAGTTTGCAAAACGAGAAAAAAAGTTTAAAATTCCAAGAAAAATGTTTGAAAAGCAAACTTTAGAGTTGGCAAAACGAGAAAAAAGTTGGATATTCCAAGAAAAAAAATTTGGAAAGCCAACTTTCAAGTTAGCAAAACGAGACAAAAATTGGGAAATTCCAAGAAAAAAGTTGGAAATGCCAACTTTAAGGTTGGCAAAACGAGAAATAAAAATAGCCCTAATACGCTTCCGTATATTTGTAACCATACCTTTATCAAATTGATATTAGTATTCATTTTCAAGTAGCTGGTATCTTGTTAATAGCAGATAAAATACTGTTCAACGTTAAATGAAGAAGTACCCATGAATATTCGAAACCCCTTATCCACGGGAATAAGACAAATTGGATACAAAATCGGTCAACATGATGAACATTTCCTAAGCACAAACGGGATGAGACCAGGTATCGGGAAGGTGTCAGCGTCACCCGATAACATGTTATAGCAGTCGCAAATAGTCCATGGAAACCTCTACAGTTCGGTGCAATTGATCCCATTCTAGATTTCCGGAGGCCCGTGTCTGTTCTATATTCACCAGATTTGTATTTGTATCCTAAACATCCTGAAGAGTTATGCTTTGGTATCTGAGATTTTTATATTTTAGATTTGATTGGTGAAATGGAATTAATTTCTGCATATGTAATGTAACAAATCTACAATAATTTAATTTGTAACAAATCCACAATAATGTAAGTAAATTCAATCAACCGAATTTTAATATTGTTTTTCTTCATCGCTTTTTTTAATTATCTTTGCACGAGCTTTACAATATAAAAACCTCAGATACCAAAGTGTAAATCAATAGGATGTCCAGGACATAGATACAAATCCGATAAAAAATAGACAAACACGGACCTCTGGAAACCAAGAGGTGGGATCAGGTGCCATGGAGGAGTAAGCATCCCCTGTCGACCGGTCACACCCGCCGTGAGTCCACAGTCAAGTCCAGTGAAACACATGAGGAGTGTATCCTCGTCACAATTGGTACAGACGTCTCAACAACCGCCAACGAAAAGGCAACTCAACATTTCACTTAGTGAAACAGAGTAGTCGCAAACGAGACTATTATAATTAATGATTATGATTAATTATGCATTACCTGAGATGACAAATTTATATGTCAATATACAAATGTTACAAAAATTAATCCAAATACATTTTCAAACTGTCATTTGTTTCCAATTAAAGCAATTTATATCGGTTTGAATTGGAGTTGAATTCCATCTTCAGTATTTACGGTTTCCTCCAAATACGCAATAGTAGGAAAAAACGAACGACGCAATTTGATTTAAACTTTTAGAAAGTAAAGTTTGCCATACATTTTGCTTATATATTTACATTTTCTAATTTGCCTTGAATATAAAATAAAACAGAGATTAACATTTATTTTTATAAACTAAAAGAAATCTGTTGTTAAAAATATTAATAATAAATATTCTGTCTTCTGACGTACTGGAAATAAATCATCTGAGTTGACAAAATTTGCAATGATGTCCAAAAAAGTCGCCCCCCCCCCCCAATTATATAAGGATTTAAGCAATATATAATTTAAGAAACTTAAAATCCATCCGTTTAATAAACTACGGTGTTAAATAACTCATTATGTTCCAAATGTTTAATGTATTTGTACCATTGCTTCATTTCACCATATATATGCAATAAATTCTAGAATTTGAGTCACTAACATAGCCTCTAATGGTAGTTGAGATGTAGATGTATTGTCATTTTCCTTTTAACTCCACCATTATAGCGATGAATCGTCTGATTGCTAATCAGTAATTGTACCGTTTCGTGATATTTTACACGGTATCTTAAAATTTAAAACTACGTTATAGATTAAAAGTTTATTCAATACACAATTTCGAGTGCCTCTTTACAAATGAAGGCCATATTTAAATTAATCTTGACAAGTCCAGAAAAAAAGTTGGAAAAGCCAGGAAAAATGTTGGAAATTCCAAGAAAAAAAATTTGGAAAAGCCAACTTTAAAGTTTGCAAAACGAGACAAAAATTGGGAAATTCCAAGAAAAAAGTTGGAAAGTCCAACTTTAAAGTTGGCAAAACGAGAAATAAAAAACGTAAAATAGCCCTAATACGCTTCCGTATATTTGTAACCATACCTTTATCAAATTGATATTATTATTCATTTTCAAGTAGCTTGTATCTTGTTAATAGCAGATAAAATACTGTTCAACGTTAAATGAAGAAGTACCCATAAATATTCGAAACCCCTTATCCACGGGAATAAGACAAATTGGATACAAAATCGGTCAACATGATGAACATTTCCTAAGCACAAACGGGATGAGACCAGGTGTCGTGAAGGTGTCAGCTTCACCCGATAACATGTTATAGCAGTCGCAAATGTTCCATGGAAACCTCTACAGTTCGGTGCAACTGATCCCATTCTGGATTTCCGGAGGCCCGTGTCTGTTCTATATTCACCAGATTTGTATTTGTATCCTAAACATCCTGAAGAGTTATGCTTTGGTATCTGAGGTTTTTATATTTTAGATTTGATTAAGTAAATTCAATCAACCGAATTTTAATATTGTTTTTCTTCATCGCTTTTTTTTAATTATCTTTGCACGAGCTATACAAATTATGCATTACCTGAGATGACAAATTTATATGTCGATATACAAATGTTACAAAAATTAATCCAAATACATTTTCAAACTGTCATTTGTTTCCAATTAAAGCAATTTATATCGGTTTGAATTGGAGTTGAATTCCATCTTCAGTATTTACGGTTTTCTTCAAATTTTACTTTAAATACAATGACAAATTTATATGTCAATATACAAATGTTACAAAAATTAATCCAAATACATTTTCAAACTGTCATTTGTTTCCAATTAAAGCAATTTATATCGGTTTGAATTGGAGTTGAATTCCATCTTCAGTATTTACAGTTTTCTTCAAATTTTACTTTAAATACAATGAATAAAGAATTTAGATTATGTAAATTCCAGTAATACGCAAAGGTAGGAAAAAACAAACGACGCAATTTGATTTAAACTTTTAGAAAGTAAAGTTTGCCATACATTTTGCTTATATATTTACTTTTTCTAATTTGCCTTGAATATCAAATAAAACAGAGATTAACATTTATTTTCATCACCCTTGATAATTCAGCACCTACCTTGAGGGAAGATATTTGATATATCATAATGCATTAATACTAAATCAGTATCACAAATCCCAAATGTGTATTTACTATGTTTTATTAAACAGAACTGAACTGCATTCACTAAAGTTTCAACATTAGAGGGATGAAAGTGCCATTTGACTAACAAAAGAATGTTTCTATTGCTTTCAGATAAATAAATACCCCCTTTAGGTTTAGAATATTTTCTGTTGAAATACAACACCGAATTTACATATATTACCATGTTGATGTTTATATTTACTTCAGAAATATAAGATAACAACAAACTATTACCAAACAACAAATTTGGATAATTGTAACAAGGAATTGATAACTTCTTGTAAATGCCGATGCGGAAAACAAACAATATAAAAATGATGAAAAAGTGGTCGAGAATGGTGTTAGACCATGCGTAACTTGTAAGGCCTGAGGTCAAGGATAGAATTTTACGAATCTTTATATACAGTTTCCGGTGGATAATGATGTGGCGTAACACACACACACACACATATGCACAAACGCACGCACACACGCACGTACTGGTATATCATAATATTATACCTCTATGAAATTTTGCGATTTTATTGGACAATAAACATTGAATATTTTCAACTGTCTCGATTATACAGGACGATATTCAGCAGGAAGACTGTACTGAATTCTCACATGCGGAGAAATAGATGCACGTACGGTTCGTACGGTGATAAGATGTAATCTCTATTGTTTCAAGGCCGATTGAAATATCAGTGATGAAATTGACATTGCATCGATGCTCACTGTAACCGAGAAAAACAACTGGAGATGAGAAACAAAACGCAATGATTTGGCAGAATTGATAAATCGTTGTCACAACTACGTTTGCTGGAGTCAGGCAAAACAGGCAAAATCAAAACCCTCTTGATAGAGGCTTAAGATTCACAATCAACGCAGAGAACGGTAAAACTTAGTGACAAGTATCTATGGCAGTTTGTATAACAAACGTGATGAACTTGGGTAGGTTTTTTACATGATTATATTTCTGTTGCAATTTATTGTGTGCTTTTAACTAAATCAATAATTTAATTCTGCTTCAATAGAGTGAATCAATTGAATCTTATATCCTTTTAAGAAATTACTGTCAGTTTCATTGTGATGCCATGCATTAAGAAAAAAGTTATTTAATGATATTATATGAAAAAGACGAGCCTTAAGCGAACGCATCAGGTACTGTGTTATACAGATGGTTTATTAACTCAAAACCGATTGACAATTTGTATACATAAGTATATTAGAAATTATCTTACCAGGATCTAATTGATAAAGCTTTAAAGTCAAGGGCAAGGGAATGTATGTTGTTATGAGGTCAGAATTACCTTAAAATATGCCAGCAAAAATCAAGAACACAGTAAAGTAAATTTATAAATTTATCAACAATAGCACAATCAAAAACTTAATCTACATGACAGTTTACAGAAATTAAAATCACAACTCACAGTCCAATTCCAGTTCAGAGATCCACACAAATACACAATGAATTCCAGTCCGAATGTAATATTAAAAGGATCTACTTGAATACACGATAAATTCCAATTTGTATGTAATAGTGATGTGCACTAATCTGACATAAATCCTAATATAAAAATATGGTCTGCTCTCCTATAAATTGGTCTCAGCTATTGTTCTAAACTTCACTTGTTATATATTTGTTCTGCTTGCTCTACCAGAAGACCTGGCCATACTCTAAAACAGTTCTAGAAATCACTATATAGTAACAATCAAGAAAATGATCTTTCTGCAAGGTTCAGGAAAATCCCTATGGCTAAATATAGTTACATGATGACAGAGTTAGAATGTCCTTAAACAAACACACAAACAACTGATCTTCCAGAAAGGTCCAGATGCACTAAGTTCAACAGGTACAAATAATTGTAAATAAGCTCCCATTAACCCTCATACAATGTAAACAGAAATGTTCAGGTCTTTTTAAGCCATTCTTCACTTCTGCTGAAAAACCAAATTTGGCATGAGACGCCGCATTATGCTTGCAATCAAAATGGTACTGGAAAACATAGGCATTCCAAAAGTGACGAAAACGGACCAAAACAAATGGTACACAATCATAATCGCAACATCCATCCAAACACCAAGAAACCGATTCGTCAAGTTTGATCAGCGAGCTCCTCTATCTTAGTCTTGTGTTCCTCTCAGTCGTGCATAGCACGCGTCGTATGCCTTTGTTGGAGGCATATGGTTCCAGGCAATTTCCAATGGGGCAATGGATATATGAGTCCCAACGTCGCCGACGATTGCATTCCTAAGAGGTTTAGCGTGTGGTTCGGTTATGGCCTGAAAGGGATATCTCTCTGTGTAAAGTTGCTGTTTATTGTGGAAGTCCGGTATCTAGCCGTCGTAAGATGTAAGGATGAAACTCTCTGCCCGATTTCAGTTTCATTTTGCAACAGCATCATCTAATTGTCCAGTATGATAATGCTCGGCCATGAGTTTGTAAAGACTTCTCCGTAAACCATAAAACGACCACTTAATTGACCACAGTACACGGTAACGTTAAATGTGCTTGGATTACTGTATGACTTGAATAATCCATCATAACCCTATGAAATTATAGTAACTTGTTGCATAACTATGTTTTATACAATACTGGAAATAAATAAGTCACCTCAAATAATTACGCTGCATTTTCTCCTCATATATTTTGCTAATCAGGTGACACGTATAAAGACATTAATTGTTGTATAAACACGTATCTAACGAGCATAGACGGTGGGTCAAATCAGTAAGACGGTCATATTTATTTCAATTTTTCAAATCATGTTTGAGTATCCGAGTACTGATTTTAGTATGCAATAATCGGACCATCCAACGAGTACTCGGTTAACCGTTTGCCCGTTGACAACCCTAATATATCGTGACGTTACCTAATTTCAATAGTAACCTTGATTTCGATTGGTCAGTATTATTGTCTATAATACGTCAAACGGGACGTCAATGATATTTTCAGTAAAGAAGGTTCCCCTGCCGACCTATTGCCATACGACCGAATCAGATGAACAATGGCAATTCGAGAGGAATGTTTGCTTCATTTACCGACTACATACGTAATGGCGGCCTTTTTAACTATTACCATTTCTGAGTCATTTTAAAACCTTGAATAAATAAAATACACTGCTGGTAGAATTATTCTTTAATCCTCTGATGCTAGTGTAAGCTTTCGGTTTCGAAATAGAATGAATATAATGTCAAATGCGGGAAAATACTTTTTATGGAAAGCAGCACGAGCCATTACTAAAGTTTGGGGGGAAAATAAAAATGTGCATGCTGCACAAATACATGTTATGGTAAAGGAAACGTTAGTGTGCAGTCATTGTTAGGACCTTTATACATAACTTTATACATAATCGTTCATTCTGAATACATAATTTATGTGTTATGAATAAAAATATTCAAAAAAATATCGCTGGACATTTCTTCATTTCATTATAGCAAAGTTACCTCGATGTACTCTCATTTTGTTCCTACAGAGATTCCATAACTTTTTTTATCGAAATAAGATTACGTCACTTCCGCATGGTCGGACGATGGCCGTCACAATTCAAACGGGGGCGGTACGTATTTCTGACGAAAATTTGTCACGTAGACACTTTAATTCTTTGTAAATACAACAAAATTGTAATTTTATATCATTTATTAGTCAACAGTTAATGGAATATTGAAGCGATAAGGAGAACAAAGGTTACGTTATCAAAATTCGGTAACATCATATATATATGTGTGTGTGTGTGTGTGTGTGTGTGTGTGTGTGAGAGAGAGAGAGAGAGAGAGAGAGAGAGAGAGAGAGAGAGAGAGAGAGAGAGAGAGAGAGAGAGAGAGAGAGAGAGAGAGAGAGAGAGAGAGAGCAAACAAATCAATCTTTATGCAGTGGTTACTCTTAGGCGGATTTGGCAATGTATTTGGATTTATTATTTGGCCTTGTGATATACCACTTTCTCTTTAGAAAATCTATTTAAAGTTGGAGCTCAACTGATGAAGTTTAATTGATATAAACGATTGTCTTGAACATAGTAACTTTCGTATTATGTTTATAACATTCAATCCATTCAACAATTCAAGAATTTCAAAATGTAAAATGTTAATGGACAGAATACGGACGGACGAAAAGTGATGTCATTAGCACACATGATCCAACCTGACCTAAAATGGAAAAGGATTGAACACAACGTGAACAATCAACAATTTTCTAAAATAGTTTTAATGAAAAACAAAAAAAGTTTTGAAACATCTTTTGTTCTGTTTATGGCAGAGACACATGTAAAAAAATTAATATATAAAATGTGTATCAAAGATACAGAGTATTTTGAAAAACTGAAAAATTCCAAATGCATTGAAAACATGTAACAGCTTAGTATATTGAGATACTGAAAAATACCAAATGCCTTGAAATACATAGAACAGCTACGTATATTGAAATACTAAAAAATACCAAATGCCTTGAAAAACATAGAACAGCTACGTATATTGAAATACTAAAAAATACCAAATGCCTTGAAATACATAGAACAGCTACGTATATTGAAATACTAAAAAATACCAAATGCCTTGAAAAACATAGAACAGCTACGTATATTGAAATACTAGAAAATACTAAATGCCTTGAAATACATAAAAAGGTAAGTACATGTATATATTTTTCATGGGTTTATTGCATTCACATCTTGATCAAGTATATCAGTTTGATAGAAACGTTATCAAGTGACAGACAACAATATGTATATCAGTTACATAGTATTTAGTCTGCACAATACAAAGCTTCGGTGCAAATATTGTAGTCTTTAACTTGATAAGGGCCAAGTGGACGACAATTTTGGAATTTTGAGTGTTTTACTGTTTTTTCGTAAATTAATGTGATTTTGGAATTTTTAGAAATGCACGACCCATCATTTTTGCATGATCAGTCAAACATTAAATACAGTCAAACAGTAAAATGATTATTAGGATTGGTTTTGTATTGTAGCAGTTATGACTTCTAATGTGTCAATAATGACTGGGTTTTTATGATGTAAATTATCACTGTTTTGGATAGTATTAGTTATGATTGGTTTTGTACTGTTATATGAAGAAGATGATATTTCTTTTGTTCCTGGCACAACTCCATAAACATGTGGGCCAAAGTCTATTGGCGCTCTCTTTAAATTATGCTGAGATGCTTCTTTACTTCATTTCTTTTTTTTTTTTTTTTTTTTTTTTTTTTTTTTTGGATTAACCTTGAAGTCTATTTAAACAATTGCAGTTACCGAAATGTATGCCATTCGCCCATGGATATATGCTATCTAGTCAGCGCATATACGGACCCAAATGGTACCTTAGCTGATTTACATTGTAACCAGATAATCGCCACAATTAAAAACCTGGTCGCCACCATATAACTGAATAAATGTTGCGTGTGGCTTATTTAAAATCAACTGATTAGACTTCCATTTGAGGTGATACAGTCAGGATAACAGCAACAGTATTACAAAACGGCGCTTGTGATGCGTGGCATCACCTGATCCCACCTCTTGGTTTCCAAAGGTCCGTGTTTTTCCATTTTTGCCGGATTTGTATCTATGTCCTGGACATTCTATTGATTTATACTTTGGTATCTGAGATTTTTTATATTATTTGGATTAAAATTTCCACCAATATATAAATAATGAGGACAACAAGGTTTCAAAGTACACAGTGTAGTAGAGAGATGAATAATAGGTTGTTAGTGAATAGGGATGTTAGTAGGGTGATCCTGTTTTCTTTTGTTTTGGGACAATACCAGAATAAATGCTTTATTGTTATAATTAAATTCTATTAAAATGTGTTGGTAATTTGTTTGTCCGAAATATTAATTCCATTATGTAATTTAACCCCCCGCCCGCATTTCTTTCATACAAAGTAGTGCATGTTATATTTTATCTCAGGGCACACCAATTGTATTATCTGTTTACATTTATTTACAAGTTAATATTTCTACTAAAGATATTTTTCTCCTGAACCTCATAGTGTTACATATGGACGAATATAAACATAGAACGATCTGCCTATGACAGCAGAGAGCGATGTATTATAATAAATGCCTATGAGCGTATCAAGTGTTAACAGATACCTGGTGAACCATATTGGAGATGTTGCACTGTCTAGAATTGGACAGCGATACGTGGGATGTCTAAATCTGGAAGCGTTCTTGTTCCGTAGCATTAATTGATGTTGCAAACACGAAATGACGAAGTTCAAAAGGAATCATTTCTGAAATATGGTAAAAACAGCAACATGATTCAAACAACAAATGCCAAAGGAAACATATCAAGTGAACATGATATTGATGTTATACTAACCTCTGACGTCATTAACTCATAAATGTGATATTTATGTGATTTAATTTAAACTTAGAACAAAGAACATAGAAAAAAAATAAAGTTGTAGTTATTTAGTTGATGGAAAGGAAGCAACGTTTTCTGGCGACAGTAAATTTCCATAATGCAGTATAACACCGATATTAAAAAGATAAGATGAATTTACAATCTTATCGAAGTATTATAATAAATAGATATTTATACCTTAGAGTTATATTGCATACATTTAAAGGCATATTGTCAAATTGGAAATTAATAATGATATTTAAGGTATTTTTTAAATATCAATATTTATCCATATTTCGAGGTCTAAGCATATAAAATAAGGTATCGTTGAATTTGTGTACAGATTAATACGTGCCTAGTTTGGTTAAAATGGCTTATCAGTTTTTTAAAAGATGTCAAAAATGTTTCGAATTTGACAAAAAGGGACAATAACTCCAAAAAGGTGCGACTTGACAATTTCGGACCTCTTGATTTTTTGTAGATCTTAAGTTTGCCTGCTTTGCCATCTTTGCTCCTTTCACTTTCTCTCTATATTTTATACTTTTTCAAGTTAATATGACATAACTGTCTACAACATGAGAAATCCTCTGAAAATGGGAAATAACTCCCATAAGGGTTGACCTGACAATTTCAGCTCTGTTGACGTATTTGTAGATCTTTTAGTACTGAACATTTTGTTTCTTTCACTATCTCTCTTTATAAAATACTTTTTTAAGGTAATACGATAAAACTGCCCAAAATGAGAATTCCACTTAAAGGGGAGATAACTCCCATAAGTGTCGACTCGGTATTTTTGGCTCTGTTGACTGTTTTGTAGATCTTTGTGTGCAGAACATTTTTGCTTCTTCCACTCTCACTCTATACATTATACTTTTAAAAATAATAGGACAACTGTCCAAAACATGAGAAATTCACTAAAAAGGGGAAATAACTCCCATAAGGCTCGACTCGGTAATTTCAACTATGTTGACTTTTTTGTAAATTTTTGTGCGCTGAACAATTTTTACTTCTTTCACTTTCTCTCTGTTCATCACACATTTCAAGATAATGTCAAAAAGCAGCCTGAAACATGAAAAACCCAGTTAAAGAGGAAATAACTCCCATAAGGGGTAACCTGACAATTTTGACCCTTTGGCCTTTTTTATAGATCTTTGCATGCTGCACATTTTTGCCTCTTTTTATACTTTTCAATATAATGTGAAAAAAACATCCAAAACCGTGAAAAATCCACTAAAAAGGGGAAATAGCTCCCATTAGGGTTGACCTGACAATTTAAGCTTTGTTGATTATTTGTAGATCTTTGCGTGCTGATCATATTTGCTTCATTCATTTTCTCTCTATCTATTATACTTTTCAAGATAATAGGACAAAACTGAACCAAAATATGAGATATCCCATAAGGGTCGACCCAGCAATTTTGGCTCTGTTGACTTTTTGTAGATCTTTACCTACTGAACATTTTAGCTTCGTTCGCTTTCGCTCTCTCTCTATATTATATTTTTCAAGATAATAGGACAACCGTCCAAAACATGAGAAATTCACTAAAAAGGGGAAATAACTCCCATAAGGGTCGACTCGGCAATTTCGGCCCTCTTAACTTTATTGTAGATCTTTGCGTGCTGAACAATTTTGCTTGTTTCACTTTCTCTCTATCTGTTATACTTTAATATAAAAGATAATGTCAAAAACCGTCCAAAAACATGACAAATCCACAAAAATTAGGAAATAACTCCAATAAGGGTCGATCTGATAATGTTTACCAAAATAAAATATTGGTAGATTTTTGCAAGCCGCTCATTTTCAGGTAATGGTATTTTCTCTAGCTGGAATAATTTTAGAGATACATGTATTAATAAAAATATCTGCTGACTCATTCGTTATATATTTAGCCATGGCAGCCATGTTTGGTCCTAGCCCCTTTTCGTTCGCCAAATCTATGTCGAGCTTTGTTCAAATTGGCACAATGGTTCTGGAGATGTAATCAAAATTGTTCAAAATTTGCACAAAAAAGATTTCATTTGCCGTTTAATTAGAGGTCTGTGACCTTGACTATTGACCCCTATGACATTGAAATTTTGTCAAAATGGTCCTTAGATAATTCCTAACACTTGTCCTATCTTTGTATACAAAATGTCAATCATTTTTGTGCTATTAAAATAATGTTCATACAATTGTACCCTGCATTACTGTGTAGCCCCTAGTGGCTTGTTATTATATTGATTTTATTGTTTGTAGATATTGTCTTAACAATCATACAAAATTTGAAAGTCATCTGATTATTGGTTCATGAGAAGAAGATCTTTTAAAGATGTACCAAGTTTTGGTCCCTTTTGGGGTCCAATATATCCTAGCCCCTTTTCATTCGCAAACTTTATCTGGCTTTAAATGGGGATGTTATATGCCACGTTTGGTTAAAATTGACACACTGGTTCTTGAGAGGAAGTCGAGGATGTGTAAATATTACCGACACACGACGGACGACAACAGACAAAAGACCATCGCAATAGGTCACCATGAGCCTTTAGCTCAGGTGACCTAAAAAGGAATTATAAATCCGTTGTAAAATCTGAATTGAACAAAAGCACAATCTATATGGGAAATCAGTTCGAAATAGTAGCTGAAATAGTATTCCCATCAGTTGTACCTACGTGCATCAGCTATCATAATAGGAATCTAGGTCTATTTCTAAAATTAATTCTGGCTGTTAGCTACGGAAGCGTTATCGAAATCTGGGTCAATACATAATCAAAAAGATTACACTGGCAGAATAAAGACATAATTCGTGAGAAAAATGCCTGTTATATTGATTATATTTCGACACGGAAACAGTATTTCACTTTTCTGCCGTGAATACCAATCAATATGTAATGATGACAAAAACATATTTTGGGTGACAATATACCTTTAGTTTATTTTAAAAGTACATGTATTCGAATTAACATTTGATATCATAAACATCGCTATCAACGTTGTAGTTTTGCAAAAATAAACGACAATTGCTTATAAGAATATCATTTCTGTCAAAAAATTTCATCCTTTCAGCTCTAATTTAAAATGGGTGTAAAGTTCCGATAGAGAACGGGTATAATACAAGGCAAAATACTAAGCCTGCATGTATATTAAAATATTACAAATATTACAATATTACAAAGTGAAATTTGGGTTCAAAATTACGAAAAATGCTTTATCCAAAACAAAATTAAATGTCTATAATGATATTCCGAG
Source organism: Atrina japonica (assembly GCA_030159075.1). NCBI lineage: Eukaryota > Metazoa > Mollusca > Bivalvia > Pterioida > Pinnidae > Atrina > Atrina japonica. The sequence goes on along the minus strand of BROG01000084.1, from coordinate 709,134 downwards.
TAACAGGGACACATTGTCGAGTCACACACGTGAACATCTAGATAATTTAATGCACTAAATTTGGTTTGCGCTATTTCACTGCTCGCTGAAGTTGAAAACTCCTTGGGAATTCGTTTCACAGCTTCTTTTTACAGTTTTGTTGACCTAATTAGATTGTCATCATTATCAAATCTAGATAAAGGAAAGTGAATATTTAGCCAAAAAATACAAACTTAAATCTAGATATAGAAATGTAAACACTTAGCCATTCGCCATAAAGTGCATACCTAATTCTATGCGTGTATGTAGAAAGGTTAATATTTCGCCATTACATGTAAACCTCATTCTTTATGTAGAAAAGTGAATATTTCGCCATAAAATGTATACCTAACTCTTTATGTAGAAAAGTGAATATTTCGTTATAATATGTATACCTAACTCTAGATATAGAAAAGTGAATATTCCGCCATGGCATACCTAACTGTATATATTGAAATGTTAATATTTCGCCATAAAATGCAGACTTAGCGCTTATATAAAAAAGTGATTAGGTTCCCGTTTACCTTTATTATTTCTTGTCTAGATACAACTGTCAAATTTCCACCACAACACATTCACAATGAGGTTATATATATTTTTTTTATTTTTTGTTTTTTCTTAACATTTTAAAATAATACGGATATATATGGACGTAAAGATTTGTGTGAAACGTTTCCTTTTCAAAAGATATAAGAAATGTATTAAACCACGTTAGTGTTCCTTTGTGTTTTCAAATTGTTTGCGACTACTCTGTTTCACTAAGTGAAATGTTGAGTTGCCTTTTCGTTGGCGGTTGTTGAGACGTCTGTACCAATTGTGACGAGGATACACTCCTCACGTGTTTCATTGGACTTGACTGTGGACTCACGGCGGGTGTGACCGGTCGACAGGGGATGCTTACTCCTCCATGGCACCTGATCCCACCTCTTGGTTTCCAGAGGTCCGTGTTTGTCCATTTTTACCGGATTTGTATCTATGTCCTGGACATCCTATTGATTTATACTTTGGTATCTGAGATTTTTATATATATACGAATCAAACAAATGCTTTAATATGTTGATATATCCACCAGTATTTATGTATCATATAGCGGAGAGTAATCATATTTGATTTCGGCTATATTTTTAGAGATATTATTTGGCCTTTTGTGATACCACTTTCTCTTTAGAAAATACGCATACTTTTCAAATTGGAGCTAAACTGATGAAGTCTAATTGAAACGATATCGTATTTAGCATTATAACTTTGGTATTATGTTTATAATATTTATAACCGTTATACGTTGTCACTGGTGGTGGACCGTTTGAGTCCCCGAGGGTATACATAAACCTAGTACCTGGTATTTCGGTACCAGCTGCTCATCTTATGATTAAGTAATATTTGGCACTGATAACACCATTTCAATTCGAAAATTTTCTAAAGCTAAGATAGTCATTTTTTTTTTACAGTGGTTACTCTTATTTCAGCTATACAATACACATACTATTCAAATTGGAGATCAACTGATGAAGTCTAATTGACAGAAACGATATCGTCTTGAGCATTATAACTTAGGTATTATGTTTATAATATTTAGTGCTCTGTAGAGTGTTCGGAGAGTCCCGATGAATAATTTGTTTTCACAGTTTTGGAATACCTCTAGTAATTCAAAAAGTGAGAATATGATTGGTAGACCGGATTTACTATCAAAACTGTTAAGTTGTTGTGCCTTTTGTTTAATGAGTCATCCATTTCCCTTCTATTAAGATTAATTACTTCAGTAAAGCATATAGATTTAGATTGACGTTACAATACAAATTGGGAATACAGATCGAAAGAGTACAAGAAAAGAGTAGCACGGTTTAATTTTACATGTCTATTTGTCTTGTATCCAAGGATAATCTTCTCATCAGTTCATTTATGTCAAATCATTTTAGTATTATTTACTTTGAAAAATCTAAATGTAATTCAATTAAAGTAAACATTTATACTTCATTTAGATTTATTTTATTTTGGAAGACATAAGAAACCATACAGTCTGACATATTGGATGTTTTTGAAATGCTACTTTTATCTATATAGCACATTAAGTGAATTTCTAAATTTGAACCAACCGACAATTGTAGTGATCTAATATACCTTGTTTTTTGCATTCTTATTACAATTTTGGTAGTGAAATATAAGGATTTATCATTTATTTTTTTATTTTAATTGTTGTTATTTTTCACACCGTGGATGCAAGATTAACTAGAGCTGTTGTTTTCACTCGGCCAATTAAAATGCGACAGAAATCACGACTTTTTCTTGTTTTATGAGAAATAAAAACCATGCCATAAATATAACATTTGCCATTTTTATGAATAATTTGTTTATCACATAGCTACGCACTCCAATTCTTCTGTTTCACGCAATGAAATTAGAATATAATGGGCTTTGTGGGATTGTTTATGAGAGCAAAATGTCAATAAAGGTCATTATTGCTAAATAATTTATAGACATATATAGTCATAATTTATTTCCAGATGATACCCTGGTTTTGACAAATTTTATGCAACTTAAATTATGTTAGGTTATGAGGTCTAGTGTGGGATTGCTTTTAGGTCAAATATCATTTTCTAAATTTTGTAACTTTTTGTTCACTTTCCAGGTGATCAATTGGGTAAGGGATATATGGATGAAATTTGATACAATATTAGCTTATGAGGTTATCTATGATACGAACATACTTCGTCAAGCGATTTTATATGGAAATGTATTTGTTCACTAGTTTAGATATCCAGGTCAATTTTGCAATCAAGGTCGTGGCTACTTCAAAATTGTGATAACGGCAGGGGACGAGGTTGGACGCAACACTGATTGTAAGCTTGTTATCCTAATGACAACTGTAAACTAGGAAGTTTACCTTTGTATGTGAAATGGTTGTTCGATTTAATTGCCCTAGCCATTGGGCATACAACAACAAATGCATCCTGGTTACCTCGGGTATATCCCGTTGGCGTATATAGCCAAAGCTTTCGCTTCCCAGGCGGGAGGACACGGCTCCGATTCTTTGTACAGAGTCATACTAGTCTCACAACATCTTCAAAGTTAATATTCAATTAACTACTCAGAGAGAGTTATAACCCTCCAAAATATTGAAGGTCAGTAATAGAGAGTAAAACATCTTAAAGCGTTTGTGTCCAAAGTAAGCAAAGTTTCGGGTTTTTTAATACCAAAGTATAAATCTTTTGGATGTCCAGGATATAGATACAAATATGGTAAAAATGGACAAATACGAAACCAAGAGGGGAGATCAGATGCCATTGGGGAGTAAGCATCAACTGTCGACCGTGTGGCGAATCCTCGTCACAATTGGTACAGACGTTTCAACAACCGCCAACGAAAAGGCAACTCACCTATCCATATAGTGAAACATGGTAACCGCGAACAAGACAATTATACGGACCGTAAAATTTGCGGAACGTTGAATTTCTATAATATTCTGATATAGATTATAGACCATTTCTATAGTATTCTGATATAGATTATAGACCATTTCTATGGTATTCTGATTTAGAATATAGACCATTTCTATAGTATTCTGATATAGATTATAGACCATTTCTATAATATTCTGATATAGATTATAGACCATTTCTATAGTATTCTGATATAGAGTATAGACCATTTCTATAGTATTCTGATATAGATTATAGACCATTTCTATAGTAATCTGATATAGATTATAGACCATTTCTATGGTATTCTGATTTAGAATATAGACCATTTCTATAGTATTCTGATATAGATTATAGACCATTTCTATAATATTCTGATATAGATTATAGACCATTTCTATAGTATTCTGATATAGAGTATAGACCATTTCTATAGTATTCTGATATAGATTATAGACCATTTCTATGGTATTCTGATTTATAATATAGACCATTTCTATAGTATTCTGATATAGATTATAGACCATTTCTATAATATTCTGATATAGATTATAGACCATTTCTATAATATTCTGATATAGATTATAGACCATTTCTATAGTATTCTGATATAGAGTATAGACCATTTCTATAGTATTCTGATATAGATTATAGACCATTTCTATGGTATTCTGATTTAGAATATAGACCATTTCTATAGTATTCTGATATAGATTATAGACCATTTCTATAATATTCTGATATAGATTATAGACCATTTCTATAGTATTCTGATATAGATTGTAGACCATTTCTATAGTATTCTGATATAGATTATAGACCATTTCTATAGTATTCTGATATAAATTATACACCATTTCTATGGTATTCTGATTTAGAATATAGACCATTTCTATAGTATTCTGATATAGATTATAGACCATTTCTATAGTATTCTGATATAGATTATAGACCATTTCTATAGTATTCTGATATAGATTATAGACCATTTCTATAGTATTCTGATATAGATTATAGACCATTTCTATGGTATTCTGATTTACAATATAGACCATTTCTATAGTATTCTGATATAGATTATAGACCATTTCTATAATATTCTGATATAGATTATAGATCATTTCTATAGTATTCTGATATAGATTATAGACCATTTCTATGGTATTCTGATTTAGAGTATAGACCATTTCTATAGTATTCTGATATAGATTATAGACCATTTCTGTAGTATTATGATATAGATTAAAGACCATTTGTAACAATATGAGGTACGGGAGATAAATCTTTTAGGAAATTATATACGTAAATAAATTGGTGTGACTTGAAATAGTATTGATGTGTATTATATGTATTTGGGAAAATACGGGCAGCTAAAATTACATGATTTCTAATTCGGTCAAGTAAATATGTTGACAAAGTTAATTTAGATATAAAATTCCAAATTCAAAATTACTCAGCATAATATTTAGTATTATTACTTAGCATTATTACAATATACTGTTTTGGATAAACAACTTGTCAACACTTTTACAAATTCAGCAGCAATTGAAGCTGCATGTTAAAAGGTCAAAATATCTGTCATCATCAGTTTTGGTAAACAAGAATTGATGTTAATGATAATTAATATAAAGTACTGAAGTTGCACTAAGAATGATAGTGTAAAAAGGTTTACCAAAGGTTGCATTATGACAGATTTTGATGATGCTGGCGCCCGTATTCTCCCAATTGTAGATGCATTTAACTCTCTAGAAGTTTCTAGAACTTTAGTGTTTTGCGTTGGTCAAAACTGACAAATGTATATAAGCACTGGAGTTCTGGAAACGAGAGAGACCAGCGGGAAACCGCCTAGAGAGAACACCACCATACTCTCTGATTAATGAAACATTTGTTACCATTGCTGTACTCTGCTGTGCTGAGAATAAAACTATACGATCACAGACCGGACTTTGAGTTATTGATATTTGTGGGTTGGTTTACAAATATCGATTTGGTGCCTTTTGCCCTGGATTAAGACCTGGGAACAACACAAGACTTGGAACTAAAAGGTAAGACTTTTACTTTTTCTTAGTACCTTATTATTTTGACCACAAATTGTGAACATTCTTTTTGACAAACTCTAAAACTTAAAACTTAATTTAATAAAATTTAAATTAACCAAAACTCTATCTTAAACAAAAACTACAATTTTAACTTATTTAGGCAATAGTATTAAACATCCATAAAAACTTATTTTGAAAACTTTAACAAAATTAGTTAAACACAAATTTAACATTTGAAATAAAATACAAAATTAAAAACAGAATTAATAATGGCAGAAGAAAATAGTAGACTAAAATTCAGTAGTATGGCTACGGCTTTAGGAGAAATTGAGGATAATTTAATTTTAGAAGAAGTAAATAAAAAAATAGACCAACTACGTCAGATCAGACAGACATGCAAAATGAAACTGAAAATAGAAATAAAACAAAAGCATCAGGTCAGTCAGACGTACCAAACAAAACCGAAAGTAGTAGTAACAGGTACTACAGTATATCGGGGGGAGTAGGAAATAGAGAACCACCATTTTGTAGAGTGTCTGGGATACCTGAAAACAAAGGTGATAATGATGAAAAAGAGATGTTTGATAACATTTTGAGACAATTCTCTAACATGGCAAGTGCAATGGCAGTACCTGTACATCAGGTTATTAAGAACTTTTCGGGTAAACGGCAGACCTTAAGGCATGGATATCAGACATAGAAAGATATGCAAAATTTAGTTGAATTAAATGTACAGAAAATGCCGGGTATAGCATTGGTAACATGTTCAGGGGCGGTAGCGGATTTCATTAGGAGGTATTTAATAGAACAAGAAAAATAACGAAAATGTAGCTAGTTGGGGGGACCTCAAGAAATTATTAAAAGAAAAATTTGGGGAAGTGACAAACAAAAGACAGGCATTAATTAAGTTAAGAAATCTAAAAACAAGAGACAGACGAGTCAGTACAAATGTTTGGGGAAAGAATAATACAAGCATCTGAGGATGTTTACACGACAGAGCAGACTAAAAACAAAAGCACAAAAGACTTAGTAGAACAACAGTTGATAGACATATTTTGTAAAGGGGTGACTTTTGATTACATCAAAATGAAATTGATTAGAGAAGAACCTACAACTTTAGAAGCCGCAGTTAAGATTGCGACACGCGAACAAAATGTTAGGGATCAAATTGCATTGACGTTAGACGGCACACAAAAATGTGTTTAGATTTAAAACTGAAAAAGAAGACAGAGACATACAACCAATGGAAGTAGATCACTTAAGAAATAAACTATGTAAGAATTGTTTAAGAAAAGGGTCACACATACTCAAAATTGTCCTAAAAAGGTAGATGTAAATGCAGCTGACGAGACAGACAGTGACAGTGATAGTGATGACGATGACTTACAAATATCAGTAGCAGACAATAAGAAACAGGTTAGGTTCAAAAACGCTAAGAAAACTAAACAACAAACTCAACAAACGTTTAGACCACAATATCCAATACAAAGAAACCACCAAGTAGGTCCAAATAGACAAAATTCACAATATGTACCAGATTGGGTATTAGGCGCAGAATGTTGGGTATGTCACATGATAGGTCACCTTAAAAGAAATTGTCCAAATCGAAACATTAACCCTCGCAACTGGGTACCATATTGGCAGTATAATCAGGGACCACCAACGAATCGTGGCAGGGGTAGAAACAAATAATAACTATCAATATAGACAAAATTACGATCCTCCACCCTCGCAGTTTACACACAATACTTATCGGAATAGGCAAAACTTCAACTTTCGACCTCCACAATTTACATACCAGCAAACTCAGTCAGATGATCAAACATTAGCATTACCAGAACCACCTCAGATGTTAGCACTTCCGGCACCCCCCCAATGCGAGATAATACATCTCAGTCAAATAAACAGTTAGCACTCCCTGCACCACCTGTAGTAAGTGAACAAACTTCAGAAAACTCCACCCAGCGAATAGGACAACAATGGTCTCAGTATAGGGAACATAGGGAACAGGAAAACTAGAAGGCTCTTCTTATAAGGAAGCCGATAAGAAGAGTTGGAGTAGAAAATTAAGAAAAAGTAAGGTAGATAACTCTAGTAGTAAATTAGATAGAAACTATGAAATTCAATTAGCAGGAAATCCAAGTTCATGTGTACTATGGATTCAAAAACAAAAATTTAGGACTTTAGTAGATACAGGAGCAGAAGTATCATTAATTAGTAAAAAGTGCTTCCAAAATCTTCCAATCAAGGTTAAGGTTGTTAAAGAAAAACCAAATCTTAGGGCAGTGAATGGTCAATCACTTAAAGTAATAGGTGCAGTAAATATTAAATTTACGATGAATAAAATGACCATGAATCATAAGTTTTATGTCACCGATGGTTTTGAATAGAAACTTTATCCTTGGTAGGGACTGGTTAAGACAAAATGGAGTAAGATTATACTTTGATTTAGGTTTGCTTAAGAATAGGGAGAACCTATGTCAAATTTGAAGATGACACTCACATATCATCCATAGTAAGAGTATCAAAAACAACTACATTAAGACCACAGAGTAAGACAATATGTTTTGTTAGGACAAATAGAGCATTTAACAGGGGGAATAAAGAAAATTTTGAAATCTCAAGCATCAATGATGGATGTCTTTTAGATGACCCAGGACTTGTAGTTCAAGAATCAATAGGAACAGTAACAGGAAATAGAAACATTCCAGTATTAGTAGTTAATCAAACAAATAAATTTTATAGATTAAAAAGAGGTCAAGTGTTAGGAAAAATTAGAGCTTTAGAAATAGATGAGATACAAGTAGAATCAACAGCTTTAAGTCCAGAAAATACAATAGGAGATGTAGACTCTCTTAAAGATATTGACGCACCTTCGGAGTATAAAAGAAGTATTTTTAGTCTGTTACAAGAAAACAAAGATATTTTTGCAAAAACTGATGCAGAGTTAGGTCACACTAGTACAGTGAAAATGAAAATAGATACAGGGGACCATCCACCAATCAGAAATAGGCCATATAGAACACCTCTTAACAAAAGACAAGTAATTGACAAGGCAGTAGATGAAATGTTAGATGCAGGTATTATAGAAAGGTCAAGGTCAACATGGGCTTTTCCATTAGTTGTAGTTGGGAAGAAAGACGGATCCAAAAGAATGTGTGTAGACTTTAGATCTTTAAATAAAATAGTGAAACCTATTTTGATGACATCTTAGCTAGGTTGGGAAAGGGCCAAAACATTTCACTAGTTTAGATCTTAAAAGTGGGTATTGGCAAGTACAAATGGATGAAGATAGTAAAGAAAAAACAACATTTACTTGTCACAAGGGGTTATTTCAGTTTAATGTAATGCCCTTTGGGGTTAAGTAATGCTCCAGCTATCTTCCAAGAACTCATGAACATAGTATTACAAAGAATGTGAGGACTTTGCCACTGCTTACTTAGATGACATCTTAATATTTTCAAAAGACTCAGAAGAACATCTTAGACATATTCAAATAGTGTTTGATAAGATCAGGCAACATGGTTTGAAAATGAAGTTGAAGAAATGTAGTTTCTTTCAGAAAGAAATAGAATATTTAGGTTTTATTGTTAGTGAACATGGAGTGAAACCTAATGAAAAGAAAGTGAAAGCTATAAGAACATTACCTGTACCAAAGAATGTAAGAGAAATTAGAGGATTTATTGGCATGTGTAGTTATTATAGGAGATTCATACCAAATTTCTCAAAGATAGCAGAACCTTTGATTGAGTTGACTAAGAAATATGCTAGATTTAAATGGTCAAAAGAATGCCAAGTAGCCTTTGATTTTCTCAAAGACAGTTTAACAGTAGTACCTTTGTTAGCTTATCCTGATACAAACAAACCTTATGTGTTATACACAGATGCTAGTGATACTTGTGTAGGTGCTTGTCTCACACAGCTTACAGATACTGGGGAAGAAAAACCTATCTATTATTTGTCTCACAAATTAAGCAAATCTCAGAAAAAATGGTCAACAATAGAAAAAGAATGTTTTGGAATAGCTTTTGCTCTCAAGAAATTAGACTTATATTTACATGATGCTCAGTTTGTAGTACGTACAGATCACCGACCATTGAAGTATTTATTAGATTCACCTATGCAAATATAAGAAAATACAACAATGGGCTCTCAGTATCGCAGGTTACAACTGTAAGATTGAGTATATAGAAGGTAGATTTAACTGTTGTGCTGATTTGTTGTCAAGAATACCAGACAGTCAAGAAACAATTGACATTACTGAATCAGAGTCAGAGTCAGACGAAATAGAAATAGATGATAGATTTTTAGAAGTAGGTGCATTAAATTCAAACAAGTTCACTCCCAAGAAATACGCTAGTTGTAAGATAGATCCACCAGATGACTTAGTCAAGCCGTTTATAGATCTTCCAGGGGACATAGATATAAAAACAGAACAAGAAAATGATGAAAAGATAGCAAAACTTAAGATAAAATTAGACAAAGGTAGTGCCACAAAAAGGGAACAAAATAGTTTAATAGTAATAGATGGTTTGTTATATTTTTTATCTCAACAAGATTCAGAAGATCCAAAACTTAGATTGTACATACCTGAAAATTTAGAAAACATTGTCATTAAACAACATCATGACTTTGTAGGACATATGGCAGTAGATAAAACATATGACATCATTAGACCAAAATACTATTTTCAAAAAATGTATCAAAAGTTGCATAAATATGTAGATCAATGTGTAACATGTCAAACTAGAAGCCAAAAGAAAACACATCCACCTCTTAAAGAAACGGACATTCCACCTTATCCTTTCGCAAAAATTGGTTTAGATTTGTCAGGACCATATCCCACCACCTTATCAGGCAACAAGTACATTGTCTTATTCATAGATTTATATTCTGGATGGCCAGAAGCTTTTAGTGTACCAAATAAAACAGCTGATAATATAGTCCATCTTATATTAGAAGAAATATTTCCAAGATATGGTTGCCCACTTCAGATACTAACAGATAATGGGTCAGAAAACGTGAATAAGGCCGTGCAAGAAACACTTAAAGAGAGTTAAACATAGATCATATTACAACATCTTATTATAGTCCTCAAAGTAATGGCAAGGTAGAAAGATTTCATAGAACTTTACATGATGTAATGGCTAAGAAAATATCTGATGACGTACAAACATGGGATTTATATTTGAATCAGACATTAGCAGCAATAGATTTCATCCAAGTGAATCGACCAAATTCTCACCCTTCTACTTACTATACAATAGGGATGTAGTATTGCCATTAGATACAATTCTTAAACCTAGAAGAAAATATAATGGGGAAGACCAATATCAAGTAGCATTACAGCAGCAACATAAAGCTTTTACGTTAGTACACAAAAATTTAGAAGACGCTAAGAAAAGACAAAAGAGATATGCAGATAGGGGTAGTCAAGAAATTAATTTCAAGGTAGGAGATCCAGTATATATTAAGAATCAAAGAAAAACCAGTAAATTAGATAATAAATGGACACCTTATTACAGAATTATTGAAGAAAAAGGACCTCTAAGTTTTATAGTTAAGAATCAGTTGACAGGAACAACAACTAAGACACATGCTCGACATCTTAGGTTAGCTAATTTAGATGATTGGGAGATACCCCAAGACAAATTAAATAGACCGATAAGAAAATCAACATATGTAGTACCTCCAGATTCAGAATCTACAGATGACGAAATTGATAAAAATAAGAGTCAAGATATTGTAAAAAGATCTAGACAAATTCGAGATGACTCAGATAGTGAGGATGATATTCCTTTAGCAGAATTAAAAAGGATACACAAAAAATACAAAGTTAGATGATAGAGAAAAGTTAACACAACAAGACACTCAGACAGAAAACAAAGAAATAAATAAGGATACAGAAGATACAGAAATAAATGAAATTAAGAGTTCAAAAAGACTTGTAGACGAAATAGACCCTACTACAAAAGAAATATTAATAGTCTTAAATTTCGACTTTTGATAACATGAATAAGAATAGTTTGGATATATTTGAAAACATGTGTAAGAATAACTTGTTGAATGAGAATAGTTTGGATATATTTGATAACATGTGCAAGAATAACTTGACTATGTTTGATAATATGTGTAAGACGATGAAAAGTCTTAAGTTTTAGACAATTTACATAGTAATTACAGGAAAACAAAATTCAATATCTCTAAAATTCAATTGAATATGTTATCACTGGGACACCTCGCACCCTCTGTCATTCAACCTTTACAGTTTCGGCAATTACTTTTATCAATCAAAAATCAATTGAATCCACGTTTTGCTTTGCCTTTTGACCCTGAAAAAGATCTTTGGGACCTATACAAAACATTGACTTGTGCTACATATTTTAAAAGACGAAAAAACATTGTAGTTATTGTGTCAGTACCTTTTGGTTGACACCACAAATGCTTTAGAAATTTACAAGATACATAACTTGGCATTGCCACATATGAAAGAACCCTCAGTACTCGCCAAATATGACTTAGAGTCAGAAGCCTTAGCGGTAAACAAAGAGAAAACACAATTTGCACTTTTAACTCAACAGGAGTTAGAAAAATGTTCAAATCCTTCAATAAGATATTGTTCTTTTGACAGTCCTATCTATACTGTTTCAAACAGACAGACATGTGTGATTTCTATATTTTTAGAAACACGATCTAAAATTGAACAAAACTGTAAAACCACACTGATCAATAATGCAATTCTTCCTCGAGGACAGTATGTTACAGAAGGAAATTGGTTAATCATTGCTGAAAAATTACAAAATTTCATGATCATGTGTGACAAAGAATCAATGATTAAGAAAACCTTACCACCTCTAGACATTCTACATTTGGAACAAAATTGTCTTCTAACGGGGATATGACTTTAACACCTTACATTTATAAGGAAAGTAATTTTAACTTTAGGGATCCTTTGAAAACATTAGTTGACAAGTATAAGAAAGACGAAGTAAGTTTGTTTTGGAGATATAAACAAAATTTCCCACGGTATGATAAGATTAAAATTCCTAAGACATTAAAACCAGTAAAAGAAATTAATTTAGATAATTTGATAAATGAACTAAAAACTAGAAGAAATGCAACCAATGCCAGAAGATGATTTTTGGGTTTGTTAAATGGTCAATACTTTCTCATACCAATAGTGCCAGTAGTAGTAACAATCTTAATAATTATAATGATAAAATGTGGAAAAAAGAATAATAAGAAAATGTAGAAATAGGCATTCAGAATCTTCTGTCAAAAAGAAAAATAAAAGATAATCCTAATGTTAAGTGGTCAAATAGTGAGGGAAAAGAGGAGTTGAGTCTTCCAAATCTTTCAAGACTTCTAAGAAACCAGAACCAACAGCCATATCAGGAGCACCAAGTAACAAACAGTCGATCATGCATAAATACACAGTCAACAGCAGATGATAATGACATTCGCAATCTTATAACAGAAAAGATGAAACAACGGTCAAGAAACACAGCCAGTATATACAAAGAAGACATTCAAACTGAACAAGAACCGAACGCATATCCAGATAGAAAACTTTGCAGTATGTACCTTAAGGATAAACACGACATAGAATATCCAGACATGAAAACTTTGCAGTATGTACCTTAAGGATAAATACGACATAGACTTAATACCAGTAACTGATCAAACCAGAATTAACATTGAAAACCGAACACTATACAGTCAAGATAAAAGAGAAACAGAAAACACGAAACAAAATAGTCAAGGAGAAATGAAAAACAGTCAACCAAACTACAAAAATGAATATCCAGACGTACATTCCTGTGAAATAAAGGAATACAAACACGATAACCATGAAATAAATCATGAACTCTATCAAGACCCAGAAACAGGTGATGTGACACCGCAAGAATTTAACGATAATAATAAATCGTCGATCGAAAACATCGAAGTGGATGAGACCACTTGGCTTCGATCCAGAGGCCCGATTACCAGTTTTAAGTTCACCAGTAACTAAAGACACTAACATTCGACTACTGAAGACTATACAAGAACTTAAGTAATAATCACAGTGTAATGTGAATACAAAAAGAAGATAACTTTAAAAAAAAAAGTCGAAAACTTTATTATTATTAAAGAAACAGAATTTACGCAAAGGACGGAGGACTTTCCGTGAATGGAGGACTTTCCATGAATATTCATAAGGACGGAGGACTTTCCGTGAATGGAGGATTTTCCATGAATATGTTAAAAGTGTTAAAAATGAATTATTAAATGTATTATGATATGATGATATTGACATAATGAACTTTACTTATGGACTTTTACTAATGAACTTTATTGTGTTGCGACAATGATTATTGAATTGAATTATGCATAAATTCTCTGCTTATTGAACCGGTTTATATCGCTTTATAATGCATGAATATATATTGAAATTATAACCCAAGTCACATATTTTTATCCAGGTCACATTTTTTATTTAATATTAATCCAGATCACGAGTTTTATGAATTGATTGAAAATCCAGGTCATAATTGATAGTGGATTATTGAGAAATCTAAGTCACAAGTTAATTTGTTATTACTCCAGGATATGAATTATTTACCGATAAAAAATCCAGGTCACAACTTATTCATTTCATGATTAACAGTAAAAACTTTATTGAATTGTGTTATAACTTTCAAGCCACACCAATGGGGGAAATTTTATAAAAAGTTACTAATTATAATTTGGAAAGTATTTATAAGAATGAAATTTTTACCATTTAGTAAAAATTTCAAGGGATAGGGACGTTTGTAACAATATGAGGTACGGGAGATAAATCTTTTAGGAAATTATATACGTAAATAAATTGGTGTGACTTGAAATAGTATTGATGTGTATTATATGTATTTGGGAAAATACGGGCAGCTAAAATTACATGATTTCTAATTCGGTCAAGTAAATATGTTGACAAAGTTAATTTAGATATAAAATTCCAAATTCAAAATTACTCAGCATTAATATTTAGTATTATTACTTAGCATTATTACAATATACTGTTTTGGATAAACAACTTGTCAACACTTTTACAAATTCAGCAGCAATTGAAGCTGCATGTTAAAAGGTCAAATATCTGTCATCATCAGTTTTGGTAAACAAGAATTGATGTTAATGATAATTAATATAAAGTACTGAAGTTGCACTAAGAATGATAGTGTAAAAAAGGTTACCAAAGGTTGCATTATGACAGATTTTGATGATGCTGGCGCCCGTATTCTCCCAATTGTAGATGCATTTAACTCTCTAGAAGTTTCTAGAACTTTAGTGTTTTGCGTTGGTCAAAACTGACAAATGTATATAAGCACTGGAGTTCTGGAAACGAGAGAGACCAGCGGGAAACCGCCTAGAGAGAACACCACCATACTCTCTGATTAATGAAACATTTGTTACCATTGCTGTACTCTGCTGTGCTGAGAATAAAACTATACGATCACAGACCGGACTTTGAGTTATTGATATTTGTGGGTTGGTTTACACATTTCTATGGTAGTCTAATGTAGAATATAGACCATTTCTATTGTATTCTGATATAGATTATAGACCAATACTATAGTATTCTGATATAGATTATAGACCATTCCTATGGTATTCTGATTTAGAGTATAGACCTTTTCTATAGTATTCTGATATAGATTATAGACCATTTCTATGGTATTCTGATATAGATTATAGACCATTTCTATAGTATTCTGATATAGATTATAGACCATTTCTATGGTAGTCTAATGTAGAACATAGACCATTTCTATAGTATTCTGCTATAGATTATAGACCATTTTTATAGTATTCTGATATAGATTATAGACCATTTCTATGGTATTCTTATTTAGAGTATAGACCATTTCTATAGTAATCTGATATAGATTATAGACCATTTCTATAGTATTCTGATATAGATTATAGACCATTTCTATGGTAGTCTAATGTAGAATATAGACCATTTCTGTAGTATTCTGATAAAGATTATAGACCATTTCTATAGTATTCTGATATAGATTATAGACCATTTCTATGGTATTCTTATTTAGAGTATAGACCATTTCTATAGTATTCTGATATAGATTATAGATCATTATTAATCAGCTTTAATCATTAGTAGCAACTAATACTGCCAATCTTTAATTCCTAAACTTTTTCTAATAATTTTTAAATCTCTATTAGGAATTTCTGATATTGTCCGAGGAACAAATAAATTCCATTTTTAACATCTTGATACAAACAGTCAAATTTTCACGGACTAGAGAGTTTCCATTGAAAAAAAATCACAAGGAATAGTAAACAAACCATCGGGCTGAATTTCATTAATTCCAAAATAAATCTAATTATGTTAATTGTCTTCATCCTCGGCTGACATAAACGGTTTTCAACCTCTCGAAACTCATTCATTTATGAAGATCACCATTCACCTTGGACTTGTTTAATCTCAAAGACAAGAGCGAAGGTGTTTCATTCATCTTTTGCATTCGGCAAATAAATTGCCTAATTTTGAGGAGCGTTTATCAAAACAAGTCAGAATCTCTCTCAATCGATCGATTGATCGATAGAAAAGTACATTGAATTATGCAGTCATTACCCTTAGTCGGTGTCGTACAATTATCAGTCCGGTTAAAATTTTTGGTCCGGGTCTCAATAATTTTCTTGTCCCTCCGTATTAGAATCGATTATACGACACTGGCCAAATAATGTGTCCGACCGGACCTAAAATGTTAACATTTTTGATCCGCCTCAAAATTTTGAAAGAAGAGAAGAAAGTTTAATTATCTGTATTCTGCTGAAAGTATTAAGGGTTTTTAAAATCATAATAAGCTATACCAGGAGGTATCAGTTTCCTAAATATATATGATGTTTTGTGTCATGACGTCTGTTTTTGTATATTGTTGTTATTTAATAGAATTAATAGTTTATGGTAGGTAGTATACCTGATACACGGTAAGGACAATAGACAGGAAATAACTCCAAGTTGAGGGCGTCTGTAATCGTATCAAATGCTTTGTTTGGATGTATATACATGTATATGTGTTGGTGTGAGCGCGTTTTCTGTCACAATCATTTCTGCAGTAGGTGTGTGTCGGTGTTTCGTTTGCCATCTTTTTTACCTTTTTCATTTGATATAATTTTGTATGGCAGTGCTTGATAACATACCTTGACACTTAATTTTATATTTCAGATTTTTAAGAAAGGTGGGCAAATTATTATTATCATCAACTCATATGTTAAAAGCAACAATGACAAATCAAAACAACGGGTTTTAGTTTTAATCAGTCTGTCAACAGGTGATATGGAAGCCATAGGCCTATATGTCCCCACAAAGGTAATCCCATCATACTCCAATAGCCTTATTAATATATTGTAACATTACAAAGTGGTATATATTTTTAGTAGAAATGGAATAACATTCATGCATTGTGTGTTAGAAAATATATTCTAGAGATTTTACTCACATTATATCGTCTCCCGAAAAGAAAGATTGAATTGTTGAACAATATCAAACCAGCTATATATAAAGGCTACCCTATCGATTGAATAAACACCACTAAAATATACGTTTTCTAGATAGTTTCCAATTCGCTAAATTGTAGCAGGTAGCAGGTTATAAAGGAATTTTCCCATAAAAAGTAATGTCTAGTAAAATAGTAAAACGAGTGAGTTTGTTTTCATTTGATGAAATAATTCTGCCCCAATACGTCACCATAAGGGTCTTAGTTTGTACATTTGTGTAATCACAAAATTATGTCGACATCATTATGTCGTAAGTCGGCAACTCGATGGCAGAAATATGCCACCATACATTGAAAACTTTACCTTAGAAGTCTGTACTCCAAACAGTGCCTTAGAGAAGTCTATAAACGCACAAAATAACTTCTTTCTAAATTTAAGAATTTCAATTAATGAATTGAAAATACACATATTGTCCATAGTACAATAATCACTCCAAAATCCGGTCCGTGTTTCAGTCAAAATACCGAATTGTGACACATAGTCATCTATACGCTTATTTAAAATAGCCGTGAATAATTTTCCTACACGACTTAAAATTATGATAGGTCTATAATAAATTCGTTTAGCACTCCATCAAGTCCTGCTGATTTACCTTTTCTTTAGGTTGCGTCTCGCTTTTTTAATTCCTTCATCCGTTATTATAACTCTTAATTCTCTTTGTGTTTATACAAAGAAATTTTCCCATAAAAAGTAATGTCTAGTAAAATAGTAAAACGAGTGAGTTTGAAATAATTCTGCCCCAATACGTCACCATAAGGGTCTTAATTTGTACATTTGTATAATCACAAAATTATGTCGACATAAATTCTTAAATATTTCGTTAGTTTGTTCTTCGTTAACAATATCGTCCTCACCATTTACGTCATTTGCTCTGTTCACTTCGTATACGTAATACGTAATACGTATTCATGTCTTCAACATTAACCTTACTCGTTATGTTAGTTTTCTTTGTATATTTGTATATATTTGTAACAGGATTATCACTTATCCAAAATAAGAATAACGCCAGTGGCTCAGGTTCAGGAGAATTTATTCCAACTAAATGAACATCAGTTTATCAGTTTCACAACATCTAAATAGAAATATTTCTCTAAGTCTGAACCCTGAAATATTACATGAAATTTTAAGTTTTAAGTTCGATGAAAACATGTATATAACCTTAAGCCATGCAATTGAATTCAATATAAATAAAAGTGGAATTCACAGAAACAGATTTTATCAGTTTTATTATCAAATTACATTAGAAATATTTTCTGAAATACATTGTAAAACTGAGATGTTGTTCATATAATTGTATAATAAAATATTTCACTATCACGTATGCCCCGTCCACTAGAAATGACGTCCATTACTATGGAACATAGTACATGAATACATAAACAATAAAAACACATGCATTCTTTACTTCTTTTCTAAGACAGCGTTCATCATGGCCCTGCATACCATAATGACTACATATTCACCATCTCACATCCGTGGTGGTGGTTTTGTCTGTCTCGAAGGCCTACGAGCTGGAACTGGAACATATTATTGTGTCTCTGTTGGAGACGAACTCACTGGTTGATTTTGTGTAATCATATTGTCGTCATTGTCATCATTTTCGTCACAATGTAGTTCCAATACATCGACATGTAATAAATGTACGCCATGTGTTCCATCAGTGATGTTGGTCTCTTGTGTAGAGTCTGTCATAGTTGGTGTATGAAGTTCAACAGGTTTAGAAACTTCCTCTACTCTACTGGTAAGAGGATTAGTTGAGGCGTCCCTTACAGCTCCTTTATCCTGCCCAGCACGATATGCTGATCGTAATCAATATGATCGTGGTGGTTCTGTAATGTCTTATACCTAGGCTTACTAGTAAATATAACGTTTACCTCAGATTCATCATCTGATGAATCACTATGCTCCCTCTGACTTATAACCCGAGGAGGTTCAGTTTCTGGAACTTGTGTCTTAGCACTGCTCTTACTTTCACCATTACGTATTTTTCTTGGAGCTGGTACTGGCTTGGTCTTTGTCGACCTATCGCCAAATGTATGTGGAACATCTGATTTACATTGATCATAATCTTGTTATGGCCCAATAGGAAACAAAAGATTCCTATGGAGAATGCGTTTTCGACCTTCTCTACTCTCTTTGCGGACAATATACACAAGGATTTCGGTATTTGGTTGGTCTTAAACGATGTATGGATCGTCCTCCCATTTGTTAGACAATTTGTGTTTTCCTTCAAATGAAAGTATCTTAACTAATACTCGGTCACGGACCTCAACTCGTCCACCTCTGACTGTCATGTCATACTTTGACTTCTGTCAGTGTTGTGCCTTTTGTGTAGCTTTGGATGCTAGTTCGTAAGACATCTGAAACCGCACTTTCATGTCAGAAACATACTTGGTCATGGACTGATTCTTGTCAGTATCTTGCTGTAAACTAAATGCAATATATACAGGTAATCCTGGTTGCCTACCGAACATGAGATAACATGGTGTTTGACCAGATATATCCTGTCGCATAGAGTTGTATGCATGGACCAGTAGTGTAGTATATCCCTTCCAATCTCGCTTTTGTTCAGATGTTAAAGTGCCGAGCATATTCATCAGCGTCCTATTAAACCTTTCTGTCAGTCCATTAACCATAGGATGGTAGGGGGTCGTTCGTGCTTCCTTCATTCCTATGATGGTACACAACTCCTCCATAAAGTTGGACATAAAATTGGCTCTTTGATCGGAATAGATACGCTTTGGGAAACCATAATGGACCACAAAATTGTTGAAGAAAGCCTCTGCTGTCTGCTGTTGTTTGGCTGTAGTGTTCTTTGTTGGTATAGCCATAGCGTATCTTCTGAAGTGGTCCATAACGACTAGTTCTAGTAGCCGCCCTTTGACTCTTCTAATTTCAACAAATCCATACAAACAAGCTCTAATGGTTGGAATGTTGTAATGTTGGTGAGTGGAGTTCGAAGGCATATATAGAAGGCAAGGTTTACACCTCTTTATCCAATGCTCTATGACATACGACATACCACGCCAGAAGAATCGATCTCTTTGATATATGATGACGTCTTATCTCGGCCTTGGTGACCCATCTTGTCATGTGAAAATCTTAGAAACTCAGTTTCTAATGAAGGTTGAATGACAAGTTGATCTACCTGCTTATCATCTGAGGCCAGGTGAGCCGGCCTGGCTCAGTCGGTAGCGCGCTCGACTCTAGATCATGAGGTCGTGAGTTCTATCGGATGAGACAGTAAACACTGGAGGTGTAGTGTCACAGTAGGTGTCGGCACGTTAAAGAGCCTTCACTGCTCAATGGCCGTAAGTGCCGAGCATAGGCCAAAAAGCCCTTCATTGGCATTTGATGACGTCTCCGTATGAGTGAAATATTCTTGAGTGGGACGTTAAACAACAATGAACAAAACAAAAAACAAATCTGAGGTCAGATAATCTCGAAAGTCCATCGGCGTCGCCCATATTTCGTCCTGGTTTATAAGTGATATTGAAATCAAAGACTGCTAACGCTGCCACCCATCGATGTCCTGTGGCATCCGGCTTTGCTATTGTAAGGAAAATACGTCAACGGGTTGTTGTCTGTGATTATGGTGAATATCTTGTCGTATAGGTAGTCATGGAAATTTTCAGTGATTGCCAATTTTAACGCTAAAAATTCCAGTTTGTGTGCTGGGTAGTTCTTCTCCAACTTGTTCAGGCCTCTACTGGCGTATGATATCACTCGTTGTTTGTTATCCTTGATCTGGTATAGTGCTGCCACTGATCCAACTGAACTGGCATCAGTGTGCATTTCAAAGGGGAGACTGAAGTCTGGATAAGCTAATAGAGGTGGAGAGGATAATCAGTATTTCGTTCTTTGAAACGCTGTCTCCTGTTCTTATTCCCATTTCCAAGTAGGATATTTTGTCTTCTTTGGATCTTTTGGAAGAAGGAATAAGATCAGTAAGTGGTCTGGCTATCTTTGAAAAATCCTTTATGAATTTTCGATAGCACCCAACAAATCCCAAGACGTTCCGTACTTCCTCTGACTTATTGGGCCTAGACCATTCTTTCACCTTGATAAACTTTTCATCATCTGGTACCAGGTGGGAATTTGATTCCACAGTCCTGTAGTCGCTGGAATATCACCTGCAGTCGTTTTAGATGTTCTTCGAAGGACTTGGCAAATATGATTATGTTGTCTAGATAGATTAAGCAATTTTGATGTGTAAATCGCCAAGACACTCCTCCATTCAACACTGGTATGTGACTGGAGCGTTGACTAATCCCATGGCCATGCTGTTATATTCGAAGAAACCCAAGGGGCCACGGTAAAAGCTATTCTCTCCTTGTGTTCTTCGATGGCGATTTGATGATACCCATATTTCATGTCGAAGACTGAAAACAATTTGTTCCCTGCAAGTGAGTCTTAAATTTCATCTATCCTTGGCATTGCATAGTTATCCTTCTTTGTCCTGTTGTTGGGATGACGATAATCAATGCAAATTCTAAGTTGACCATTTTTCTTTCGGGCTAGTACCATATTCGATGAAAACGGTGAGAAGGATCTTCTTATTACCCCAACTGACAACTGTTGCTGAATAAGATCTCGGACTTCGTCGAGCATGGATGGTGGTATTCGACGGAATCTTTGCTTAAATGGTGTCTCATCCAGTAACTCTATACGATGCTTCACAAAACGATAGTATCCAATATCAGTATCACATTTAGAAAATAATGACTCATATTCCTTTAGTATATTATTCACCTCCCGTTGCTGCTGCGTATTAAGTTCATCCCGAAGTATGTGAACTTTGTCCAAAGTATCTGATAATTCTGCAACAGGGAGATTCTGAATATTAGGGTGTACAGTAATACTCATGTTCTCTGCTGATTTGACGAAAGCTAAAATATCTGAACGCTGACCTAGCTCCCTTTCACGCAAAGACAAACACCGGAACGCAAGATACCACGGTGTGTGAAGCTTAGCTGTCTGTAAAAATCGTACACCCAACTTCTCTTTTGTTTGAGATAACAACAAGGATAAAATATTAGTTCCAACAAGAACTGGAACGGACGAATGGTACGATGTATTGTTGTCTATAAGAAACAAGCATTCAGTGGGTTCCTGGTTATCTGAAATACCTTCAACTTGAATTCCACATGCAATGAATCCAAGGTATGGTAACGTTGAACCATCAGTACATTCTTTTGACTGGTTGAACGGTATGTGTTAAAGGCATGTATCATAAAAGTTTTGACGTGTAGTTTACACTGATGAACCGGTTTCTATGAGAGCTGGTGAAAGTAAACCCTGGATACGCACTTGTGTCTCATTCGCAGACCCTACTAGAGTAGATGTACGCAATGACTTATCTTGTCGCTTTTTGTGTGGATAAATATCACAAGGTATTCTCTTTGAGTGGTCTAATATAATTCTACATAATAAATCTGCATGACCATTCTGGCCACAGCGTTCATATATCAAGTCTCTAGACTCTTCATTAGTTGTATTTACCGAAATCACAAAAGAAGCTTCATTAGGGCAATGGTCTTCAATACAGCCCCTAATTTGCCGTTCATTTGAGATTATTAGTGGTTGGAATAATCGTCCTCTGACTGATTGTATCCATGATAACCTCTGCATCCACTCCTTTGATTTTCATGAAATCTCTGGATCAGCCTCTAAAACCTCTGAATCCGCCTCTGTAGTTATCTCGGGATTATGAATTCTAGTAACTACCTCTACCACATCCTCGAGATCCACCACTGAAACCTCTAGATCTATTACTAAAGCTTCTAGATCCTCTACTGAAACTTCTAGATCCACCACTGAAACCTCTGTACTGTCGTCTTGAACCGCTCCTGATATTACTACCCTTGCTATATAATCCAGACCTACGACCACGATAGTCATATGAATCATCATGACCTTATTGGTATGCAGACGGTTGACCTTTTGATTCTTTACTTTTCTTTCAATTTCAACCATCCGTTTGTTCATAGATTCCAATTTCAGAAGTATTGCATCCATTCAAGAGTCTTGTTTACTACTGTTATATGCGACACTTGTGATTTCTTAACATCTTCAGGCGATGACGCATGATGATGTGGAAGACGCTGTTTTGATGGAATTCAACGTTTGATTTTTAGTTTATTGATCTAGATCTATTTATCATAATTTTGTTTCTTTTACATTGGCATGAAATTATTTGTCTGGACTGGGGATCACATAACAACCAAACCTGGAATTGTTTTGAAAAAACAATTAAATACTGGACTGTATTACTGTATAAATTCTCTGTAATTACTGTAAAATGATACATTTTCATTAAAATATATTTACATGTATTCACCCTGAAAAAAATTGGTGATCCATTTTGTATTTACTTTTGTTGCGGTACTCTGATGAGCGTCCTCGAACATCTGTAGATCCTCCTCAGAAACACTAGAGAAGCGAATAAATTTTGTTTATTCTGTGGTGTTTACAGGATTGACAGGAGCCAGGGGAGGGTCTGTTGGATTTTGTAATTCAACAAACTCATGTTTTATACTAAATAGAGACTGAAGTAAGTCTGCATCTTGTTCATCATTAAAAAAAACAGCTCGTCCACTGCTGGCATAGTAAAATCACACTCGTAGTCCGATATGATTTGGGGATGAAAATGTATCAAACAGACGACAGAAATGACGTCATCTTGTCGTAACATAAATCGTGACCTAGATATATTATGATGAAATGAGCCTTTAGGTATTACGTACATGTATATACGTAGTATGCAGTAGTCGTGTTTCTGATTTATTTCTGTGATTTTGTTTGCATTGTGATAATATATTTAAGAAGAAAAAAAAACAAATATATTTCTGTGATTTCATATTCTTTATTCGTTTGTTGGTATGTTAAACTTTCAGAAGTCGCTTGTATTGTACAACAACACCTGGCTGTGTAGATAAAGGTCTCATTTATATTCATGTATTCCTCCGCCAAAAAAAAAGTAAAGCGGTTAACACTCAAGTCACGTGACAAATCCAACACGTCGCTCTATATACTAGCAATGAAAAGAATTGCAGCCGGTATGTAAATATTAAACCCTGTAGTCGCATTCCGTCATTAGGTCATTTAAATCGAACAAATGGTGACAAGGAATGCAAAGTAACCATCTACGTGCAAAAAGATTCAAATGTAATTCACCTTACCATACATCTAGCTATAACCGGCCTGAATATATCCGAAAACTGGTCTTATTTCACAGGTATTCACAATACACAAAATAGTCCCAATATGTAACTCGTGTATCATAACCGTCTTATGTTTATCTAGCATTCTCTTGCATCGTTTACTGCATGCTTGTAGATTTCTTCTATTAGATGTTGTATTTTTTCTTCGCAATATGGTAGTGTTTCCGTCCAATTTTACATTCTGTCCCAAACCAGTCTTTATGATTTTCTTTATTACTATAAGGTCTATTTTTCTGATGAAATGATGCGTTTGCATTAATTCTATATATTTTGCTAATTTCTTTGGCTATAGAGTTAATTCCCTATCTATTACATCTTGTTCATTGTTCAGACGATATTCAAGTTGTTGAACGTCTTGATTTTTAACAAAAAAACGTCAGCTTTATAAGGATCAACGTTTAAGGGTTTCTCTTTATCCTCGTTACTCGATATCGTGAACAGAACAGGACTATGTACATCCGATAATAAACAAGAGTAGTCCTCGATTCCAAACTCAGATATAATACTAAAACACGTAGGGGACACTATTAGATAGTGGCAGTACTAGTATTGTTACTTGTTATTCTTCCGATACCTTTGTTTTTTCCGTGTCTACCATTTACGATACATAAATTAGCATTTTATTCCATTCACTACTTTGTCTTTATTTGATCTCTGTAACAGTATATTATGATTTGTCAAAAACAGTGTTAAGATCATTATCAATCGGGCCTATTTCTATATTTTCTATCAGAAAAACCATCAAACACAGTATAATCGCATAACACACCGGTTTTGGCATTCATATCTCCAGTATGTTTGTTTAACGTCCCACTCAAGAATATTTCACTCATATGGAGACGTCACCAAATGCCGGTGAAGGGCTTCAAATGTTGGCCTATGCTCGGCACTTACGGCCATTGTGCAGTGAGGGTTTTTTAACGTGCCAACACCTACTGTGACACGGGACCACGGTTTTTACTGTCTCATCCGACAAACAGGAAACCAACCTGCCGCCGTCTGGACTCGAACTCAAGAGTCGAGCGCGCTACCGACTGAGCCAGGTCGGCTCCATCTCCAGTCAACATGATGTTATTTGACAGAGGTTTTGTAAGATTTACCTCCCTTTGTAACTCGTCCCACATATCATCAGTAAGCAGTTGCATGTTTTGAGCACCAAACCCAAGTATATATCACGGTATGAGTTCAGAATATGTTTTGACATAATACACCAAGAAATGTATTCGGATATATTAGATAAGATCGATATATAATCAAGGATATCATTCTTAAGCAATGCCACCTGATGATTTAATTGTATTTTGTTTTCTATTGAAATAGAAAAATCTCATATCCTGGTATTTCAAATTTTTGATAATTGATAACTTTAGTTTCACCTTGACATATAATATGTTTGTCACTCATAAATTCATGGCAGTTACTTTTCGTTATAATTCCACCGACGTTTAGTACACATATTTTGAGACCATTTTTTATTTATTATTTACATTATTGTTTAATGGTCGAAACTTTCCCTTCACACTTTGGGTCTGAAATAAATATCCTTTTCGACTTTAGTAAATTCTGTTTTTGTCATAAACATTTTCAAAGAATTTGTTAATTGAGTTTCGTTTGTCAGCTAGTCACCTTTCATATATTTCGATTGCCTAATTGACCCTTTCACGATAACTGCATTCCTACTAATCTCACCTGCGCACTTACCACTTCCGAGTGATAACAAGAAGTTTCGTACTCAACACAAATCATACCCAATGAAATTTAAATCGTACACAGGGAACAATGCCAAGCGACCTAGAACTAGAAAGGTGAACTAGACTAAGTAACTTCACTTTCTATCTGGCGTCGTATTAATATAAAAACCTCAGATACCAAAGCATAAATCAATAGAATGTCCAGGACATAGGTACAAATCCGGTAAAAATGGACAAACACGGACCTCTGGAAACCAAGAGGTTGGATCAGGTGCCATGGAGGAGTAAGCATCCCCTGTCGACCGGTCACACCCGCCGTGAGTCCACAGTCAAGTCCAATGAACACGTGAGGAGTGTATCCTCGTCACAATTGGTACAGACGTCTCAACAACCGCCAACGAAAAGGCAACTCAACATTTCACTTAGTGAAACAGAGTAGTCGCAAACAAGACTATTGTACCGACCGTAAAACTTGCGGAACGTTGACATTAAACGCGGTTTTCGATATCCCTGTGTCAATAATTTGTCAGTGAGTAGTTTACCTCTGTATATGAAATCTTCATATGTTGTGCACGCCCTGGCATATCGGATCATATGTTAAATATAAACTCCATATGCGGGTGACTGAGGGATATTACTACTTAAATGTGGAAAATTTACGATGGGAAAGCCGAAATCGTCGCGTTTATCGTATAGCTTCGTTGTTAATTTCCCGTCTGTGTTTATATTAAGTAAAATGTCTAAGTATGAAGCGTGTGTGCTTGATTCTGTTGTATCTTTAATTTCTAGTTCGCTGGGATATATCGCATTGACATATGTATGAAAATTGTCATTATTAATTGACAAAACGTCGTCGATATATCTAAATGTCAAATTAAAGGACACCGCTAACTTTTTTTTTGATTCAGCAGTTTCTGAATGAAGTCTGCTTCGTATGAATAAAGGAACAGGTCGGCCAATATAGGAGCACAATTGGTTCCCATAGGAATGCCGACAGTTTGTTGAAAGACCACGTCTCCGAACATTACAAATATATTGTCTATTAGAAATTCCAGCATGTTTTTATATCAACTTCAGAATATTTATGTGTAGAATCAGAGTGGTGTTTGACGAAATAAGTATCCTGATAGCCAATCACTAGATATTTAAATTTTTGGGTACCACCTTTAGTGAAAAAGCAGTTGTCTATGGTGCTGAAAAGTCTTTCTTTTATTTTTTTATGTGGAATATTAGTGTAAAGAGTAGAGAAGTCATAAGTTTTGATACTGTGAATTCGAGAAAAATTGTGTGCCTTCAAATTTTCTAAAAGCTGTTTAGAATTTTTAAGTATCCACATCTGATTTACACCGCTTCTGGAATAAGCAACTGTACAGTATTGTTGAAGTTTCTCCTTAATGGCTGTCAATATCTTTGTAAGGAGTAAAGATAAAGGTTTGGTAGAACATTTACTGGATCCTGCTGTGTATCTTTGCTTATATGGGGTTTTATTAGGTATCCAATATAAATATGGTAGCTCGAAATCGGTATCCGTTGTAGGTATATCAAATGAGCGTAATACGGATACGTGATTTTGAAGGATCTCGTCCTTTGAAAGTGAGCTACGTGTGTATGTAGGATTACCAGAATTCGTATTAAACCCAAGTTCTTCTAATAAACAATTATATAAAGTTTATAAATTTCTAAGAATTTGGGTTTTTTTTTCATTCATCAGGAGAAAAACTTGGTAGAAAGCAACTGAGTGGCGTGCTACCACTAATTTTTCACGAACACATTGTTCACTACCAAAACAGGTGTGAAAGAAATACAGAAAGTGGAAAGAGTGCAAAGACGGGTAGCTTTAAACACACTTAATAAAACCGGTATCGCACCCGTATTATTTCTATATATGAAAATAATACGTCTCTCAATCAATGAAATGAATAGACAAAGACAGACAGTCATTGTTAATTACAATTAGACATTACATTTAACACGGACACTGTGTGCATGATACGCCACTGGACACAAAACACATGAGGTTTCCGGTTGGTGGATCCATAAAATTTATTGTATAATATCGAGAGACGTCGACGTAGCCCTTTTGTCAACCATCTTTGACCAAGGCGACAAATTTGGTCATAATCAAAACAATCCAATTTTATGTGTTTGTTTTTATAATAAAAAATATGACAATATTACACACAAATGAACAAACAAACGCGCGCACGCGAGCCTTTGGTCATCATTAAAATTTATTTGTTTATTCCTATTCTCAAAATCATTGAAATATAATACACAAACAAACAAACACACATATTCAAATGAAATAGTATTTGTATCAACCACCGTTGACAAATGACCAAAGTAAATTGGGCATCATTAAAATAATAAACTTTTATATGTGTTTCTTTTTATTATCAAAATTATGAAAATATTGCACAAAAGGGCACATACACGTTCGTATGGCAATTTGTACAGAAATACAGCTATCACTTTCTAAACATTTATTCCGATATGTAAATACAAATATCAAGAAATGATATAGAATATCGATATGGATGTTGATTGTCTGGGTAGACATTCGGAATTTGTCATTATTATGTTTGCCCTATTGTAGATACATCAAAATGTAGAGATGGATATTGATTGTCTAGCTAGACATTCGGAAGTTTTCATTATTATGCTTGCCCTATTGTAGATACATCAAATGTAGAGATGGATATTGATTGTCTAGCTAGACATTCGGAAGTTTTCATTATTATGCTTGCCCTATTGTAGATACATCAAATGTAGAGATGGATATTGATTGTCTAGCTAGACATTCGGAAGTTTTCATTATTATGCTTGCCCTATTGTAGATACATCAAATGTAGAGATGGATGTTGATTGTCTAGCTAGACCTTCGGATTTTTCATTATTATGCTTGCGATATAGTCAAACTATGAAAAATGTGATTAGCTACGGAAGCCGGACAGTGCCATGTACAAAATTAAAACTTTCTCGTAATAACGAGAAACATGTTTCGAAATTACAAGAAACTTTTGCGTAATAAAGAGAAACTTTCTTGTAATAACGAATATTCGATATAACATAGATACAAATGTACTTAACAGACTTATCATTTACCCAAAATAACTGTTTCAGCAAACACAGATACATGAAGAGAGTCCAGATAAAATGTCTTATGTTATATATATATATATATATAATGTGTATGTAAATAAATAGGGTCGACCCCCTGCCCCTTTTTCTTACCCTTATGCCAGGCGATTTTAATTATACTAATGTCTTTAGAAAATAAACGGACGTAAATACATGTATACTTCTTGAAAGAAATAAGATGTGTTTGTGAAACACTTATGCCCCTGAGCGGCAGCAAAGTCTCATAAAGCTCAGTCTTTTTTAAAAAGTAGGTCAAACTCCGAGGTCCAAGGTCTGTGAAAAAATAGTTTATCTCCTACCTCTATATCATATGTATCCCAAATGCTGGATGCTTTTAGAAATATTATTTAACGTTATTTTCCCCAAAAGGATAAGTAATGCATGTTTACTTACTGACGGGCGGACAGAAATCACCGTAGCCGACGTCCCGTCAAATGACGGGCAAATAAAACCGAAATAAATCTATATTCTCCATATACGTTGAATGTTTTTCGTAATAACAAGAATTTCACGTAATTAAGAGAAAAGTACGTAAAAACGATCAAAGTTTCTCGTTAATACGACAAAGGTTTAATTTTTAACATAGCACCGATCCGGCTTCCGCAATTAGCTAAGTTAAATGGTGATGAAAACTTGCTTGCAAATTACGATTTCTTTTGTACCAAAAGGAAGTTTTTACATGTTAAACGTGATATTGCATGTGACAAACATCTTTGCATGCAAAAAAATCTTTTTGGGGGGGCGTAAATATTTTCAGTTTCACAAAAAACAGTAAGCCTACTGAACGTGACGAGACAGTCAATCAATTCCCTTCTTGCAGGAATTAAATCGTGAACTATCACATTGAAAGTAAATGTACGCGTTCAATTTATGTTAACGATATTTACTTAACTATATAAGATTATCTTGGGGTTTTATCTATGAATCAAGAAACATACATTGAACTAACGCTAGAGATACCCAATACATATAAAGAAAATAAAGTTCCCAACAATAAAACCGAAAAACTGACCATGGGTGCTCATGATTTGTATTTTTTCATTGTTTTAATATTCGAAGCATGTTTAGTTCTTATTAGTTTGTCCTTTATCGTGATCGGCAATCTAAATAAATATGATTTAATTTTGTATCAGGGGCGCACCTGAGATCATACTGTTATATTTACGGGTTCGGTATACAATTATCCACAACAAGACAGAAATCTAGTTCCGGCGAAACTGAGTAAGGTAAACAAAGTGGAAAGAGCAAGTCTTCTTGTCGATTTTCTTGTTCAGTTAATGTACATCTACTGACGTAAGGTTGATTCTCAAGCCATTTCAGATGTTCATTTTAATTATTCGTTTTGCCACATGGGCACCATGTGAACTGACGTGTGGTAAACGTAATACAACTGGACTGAACTGACTATCTGATAAGACGTATGTTAGTCAAAATTGAATGTCTGTTTAAACAACGAAGAAGAGGAAAACTATATGCCTATACACTTGTCCTGGCCAAGTCACAAAACCAAAATAACACCCAGATTCTCCTTAGCACCCCTAGACGTGTAAGCGTGAGTTCGAGGCGGGGGAGGGGTTATGTAGCTGTCACATGAACGGCAATTCAATCGGTTATTTAAGCTATTTCTGAGTAGCAAGTGTGATTTGTACGTGTAGATGACATTTTTTCCGACAAAATAGATACATGTATAGAATAGATAGGTACCTTCTAAATTGATGGGTCAGTATAATAGGTTTACATAAAGATTTGTACATAGAATAACCAAAATAACACTCATTTACAGACATGACATGGTTTTAATCGAAATGATGCTTGAATACACCGAAATGACACTTATTTGATAAAGATTTAGTTATTTTCTGCTATTGGATGTCATAAACAAAAGTAATAAAGTTAAATATATGATTATTTTGGTTTATAAAAAAATATTAGCATGAATGTCCTATTTCTGTTTCTCAATCTACAGGAGTGTAAAATTTTACTTTCTAAATGGAATAGAATGCATGTTGATGCTATTACTTATGATTCTCATTGATGATTCTCATTTATTTTCAGTTTACTCATGGTATCAAATAACCATTTTGGTTAATACCCTGCCATTTTGGTTATTTTTGTTAATAAGGTGTATGAGGAAATTCAGCATTATTTTTCTTCTCAAAAGTAACAATATGTATATAAGAATGATCTTTTAAGCTCAAACTGATCATGAAAAACACAAATATGTAAAAATATTGACTATATACTGGTGTCTATTTGGTGTATAGCATCATTTCGGTGAATAGGTGTCATTTAGGTTATTCTGTGGACCCCATAAAGATATTTACATTAATGATTTTTCAAGAAAACTTGAAAAATAAGTTCAATTTTGGGGTAGGTGGAAATGAGACATATTTTGCAATGTACCAGTATCTAGAAATATTATTCAACTGGCATTGTAACCAGTTTTTGACTTGTTGTAACAGGGCACTGGTTAAGTTGTAGGCAGAAAGTTCTGCCTCAAATTTAAGCAATTTATTTTCTTTTTTTTATTATTTTTGTAAAATCAGGGGCAGAAGTCATCCCATATACTTTCTTCGTAGCAAGATGCTGTAACATTTTCACACCAGGTTATCGATTGTTTTAACCATCTATTTCTTATCGCTGACGTCTTACCTGATCTTTTAAATTTATAAAACCGTCATCATTAAGTTGTGACATGATGAAGAAAGTATATGGGAGGACTTCTGCCCCTGATTTTAACCCCCCCCCCAAAAAAAATCACTTAAAATTGGGGCAGAAAGTTCGGCCTAGGTGTGTCAGAGACTAGTTGGTAAAATGTCAGCACAAAATGTGAAAGGCAAGGATTCAAATCCTTGTCTGGCATTTCACATGTTCTTTCTGTTACTAGTGACTAGATGATAACTAATAATAATGTGAAATTGATAGGTTTACTGTTTGTGATTCTGATTAGCTACCACAAAATTCTATAATAGACCTTTCTCACAGTTGTTCTGTCATGTTTGTCATACATGAAGCATATTAATTTTGTATATGTACATGTAGTACAAAATGTAGGCAACTTCAGAGAAAAATGTAGACACAATTACCTACAATGTACAGCATTTTATCATATATATATATATATATATATATATATGGCCTGGAATATGGCTATCATCCAGTGTCAGGTGCCTGGTTTAAAAACAGCGTACAGGAAAGTGATAGCATTTGTCATCTTTACAAGAAAGAACATTTACATGTATCTATTATCTAAACATCATTCCTCACAGATGAACCCAAATAAATATCACTGAATCAATTGTCAATGTAAATTATTATGAAACCGGAAGCTACCTTGCCCAACCCTTTTTTTATGAGGTCACATGATCAGACAATTATCTGAATACAAAATATTCATACAAAACTGAACAGAATGGAACAACTCGTAAATGGTCTATTGTTGAGTTTCTCTCAGTTGTGTTTCCATGCTACAGTACTGAGTATGAAAAACAATTTAAAATCTACATGTAACATATTCCTCATGGATTACAGATGGAATACTATCAATTACAAATAAATTAATGCTTTGTCTTATTTACAATATTGTGGATGTTCTTTCCTACAATGGCATTTGATACATGTATTTAGAAATTATGTCATATCAAAATTTATGAAAAAGAGAAACTAATTACATGTTTGTACATGTTTGATTTTCTATCGCTTTTCTTCTTCTCATTATCAATTGTGATTTTGAATTATTGCCCATCTTTAGCTGTTACAGTGACAATACTGTATACCTTGAAATGACAGAATTGATATTCAGCCCATCTTAAAGCGATATAAGCAGTCACAATGATGATTTTTGTCCCGTGACATACATATAAATGTGAATATGATAAAATGTGTGTTCAAAACTTCAAATATATTATCAAACACATGAAACATTGTAAAACTTAGAAATCTCTTTTGCAAGTTATTTGTTTTATTAGAATTTAAGTTTTCCAGTACCTTAAAAAGTCTATATGCAATGACCTGTAACTCTTTTCGCGATATCAAATGTGATTCATAATTAGGTCAGGGGGATCTTGTTCCTTTACGCACTGGGTCTCTCAGCATTCTCGGCCCTTTACACTATTGGCATATGTTAAAATCAGACAGTTTCTATGTTGTTGATATTAACTTTTAAAATACAGGACATGATTTTTTATGGAAAGAAATGTATTATGTAAAGCATGTGCTTTTCAATGCTATTCTAAATGCCGGAATATATCAATAAAATTATCAAATCACTAAAAGAAATTTTTCCAATCATTAAAGTTACCCTTAAATGAACGCTGACATTGGTAAAATCAAAACAATATAAATGCGAAAACTATGCGTACCTTATGTTTTACAATCGTGCCACCATGTCCGGTGAAATTGGGCAGTTGATATGTGTCATATCGCTTTAAATTCACTTTTAACCACCATATTCTCCTTGATGGCATGTATGACTGTGCTTCTCCTTGATGGCATGTATGACTGTGCTTCTCCTTGATGGCATGTATGACTGTGCTTCTCCTTGATGGCATGTATGACTGTGCTTCTCCTTGATGGCATGTATGACTGTGCTTCTCCTTGATGGCATGTATGACTGTGCTTCTCTTTGATGGCATGTATGACTGTGCTTCACCTTGATGGCATGTATGACTGTGCATCTCCTTGATGGCATGTATGACTGTGCTTCTCCTTGATGGCATGTATGACTGTGCTTCTCCTTGATGGCATGTATGACTGTGCTTCTCCTTGATGGCATGTATGACTGTGCTTCTCCTTGATGGCATGTATGACTGTGCTTCTCCTTGATGGCATGTATGACTGCTTCATTTATCTAGCTTGAAAAATTTACTTTCATTTCAAATTCCTAATAATAAATTAATATAGTGACCAATTTCAACCATTTTCTATTTCAGATTATCAACAGTGGGACTGTAAAATGGACAGCAAAACAAGTGTATCCATGCTGCAAACCAAGAGAGCAGAGTTAAGTGATTTGATTCAGTTTGTTCCTGCTCAAATGAGGAATGAAAAGAAGGAAAATAAGAACTTAGAGGAAAAAGTAAATGGTACAGAAATTAAGCTGTTTTATGAAAAACTAGTAAATGGCAATGAAAGGTGTGACACAGAGTCATTTCAGATTAAAAATGGTGACACAAAAACGAAAGGAAAAGAAACCAAGTCAGGAAAAAAACAAGTCCAACAAAGTTCTTCCAAAACTGAATCTCTTAATGCCAATGCCTTTTTGAAATATGCTAATCATGGCAATCGGAGAGGGGTACATATGTGTCTAAGAGATGGAGTAGATATAAACTCATGTGATTCTTTTGGATGGTCAGCTTTGATGTGTTGTGCTTATGATGGCCATAAAGACATTGCTGAATTTCTTTTGGAGCAAGGTATTGACTCCAGAATTACAGACAGACTAGGTCGAGATGCAGTAAACTTAGCCACATCACATGGACATTTAGACATTGCAGGTATGATTGAAAAATATAGGACATTTTCATATCATGAAAGAATGGAAAAGTCATCTTCAAAGAGGAATGCAGAGGAATTTTATTGTTCTGCGTGCAAGTCTGACTTTAAAGACGGCAATAGAAAGTCACATGAGAGTTCTACTGTTCATTTGTTTAACTTGAGATTAAAGCCAAAACAAGACAGATATCTGATACCACCTTCAAATGTTGGCTATAGATTGATGATGAAAAATGGATGGGATGGAGAAAAAGGACTTGGTCCTGACGGTCAAGGTCCTAGGTACCCAGTTAGAACAGTTTTAAAAAGAGACAGAAGTTGTCTAGGAGCTGAGAAGAATCATAGGAAAAAAGCAAAAGTGACACATTTTGCCGCAAATGACACTGAAGCAGTCAAATCTTCTATACATGTATGTAGAAAAAAATCAGAAAGAAAAGAGAGCATTAGAACTCTTGGTAAACGAGCCAAAAAGGAAAAAATTAGAAATGATAAAAAGTGGGAGAGAAATTTACGTCAATATATGAATTGTGACTAATTAAGTTTTACTTGTGCATGTATATATATATCATATGTACACACCAATGTCTCATGTCAAACAGACATGCCTTATACATATACTATTATATTTATTAGAACAAATATGTTAAAGTTTGAAATGGCAATCTAAATCAGTGTATTAAAATTTTATATTTATTAAGAGTTGCACTTTTTTTTGTTGAGGGACTAATTACATCTATGATCTAACATGATTTATTTGTACTTGATTCTAACAAATTTGAAAATTTTATTGAATAATTTACCTGCATTTATGTATAGTTCAGCATTAGACTGGTTTCTAACAATTTCACAATTCTAGATGGAAAAGAGGAGATCAAGTATCATGGTCTAATTGCAAACAAGGCCAAATATTAAAAATGATGTATTAATGTTCCCCAACCAATCCACCATAAAAGTCTTAACCCAAGGCATCAGTTTTACCCCTTTTTTCTGATTTGAAAAATTAAAAATCAGAACTTTTCTCCAATTTTCATATCAAATTCAAAATAATGAATTTAGTATTCATCCAGTCTTTAATTTTCCTGTTTTGCGTTTAACCTTTATTAGCCATGATAAACTAAATAATTAATCTTAAAAATTTTCTTTGGTAAATAGATTTTTCCTCCTTTCAGGTTAGGACAAACGCTGTTCTGTGATTACGTAAGCAGTTACATGTACACAGTTGATAAACATGTACAACAGCACCTATAATATATCATTATGGCGCTCTGTTGTATAAGTACGTCCTAATTTTGTAAATTTGAAAGTACTAGGATAAATGTCCAGGGTCTAAAGCCACTAAATTTACTCAATACTCAAGTTCAACTAATGTAACTTTTCAGGCTTTCACAATAAAAGTCTCACAATTTATTTTGCAACTGAATATTTTCATTTATTTAATTTATGGTATAGAAATGTAAGTAATGTGAAAGTATTGTCCACTGAAAGAAAATTTCAGAAATATCAAAAATAGTTTACATACATACAGTACTC
This sequence comes from Atrina japonica, assembly GCA_030159075.1. Lineage (NCBI taxonomy): Eukaryota > Metazoa > Mollusca > Bivalvia > Pterioida > Pinnidae > Atrina > Atrina japonica. The sequence goes on along the minus strand of BROG01000084.1, from coordinate 673,042 downwards.
AACTTTTGAGTTCCATACTCAATATATTTTTCAATATTTACCGGTATGAGAAAATCGTGAAAAAGTTTTTTAATGTGAATGAAAAAAGAACTACAGTCAAAATATATAAATAATGAGCTTGTTGTATTGAGTAAACTTGGTGACGTCGGACCAAGAACGTTCATACCTAATTGGGTGAATAGGAAACATATTTTTCACCATTCACATGAAAGTATTATTTTGCAATTCACACATGGTTTTCCTGTGTAGGTAATAAATACTTTGAGTACAGTACTCAAAATTTAAGTACGTACTCAAACAATTTTTTATAGTTTTCTTAAAATGATCAATAATATTCATTTTCTTAAAATGATCAATAAAATACAATTTTATGCCATCAGTATACAAATATATCCTGATACAGAATAAATTTTGCTATTTATGTCCTTAAAATCATTAAAGTATAGAGTAAATTTGGTGACTTTGTGTCCCGATGTCATGGGACAAGTGCCCGAGTAAAGACAAAGCTGGAATTGCACATGTATCAATGATAAATGTCTTGATTTACTTGTCAAAACAATATACAGTCAACTCCACTTATAGAAGTGGACAGGAGATAGATTTAAACTGCTCTATACTTGGATTCCGTTTTTTGGATTCATGTAAAATATTGTAAGAAATTCTCGAAATAACAAATATCACGTAATACACAGTCTCGTTATTAGTGGAGTTGACAGAATTTAGTACATGTAGGATTTTTTAATTTAGAATGTTTTATGCCACAACAATTTTTTCAATTATGTGGTGGCGGCCAGTTTCTAATGGTGAAGGCTAGAACCTGGTTACAATGTACCTGGGAAGAGACCACCGACCTCCCACAAGTAAACTGGCAAACTTTCTCACAAATATCGGCTTAGGTTCCAGTACATGTAGGAGTAAGTTAATATATGTGATACATGTTTATGAAAAACTTTTATATTAAAGTTTCTCTTTCACAGAATTTGAGAAATTCCTATTATTTTTTTTTCATAAAACGTTTCTTTTCCTTGTAAAGACATCATCTATTGCATTATTTTAACAAGAGATCCCAGAGGGATCTTGGCGTTCACTATGGAATGTTCTATGTCTGATCTATGACACACTGTTCTTTTCACTTCTTTTCTCTTTTTTTTTGTGCCTCAACATTGAATTCGAACTATAATCCATATGCCTGTGAAATACCTTTTTCACAAGATTATAGTGAAACTGAAATTGAACTGAACATATTACATTTTCAGAGAGAAAATGGAATTCAACATGGCCGACAGGTTTCCATCTTGGACTTTGATCTCTCTGAAAATATAATATACATCTAGACCCCAGGGGGAACTTCAATAATCAATTTCGAAAAGATTCCTTCGGTACATTTTGAAAAATTTCAAATGTCAAATTCCAAGATGGTCACCTGTCAGCCATGTTGGATTCTGATCTCTGAAAATGTAATATGCACAACTAGACCTCACAGAAAACCTTTATGCCAAATTTCAAGGAGATCCCTTTAGTCCTTTTTGAGAAATAGCAATAACAAACTTCCTATGGTCAAAATCCAAGATGGCTGCATGTCGGCCATATTGGACTCCGATCTCTCTGAAAATGCAATATGCACAATTAGAACTCGAGAGGAACCTTCATATCAAATTTTAAGGAGGTTCCTCCAGTACTTTCTGAGAAGTAACGGTGACAATATAAAAATCTCAGATACCAAAGTATAAATCATTAGAATGTCCAGGACATAAATAAAATCCGGTAAAAATGGACAAACACTGACCTGTGGAAACCAAGAGGAAGGTTCAGCTGCTATGGAGGAGTAAGCATCCCCTGTCGACCGGTCACACCCGCAGTGAGTCCAATGAAATACGTGTGGAGTGAATCCTCGTCAGAATAGGTACAGATGTCATAACAACCGCCAACGAAAAGGAAACTCAACATTTCACTTAGTGAAACACAGTTATCGCAAACAAGACTTATATACCCACTGTAAAATTTGCGGAACGTTGACATTAAACGCGGTTTTCGTTATCCCTGTGTCAATATTTTATCAGCGAGTAGTTTACCTCTGTATATGAAATCCTCATATGTTGTACACGCCCTTATGATCAAAATCCAAGATGGACCCTGGTCGGCCATATTGGATTCCGATCTCTCTGAAAATGCAATATGCACAACTAGATCAGAATGGGAACCTTGATGTCAAAGTTCAAGGAGATCCCTTCAATACTTTCTGAGAAATAGCGGTAACAAGTATTGTTCAGCACGGACCACGGATGCAGGGCGATTTGAATAGCCCACAATTTGTTGATGGTGGGCTTAAAAATAATTTCAATTGCAACCTAAATTCAGAAACAAGAGGATGAAAAAAGGTTGAACTGTCAAAGACACTTTGTGATATCTTTTTATATACTGATAGGTTTTTTATTTGTATTGTGTAAAGTTGATATAGTTTTATTGATCACAATAAACAATCACATAAGTTTGAGCGAAAATAAATGTTGACCATTCACACAACAAGCTGTGAGAAAAATGAACTCTATAAATATATAAATTACAGACACCAAAATATAAGACTTTAGTCTTCAGGATATCCTGGCGACAAATATACAAATCTGGTGAACATTGGAAAAATATGGACCTTTGGAAATCAAGAAATGGAATCAGGTGTCACGGAGGAGTGAGCATTCCCTGTTGACCACGTCCGTTACTTGAAGGTTTTGTAGTAATATTGAATTTAATCTTATAAAGAGATTGCAGCCTGGCTGTCGATTGGCTAGTTGAAAATAAAATATCCGATAGACGGAATAACGTTTATTTCAATTTTACAGAAATTCATAATTACGATACCATTTGCTGCTTACACTTAAAACACATTCTTTGAATTTAAATTACCGATGACATAACATTGCATTTGCAATTACATATGCAACTTAATTTTTAAACATTACCATGAAGTTTGCATTGATATTTTTTGGCATTATCATGACTGCTTGATACATATCATTTCCATCCACATTGCTTTGAGATTGTATTATGACATTGTCATTTGCTATTTTGTTAACTGAGTCTTTCTATAAAACAGGAACGCTGTTTTCAGAGAACCTGAAGCATCTATTAAATAAAAAGACTACAATTATTCATTTGTCAGGTTATGAAATGGTAATAAGAGATCGGGTTGGAAGTTATGAAATTTTGTCAGTTGTTGATAGAATTTGACCAGTTAGTAGCAATGCGCAGAAAAATTAGGTCAACATCTCGTTGAATACTAGTACAATTTCGATTTATGTATAGACCCAGTTTATTTAAAGAAGATTTAATTTTTAGCCTAAAACTGCAATGTCCTGTGCTATTGTGTCCTCTTTTAACACACTAGTAGATGAATTACAAACTTAATACACCATTACAGATGTGTATGTCTTTCTGAAAAGTAACTTAGTTAGTAACCAAAGTCAATCATTTGTAGTATACATAAGTGATATAGTAATTAACTATTGTTCTACGTGTCACAATGTTGTCGCGATCCAGATAGTTTGAAATATATGATGCTTTGAAACAATCATTGAGATTGTTCAAAGTTTAGATAAGGCGCCAGTGCTATTGATTATAGGCTTGCCTTATGTTTTTGGAACGAATTCATTGGATAAATGGAAGAAAAAAATCACAATAAATCTTAGCTGTGTCTAAACATCGAATTGTTGCACACTTTTTAATTCATCACTAAAATAAATTTATACAGTCTTCTGGGTTTTAGACAAGTTGACAAATGTATATAGATTTAGAGTGTACTATCACATTACCTATTTGTTAAACTTTCTATGGAATGTTGATACCTGACATATATTAAGTCAGAAGTTATTGATAAATAAAAAATGTTTTAGTTTTGCTTCTTTACATTGTGTGTTTTTAGTAATATATATATATATATATATATATATATATATATATATATATATATCTGTGTGTGTGTGTGTGTGTGTGTGTGTGTGTGTGTGTGTGTGTGTGTGTGTGTTTGTGTCAGAAAATAAATGTAAGTACATGAAGATTCATGTTTATCTTGTCCGTTCATTTGATACAATTATAAACATTACAGGTACACTAATGGGTTCTCCCTAAACAATAGAATAAACTAATCTCATAAAAACAGTTTGGTATGTTCTCTATTTCTGTTAAACTAGTATTTCCACATGTTTATCTTTCACTGTAATCAGTATATATTATCCTAGTAAGTGAATATTTATAGCAATAAACAACCTGGGGATATTTCACATACAAGTGATGGGAAGTGGTTTTGAGTTCTTGTACAATAAGAGAATTAAGCAATTATCAGACATTGACAATAAAACAACCAAGACATTTTTTGAATGCATCTGAAGATCCGAATACGAGTGAATGTGGGCCAGGCTATAGGTGCCGTAGGCCCAGAGTTCGACCCCAGCAAGGGCATGGTGAATAGGTAGGTAATATGCTATTTCTGTATTTCTGTGCTTTATGTATGATTTAATTACGCAGATATGATCATTTCTGATCTAAGGTCCTTAGTAAATGTTGAATGTTGTAGTGATAATTGTGCTTTATATATACGTGTATTTCTCTACACTACACGCAACTTTAAACGATCCATTATCATTTACATTAGGATTAAATAACTTTCACCTCTATCTGTATGACCGAGTTCTCGTGTTCAGAATTCTACTCACCGCGTTCGAAACATTCATTTTTGTGAATGCGTAGATGACCAAGTCATTAGGACTTCGAGCATGGGGTCTTTATTTCTAAAGTGTTTGGAAATGTGTAAATGTTTTATTTTAACTTTAAGATTTACGATTTTATTGACTTAAACTGTACACAGTTTATTATCATACAATATGGTTATTAATAATAAACGCATTAGACTCACATGACAAGTATGTGTGAGTTTTACAGTTTGTTACTTTCTTTGTTCACTGTCAACACAAATAATCATTGCAAATTTGCTAATTCATCGTTGTTTCTCATAAATAAAGCTTCGAAGAAACTTATAACAAGTCAACTGAAAATAGATAATTATGCGAAGAAAAACAGTTAACACGCACCTTGGCCTCTATCAAGTGAAAGACGACAATAAACATTAGTAAACATTTGTAATGATGCTGTTAATTATCCAACTTTGATACTGTAACTTTTACAGATATCGTCGTCTTTCACTTCATAAAGGCCAAGGGACCGAAAATTTGTGAATTTGACTATTTTTACTGTTTTTGTTTGCATAAACGTTACGAATTCCATTTCGATTTTTATTGAAAATAGATACTCATCTTAACATGATTTTTCACAAATGATCCGATAGTAACCTGCCAGGGCGTGTATAGGAATCTATGCTGAAATGAAGTTGATAGATTTATGGCAACATATCTGCACACAGCGGTAATAAATATACATGTATTAATACAGATACCTGGACCTATATCATGTCAAATAAACCTAATTTGTCTTAGTTAAAACGGCTCATATATTAAATACGATTTTACATGTAACCAATTTTCTCAGTCTACCGCAAATTTTACGGTCGGTAAACTATACGACAAACGCGACGATTTCGGCTTTCCCATCCTCAGTCACCTGCATATGGTGTTTATATTTCACAAATGATCCGGTTTGCCAGTGCACAACATATGAAGATTTCATTGAGGTAAACTGCCACTGACAAATTATTGGCAGTGATATCGAAAACCACGTTTAACGTCTGTCCCAAATTTTGTCGGACGAGTCTTGTTTGCGACTACTCCTCACGTGAATGTTTTCTTTTCGTTGGCGGTTTTTAAGACTGTAGGACTCACGTGTTTTCATTGGACTTGACTGTGAGCGGGGTCGGACAGGGGATGCTTACTCTTCCATGGCACCTGATCCCACCTCTTGGATTCCAGAGGTCCGTGTTTGTCTATTTTTACCGGATTTGTATCTATGTCCTGGACATTCTATTGATTTATACTTTAGTATCTGAATTTTTTTATAATCTAATCGATTTGTCTTCCGGTGTGTGGCAAGACCTTTGAGTAGTCACGCCGCACGTTGATTCACCTCTGACTGACTGATTTGTCTTCCGTTGATGTGAATATGAAATAGTATAATAAAGGACAAAAAGGATTTTCTTTTGTGATTTCGGCACAGTGAATCCCGGGCCTGGTACCCTGTTGAATTTACGACTTAATTCAATTTCGACAATAATCTCAACTTAGCAAGCTCAGCAAATCATATTTTATGATACAAAATTAAAACGCAAATATACCTAGTACATTGAAAAACCACTTTGTGAAAACTATCTGTAACAGGGGCGAGAAATTTCTGGCTTAAATGCATAATAGCAGTAATTTCAATCTACATTTATATATATATATATAATTTCACTACCAAAAATAATGTACTAAAAGGTTATCTTTCATAAATTGTTGTTTGTACGCTTCAACATTTTGTGCGTGCAAATTATTTTGCAAATACCTAATAAGTTAACTTGAAACTATTTGTGTGACAAAAACTTAAATACCCTTCCTTACTATTGTACATTGTACTATCCATGAGTGTTCCCTGTGACATTGCTCTCTTAGATATGACCCAGGGTCGTTGTCATGACACATATTTTGATCTTGACCAGTAACGCATAATGTGTATATTAAAGTTTAAATGCATTCGAAACAAGGATGCACTTTGACCTTGACAATACTCAGGGTCAATGTCATAACACCTCCTATAGGCAATGACAAATATTGAATTATAGTTTGAATGTATTCCAAAGAGTTAGAAAGTTATAACCGGTATTTATTACGGACAGACATACAACCGTGGCAAAAATCAGTTATCTGCATGAATGTTATAAAACGTTATATGTTATAGGTAAGGTACCCAGTAAATATTGACTTCATATTAACCGTTGTAAAATAACACATTTTCTATCCAGTGGATCTTGAAAGTTTTTAAAATAATCCGATATTTCAATGTAAGCAATTTCAAATTATGCAAGTACTACAAGCATAGAAGTTAAAGGCGATTTGACAGTGATAAATTACATTTCAAAAACATATATTTCAAATCAAGAGAGTTTAATGTAAACGAGTTCGACTTTATCAATTCAGTGATATCAATGTGATATCAAATATTTGTAGCAAAATCAGTTGGAACATCTTTATTCTGGACTTATTTTTTTACTAGTTGTATGACCACAATATTTACTTAATATCAGGATAAAAACAACTGATTTTCGAGAAACGTGGCATTTAAATATTTGATTTTGATATTAAAAGTAATAGCAGACACTCCATACACCATAAATCAATGTAACTATGTTGAATGTCTTACAATATTATAAACATAATACTAAAGTTATAATGCTCAAGACGATATCGTTTCTGTCAATTAGACTTCATCAGTTGAGCTCCAATTTGAAAAGTATATGTATTTTCTAAAGATAAAGTGGTATCATACAAGGCCAAATAATATCTCTAAAAGTATAGCCGAAATCCGTCTAAGAGTAACCACTGTAAAAAAAATGACTATCTTAGCTTTAGACAATTTTCGAATTTAAATAGTGTTAACAGTGCCAAATATTACTTTAGTATAAGTGAACAGCTGGTACCGAAATACCAGGAACTAAGTTTATGTATACCCTCGGGGACTCAAACGGTCCACCAGCAGTGGCAACGACCTAGTGGTTATAAATATTATAAAACATAATACTAAAGTTATAATGCTCAAGACGATATCGTTTCTGTCAATTAGACTTCATCAGTTGAGCTCCAATTTGAAAAGTATATGTATTTTCTAAAGATAAAGTGGTATCATACAAGGCCAAATAATATCTCTAAAAGTATAGCCGAAATCCGTCTAAGAGTAACCACTGTAAAAAAAAATGACTATCTTAGCTTTAGACAATTTTCGAATTTAAATAGTGTTAACAGTGCCAAATATTACTTTAGTATAAGATGAACAGCTGGTACCGAAATACTAGGAACTAAGTTTATGTATACCCTCGGGGACTCAAACGGTCCACCAGCAGTGGCAACGACCTAGTGGTTATAAATATTATAAACATAATACTAAAGTTATAATGCTCAAGACGATCAGTTGAGCTCCAATTTGAAAAGTATATGTATTTTCTAAAGATAAAGTGGTATCATACAAGGCCAAATAATATCTCTAAAAGTATAGCCGAAATCCGTCTAAGAGTAACCACTGTAAAAAAAAATGACTATCTTAGCTTTAGACAATTTTCGAATTTAAATAGTGTTAACAGTGCCAAATATTACTTTAGTATAAGATGAACAGCTGGTACCGAAATACAGGAACTAAGTTTATGTATACCCTCGGGGACTCAAACGGTCCACCAGCAGTGGCAACGACCTAGTGGTTATAAATATTATAAACATTATACTAAAGTTATAATGCTCAAGACGATATCGTTTCTGTCAATTAGACTTCATCAGTTGAGCTCCAATTTGAAAGTATATGTATTTTCTAAAGATAAAGTGGTATCATACAAGGACAAATAATATCTCTAAAAGTATAGCCGAAATCCGTCTAAGAGTAACCACTGTAAAAAAAATGACTATCTTAGCTTTAGACAATTTTCGAATTTAAATAGTGTTAACAGTGCCAAATATTACTTTAGTATAAGATGACAGCTGGTACCGAAATACCAGGAACTAAGTTTATGTATACCCTCGGGGACTCAATCGGTCCACCAGCAGTGGCAACGACCTAGTGGTTATAAATATTATAAAACATAATACTAAAGTTATAATGCTCAAGACGATATCGTTTCTGTCAATTAGACTTCATCAGTTGAGCTCCAATTTGAAAAGTATATGTATTTTCTAAAGATAAAGTGGTATCATACAAGGCCAAATAATATCTCTAAAAGTATAGCCGAAATCCGTCTAAGAGTATCCATTGTAAAAAAAAAATGACTATCTTAGCTTTAGACAATTTTCGAATTTAAATAGTGTTAACAGTGCCAAATATTACTTTAGTATAAGATGACAGCTGGTACCGAAATACCAGGAACTAAGTTTATGTATACCCTCGGGGACTCAAACGGTCCACCAGCAGTGGCAACGACCTAGTGGTTATAAATATTATAAACATAATACTAAAGTTATAATGCTCAAGACGATATCGTTTCTGTCAATTAGACTTCATCAGTTGAGCTCCAATTTGAAAAGTATATGTATTTTCTAAAGGATAAAGTGGTATCATACAAGGCCAAATAATATCTCTAAAAGTATAGCCGAAATCCGTCTAAGAGTAACCACTGTAAAAAAAATGACTATCTTAGCTTTAGACAATTTTTCGAATTTAAATAGTGTTAACAGTGCCAAATATTACTTTAGTATAAGATGAACAGCTGGTACCGAAATACCAGGAACTAAGTTTATGTATACCCTCGGGGACTCAAACGGTCCACCAGCAGTGGCAACGACCTAGTGGTTATATATATTATAAACATAATACTAAAGTTATAATGCTCAAGACGATATCGTTTCTGTCAATTAGACTTCATCAGTTGAGCTCCAATTTGAAAAGTATATGTATTTTCTAAAGATAAAGTGGTATCATACAAGGCCAAATAATATCTCTAAAAGTATAGCCGAAATCCGTCTAAGAGTAACCACTGTAAAAAAAAATGACTATCTTAGCTTTAGACAATTTTTTCGAATTTAAATAGTGTTAACAGTGCCAAATATTACTTTAGTATAAGATGAACAGCTGGTACCGAAATACCAGGAACTAAGTTTATGTATACCCTCGGGGACTCAAACGGTCCACCAGCAGTGGCAACGACCTAGTGGTTATAAATATTATAAACATAATACTAAAGTTATAATGCTCAAGACGATATCGTTTCTGTCAATTAGACTTCATCAGTTGAGCTCCAATTTGAAATATGTATTTTCTAAAGATAAAGTGGTATCATACAAGGCCAAATAATATCTCTAAAAGTATAGCCGAAATCCGTCTAAGAGTAACCACTGTAAAAAAAATGACTATCTTAGCTTTAGACAATTTTCGAATTTAAATAGTGTTAACAGTGCCAAATATTACTTTAGTATAAGATGAACAGGTGGTACCGAAATACCAGGAACTAAGTTTATGTATACCCTCGGGGACTCAAACGGTCCACCAGCAGTGGCAACGACCTAGTGGTTATAAATATTATAAACATAATACTAAAGTTATAATGCTCAAGACGATATCGTTTCTGTCAATTAGACTTCATCAGTTGAGCTCCAATTTGAAAAGTATATGTATTTTCTAAAGATAAAGTGGTATCATACAAGGCCAAATAATATCTCTAAAAGTATAGCCGAAATCCGTCTAAGAGTAACCACTGTAAAAAAAAATGACTATCTTAGCTTTAGACAATTTTCGAATTTAAATAGTGTTAACAGTGCCAAATATTACTTTAGTATAAGATGAACAGCTGGTACCGAAATACAGGAACTAAGTTTATGTATACCCTCGGGGACTCAAACGGTCCACCAGCAGTGGCAACGACCTAGTGGTTATAAATATTATAAACATAATACTAAAGTTATAATGCTCAAGACGATATCGTTTCTGTCAATTAGACTTCATCAGTTGAGCTCCAATTTGAAAAGTATATGTATTTTCTAAAGATAAAGTGGTATCATACAAGGCCAAATAATATCTCTAAAAGTATAGCCGAAATCCGTCTAAGAGTAACCACTGTAAAATATCTTGAAATCAAATACATGTATATGTAAAAGAGTTAATTTGAAAATAACAAATTATGAACTTTATATCTATATTTGTATCAGTGCTGAGAAAATAACAAATGACATCTGTATATACTAATTTGTTAGTTAATGCTAATGGGACATATCAAAATCTTGATATACCGTCGTCATCTAGATTGAAACTGTTGAAATAGACAAACATTTCTTGTTTTATTAGCAAGAATCTTATCTACGCGTAATGTCGCGAGAAGTCTCAATCGAAAATATAAAATCTGCGTTTCAGTTAGGTATCAACCATTAAGAATATCAATATTGACAACAAATTGTTTCGGAACAAACTTTCAAGCAACTTAAAAATTTCCGATTTTAAATAAGGTGTGCTCTACAGTTTTAATTAAATTAATGTCAGAGAAACTTAAAGTGTGGAATGGTATGTTACATATGTTATTTTTTCATATAAAATGTATATGTATGTGTTCACACTGATGAGAAGCAGAGTATATTTAATTCGGAAAATGTACCTATATCTCACCTACGTTTATTTATGTGTATATCACCTTTCTCCCGGGATTAGTTTCGTATAAATTGTAGATTTTCTCGGTCCTATTTATTTTACCTAATTATTTCGCTTTGCATACTCATTATAGATAAATAAGAATACGTATACATTTGTAGCACTGTAATTAAAATGAAGAAGTACCAGGATATTCGAAACTCCAAGTCCATTAGAAAATGACAAATTGGATATATGATAACGGTCTCAACATGAAGAACAATTGCGAGTCACAAACATGGATGGGACTAAGTGTCCAGAAAGAGTCAGCGTCCCCTGTTACCATGCTGCAAATGTCGCAAATGTTTTATGAAAACCTCTCTAGTTCGGTGAAAAGTGCAAGCCCGAAAAATTGCATCAACACACTGCAGGATATAGCTTCAAAAGAAAAAAGAGCAGACGGTGAGACATTTTGTAATAATAAATTACACCAGATTGTAATATTTTATGTCAGAGATTCACATTTCACAGCAAGATAGAAAGTTAAATTACAATCAAAATGACCGAGTATACAAGTTGTATCAATCAAATCCAAGGGATATATGTATTGCTCTTAAGTGTGATATTAACCATTTCACCCTTGAGAATCTGAATGGTATGCTCTTTCTATTGTTTATGACCAGTCTATTGTGGCTTGTAGGGTTGGAAGGGTTAAGTATGCAAAATTCCAGAGAACGAAGGACACCCCCTTGCACTTAAGATAACTCTTGAAAATAAGAGAATATTTTTTATAACAGTTTATGATCTAAATAACTTCAACATGAAGGTCAATGCTTAGACATTGCTTTAGCTTCAACAAAAATTTGAACAGGCATAGTGAAGGTCCTCCAAATGTTTGAATTAGTGGTCACGTGCATATTACGATTAGGTCCAAGAAATACTACAATACAGTATCTATTTAATGCCTGAAAAACTATGTTTATGGGGTTGAAATCAAGATAAAAGAAGGTAATTTTTGTAGTTATTTTTTATTGTGTTAAAATGGTTTCAGAGTTGATTTAACAAAAATGTCACCAACGGCAGCTGCTTTGTTTCCTTTAAAGAAGTAAAATCATGTTTGATGAAAATAAAATGTGAAAAATCCAATTGCAAATAAAGATAACTTAAATGGGCATTACCTGTGTTAACCATTTACCATTATTTGGATTTTTTTAATATTATTACTTGTGCTTGATATACAATAACAACTAAGAGCTATATAATCTTGAGAAAATAATGCGACGACAAATTAGTCTTTACTCATACAAGACAAGTGTAATAATTATATAAAAGTTGTACAGCAGTTTTAAAAAGTAAAACTCTTAGGCACCTTCGTCACCCCCTTTCATAGATTTTTAGATCCACCAATGCGATACTTTCGAAGGAAAACCCGGTCATAATTTAGTGTCTAGAAGCTTCAAAACAAACTAGTAGGGCTTTTAAAACTACACAATTTCCAGGGAAGGATGCCCTTAGATTAGACTGAATTTCTGCGCTGATTTTAAGCGATTGTTTTGTAAAATAAGGCATGATTTTCGCCACCAAAATTCGCTTAAAATCTGGCCAGAAATTCCGCCAACCCCTAGACCTTTTTTCTGCGAAAATAACCCCTTTTGAACCCCTTTTGAAATTATCAATGTGACACCTAAGCATCATGTCGGACAAATATATTCAGCGAGGCTTGTATTCTATAACAATTTGGTATCATTGTGTGTCTAGATCTATATGAATATGTAAAACAAATGTTGAAAGCATATTTTACGAAATAGAATATACTTTTTTCCGAATTGTTCCGTTCCGACATGGTTCGAAATAATATCATTCACTTTCAACAGAGAATATGTCCTACTTAACTTCCGATTAATGAGTTTATCGCATAGGCGACCAAAGGAAAGGCCTGTCACTTATCTCCTTTACAAGAATGAACATTTGGTTTAATTTTCCCCTACTCAAATAACCTGAAACAGGATATCATTGAATGTTGTCAATGTAGATATTACGAAACCGGAGTTCACGTAGGTCACTTTTCTGTTGACGGCACTTGATCTGAGTACAAAATATTCCACAAAACTGAACGGATTGTGCAAACTGTCTAAAAATATAAACACACGAATGCTTGTTGTAAAACTTCATTTTATCATTATTCAAACTTGATTGAATTCCATTTAAACCAAAATATTTGACTTTAAAATGAAAAGTGAAAGCTCTTCGGTAAGCTTATTTTAATCGTAAGATAAGAAAAATGACTAAAGATTTATCTTACGATAAGTTTTTATCTTAAGAATAATCTTAATATTTTTTTGTTAAAAGGGCTGCTGGTTCCATTCCGTTTAGGATTTGCAATTGTTCTTTATGTATATCTAATGTGTCGTATTGTAATGCACTTGAAGGTTTTTTGTTGAGGTATTTCTAAATCCAAAATGTTAACATTTGTTTTGCATTCAAAACTAGGGTTCCCCTTTTCATATACGTTTGAATCTGTTTTAAAGTAGTTGTTCACAATTTCACATTTAGCATGTTCATTTGATACTACCCATTATATTACTGGATCACACAGTGTAGCAAAGATACCTTTTAATTTTTATCAATTATTATGTCAATATTTCTGTAAATCTTTCTCTAGCATTCTTTATTATATTATTTTGTTTCTGGGTCGTTCATACTTTGTTTAACTTTCCAATGTATATTTTCCTTTTTTATTTTTTTGTTTGATTTCATTTCTCAACTCGCTTGTCATCCAAGGTTTGCCATTTTCCTTTACAGTAATAATTTAACAGGGAGTGTGGTTTTCAAAAAATTGTAAAATTTTGTCATCGAAAAGTGAACATTTTTTCATCTAAATCATACGCATCATTTAACAGATTTTCCCACTTAGAAGCACCTATTTCTGTTCGCAAGCTTAAAAAATTAGCTTTATCATATTACCAGATTTCTCTTCGAAAGCGTTTACTTCTTTTGAAAATAGTACTGATCGGAACCAAAACAGCTCTGTGGTCACTTATACATTCTACCACCGGTATAACAATAGCAGATTCGACATTTACAGTGTCACTTACAATAAACGGATCAAGTAATTTTCGTGACACTTTAGTATTCCTAGTAGGGCTATCAACTACGTTAGTAAGATTATAGCTACGCAAAATATCAGAACGTTTTCCTGATTTTTCTAACATATCTATGTTTACATCATCTGCTAGAAGAACGTTAGGAGTTATATCAAAAGCAAGGTCTAGGGAGTGTCTTAGTCGTAACCATATTCTTGATCTCGACCTCACAGTTGGGGTTTTAAAAATATACATAATTTGTATTTGGTGTGGTCAATATTAAATTCAACCTAAATTATTTCATTTTTATTTGAATCAATATCTAGTCTGCGTTTAATATTAAGATTTATTGATGAATAAACTATGACATCGTCACGGAAAGGGTTTCCTATTTATCCTATGTATTTGTTGAACGTTGCCTATGGAAATGTCAGAGTTCTTTACTGAGGGATCAAGATTCGTTTCTGTAAGACATAGAATGTCTACGTCATCAGTGAAAGACTCAAGAAAGTATAATTTACGTCTTATACTTCTAATATTTAGGTGCATTATCTTAATACAGTTTTCGATCACTGAGGACAAGGTTGCTGATGTCGGATCAAAGGACAAAGACTCATGATCTGGGGTTGGACCAGGATATCTTTGTACGTCACCAGATATCATTAAAAAGAGAATAAGAACTAGAACTCTGTAATTTTGATTGCACACAGACTAAAGAACACTCGGGTACATTAAAAACAAAATAGACCTGTAGACAATATTTGCTGCGTGAAGAGCGGGGTGCAAATTGATTTTGAATGTATATGTTACGTTTCTGAGAGTAAATCTATTATAAAAAGTTCATATGGCGCATCTCCATAGATTCAAAGAATATCCCATCATGGCGGGTAATATTGATAGTTAAGAAAGGTATGGAGATTGAAATTATATTGATTTTTGTAGTAAAGTCTTGTAGTAGTTGATGTTATGAAGAAGATGTATCAGCGGATACGTAAGACAAAACTTCTGATGTTAAGAGGTGGAAGATATGGAAGAGTCGGGATGCGTAGGAGTGAGTGCTCAAAGTATGAAAGTCAGAACGTGCATTAAGGGTGGTGAAAAATAGCAATAAAATGTATGCTGAACGTATGACCATGCCGGTAGATCAGGAAAGTCGAGCACTGGGGTGGTTTAGGTTAAGAAAAAGAAAACAAAAAGGATATATGTCTTATTATTTGACTTCCAAAGGGTATAAGTCTAGGTGATTCCTTTAAAACTGGAGACATTGCCTTATTAAATGTTACTACGAAGATAATTGATCAGAACCAAAGGTTTGTTTATGATATATACTAATATCCCAGATCTATAAATTCTTGTTGATTATGAAAAAGAATATTTGATTTTCTGTCATAGATCTCGTTGCTTTTGGTTCTTTTTTTTTTTTTTGCTTCAGGGGTACTAGTAAAAACTATCAATCATGATATATCCTCGTTTATGTTGCAAGATGGTTATTTGTCAAAAGCTATTTATATTAGTAGAGGATTTAGACAAGACCGAATGTCAAAATGGCAAAATGATAAAAAACGAAAAATAATTATTAATGTTGTAAATGTTAACGAAGTATTTCTGAAATTAAAGTATTAAGATTGTTCCTTGCAGGTTGTTAATGATGATGGAAGAAAATGCTATACTCTTGATGTCTTAGTGAAAACTGACAGGGCAAGGAGAACAATCTTGTCCTGTACATTGCTGTCACATATATGGTTTTAATGCAGATAAAAATTTAAAAAAAGAAACTTAAATGCAATCATGTAGAAAGTAGACGTGCACAAGTATCGATTTTTAAATAAAACTTTGCAATAAGTGAAAATCATATTGTACATTGGAATTGATTGAGTCTGGGCAAATGTAAAATGGGACGAAACCGTTTGCAAGTGTAGTGGGGCGAAAATAAATTGAACGAAAATAACCCTGTGTATAGAATATAGAATAAGAAGAGACCAGTTAAGATCGCGCTGATTAGAGATGAACAATTTATTGATTTAAAGTCCAGTAAGATAAGAAAAGAGCACAAGCAGAGACATTTTCAAGGCCGTTTCATAGTTTAAACTAATACGTTTTTTACTGATGCAAACACATACTCGTAAAGAATTGGAGTCGTAAAACGAAATATTCTCCATGGAAATTAGAAAGGAAAAATTAAAATAGATATTTCTTTAAAAGCAATGAAACCGATATAGAATATCGCTTTATATAAAGAGAAAAAAAAATGCAAATACAGAAGAGAAAACGATAGTAAATGTAATTGATTTAGGCGATGTAGACAGATACAGACACCATGTCGTAACGTCATTAGTCGGAAATTGGGCACTTTTGCGAAATGTCATACTTAGTTATAACATTAACGTTTGTACTAAGATTGTGTTAAAGAGAAGAGGGAAGAATATGTCTGTCTGAATTTTATGACATACTATCCAAAATGAGTAATTGTGTCAGAAATTTTGTTGATAACTTGCTAGATAGATAATTCAAAAACACATTTTAGACACCCGAGAATTGACTGCCAGTAATGGTATACAAAATAATTCGGAGGCCAGATACATGTGAAAGGAAATGATACTGCATTTGCTCTAATGACAAAAAGTTGATAATTATCTATCTGCTATGTCTTTAGTATCTGGTTCATCTCATATAAGGTTTTATGTGATAAATAGTAAAACACTCAATATTCGCCTTTATCAAATGAAAATTGTTTTACTGTTTTTTCCGCATAACTATACTTCCTTTTGGCGCACATTTTCAGGTATTATGGGCAGAGAGATAAAGGGATGTAGATACAAAGATTTATACTATTTTCAGTTGCTAACTTTTGGACTGAATTAGCATATGGGTTCTACTGGTCAAGGGCCCGTAGTCGGACCAGCAGTCGGCTATGCTTTGATTTTGATTTTAGCGTGTACACAACAATATTTATTAACATTCTTTTGGTGAAAATGACCAACAGCAGATGATTGATCTTAAACAAATCTAAAACATCGTACCCTTATATAGCCGAAATAATGCAATAGCCGGCTACTGGTCCTCGATAAGTATTGCAAACTGAATATTTTTTGTTTAAGATGTGAATTATGGGTAATTATAATGAATAACACGACCCTAGTCACTGACCATGACAAAAGACTCAATCTTAAAGAAATCTTCATTTCCAAAACATTATTCATCGTACTTGTAATGAAATTTCATTAAATATACAGGTCATGACCGTGTGACCTCTTCTTGTAAGTGATTAAGTAGATGTTATTATTTTGCGTCACTGTGCCTCTTAATTGGCAGACCTGCTCCTCTATTCATACGAGGCAGACTTCATTCAAAAACTGCTGATTCAAAAGATGAAAAAGCTAGTGGTGTCCTTTAATTTGACATTTAGATAAATGACAATTTTCATACATATATCAATGTGATATATCCCAGAGAACTAGAAATTAAAGATACAACAGAATAAAGCACACACGTTTCATACTTAGACATTTTACTTACTACAGACACAGACGGGAAATTTGCAACTAAGCTATATGACAAACGTAACGATTTAACCTTTCCCATCGTAAATTTTCTGCATTTAAGACGTAATATCCCACAGTCATATATACGATCACAGTAGAATTTTGTCAATCACATTTCGGATAGCAAAGGCTGCCATTAACAATTTTACAAATGGTTATATCGACAATGAAAGTCTACTGAAAACATATGGTTAACATTTCCACCCACATGTTATGTATTTGAAAAAATACAATGGAACATTGCTGTTGAGACCATCTAAATTACTTACTTAAAATGATCTACAGTAAAACCCGCATATAACTGAGGGTCTGTACTCTTAATCTGATTAGCTAGATGGTCTCTGGATTGAGGGTCTGTACTCTTAATCTGATTAGCTAGATGGTCTCTAGATTGAGGGTCTGTACCTATGCTCCGAATAGCGAGGTGTTCTATTAAATGAGGATCTCTACTAATAAGTTATAATCTGAATAGCGAGGTGTTCTATTAAATGAGGATCTCTACTAATAAGTTATAATCTGAATAGCGAGGTGGTCTCCTAAGTGAGGGTCTGTACTTATAATTCGATTAACGAGGTAGCCTCATGAGTGAGGGGCTGTACCTTTGGTTTGATTAGCGAGGTGGTCTCTTGATTGAAGCTTTGTACCTATGATCTGATTAGTGAGGTGGTCTCTTGATTGAGGCTCTGTACTCATGATCCGAATAGCGAGGTGGCCTCTTGTTTGAGGGTCTGTACCTATAAGTTATAATATGAATAGCGAAGTGGTCTGTACTTAGAATCTGATTCACTAGGTGGTATCTTAAGTGAGGGTCTGTATCTACGATCTTTATTAACGATATTGTCTCTTAAGTGAGGTTTGTTACAACTGTACTATAGTCTCTTACGTGAGGGTTTGTACTTGCATTTTGGTTAACAGGATTGTCACTTAAGTAAGGGTTTGTATTTATAATCTGATTAGCGAGGTGGTCTCTTAAGTGAGGAATGTGTACTTACGATCTGATTAGCGAAGCGATTTCGTTAGTTAGGGTCTGTACTTATGATCTGATTAAGGTGGCCTCTTAACTGAGGGACTGTACTTATAATTTGATTAGCTAGGTGATCTATTGATTGAGGGTATGTTCTTATAACCCGATTAGCGAGGTGGTCTCACAAGTGAGGGTCTGTACGTATGATCTGATTAACGAGGTAGTCTCTTAAGTGAGGGTCTGTACTTATAATTTGATTTGCAAGGCGGTCTCTTATTGAGGGTCTGTACTTATAATCTGATTCGCTAGGTGGTCTCTTGATTGAAGGTCTGTACTTAAGATCTGATTAGCAAGGCGGTCTCTTATTGAGGGTCTGTACTTATAATCTGATTCGCTAGGTGGTCTCTTGATTGAAGGTCTGTACTTAAGATCTGATTAGCAAGGCGGTCTCTTTTTGAGGGTCTGTACTTATAATCTGATTCGCTAGGTGGTCTCTTGATTGAAGGTCTGTACTTAAGATCTGATTAGCAAGGCGGTCTCTTATTGAGGGTCTGTACTTATAATCTGATTCGCTAGGCGGTCTCTTGATTGATGGTCTGTACTTAAGATCTGATTAGTGAGGTGGTCTCTTGAATGAGGGTCTGTACTTATAATCTGATTAGGGAGGTGGTGTCCTTTTTGAGGGTCTGTACTTATAATCTGATTAGGGAGGTGGTGTCCTTTTTGAGGGTCTGTACTTATAATCTGATTAGGGAGGTGGTGTCCTTTTTGAGGGTCTGTACTTATAATCTGATTAGGGAGGTGGTGTCCTTTTTGAGGGTCTGTACTTATAATCTGATTAGGGAGGTGGTGTCCTTTTTGAGGGTCTGTACTTATAATCTGATTAGGGAGGTGGTGTCCTTTTTTGAGGGTCTGTACTTATAATCTGATTCGGGAGGTGGTGTCTTTTTTGAGGTCTGTACTTATAATTTGATTAGGGAGGTGGTGTCCTTTTTTAGGGTCTGTACTTATAATCTGATTAGGGAGGTGGTGTCCTTTTTGAGGGTCTGTACTTATAATCTGATTAGGGAGGTGGTGTCCTTTTTGAGGGTCTGTTCTTATAATCTGATTAGGGAGGTGGTGTCCTTTTTGAGGGTCTGTTCTTATAATCTGATTAGGGAGGTGGTGTCCTTTTTGAGGGTCTGTACTTAAGATCTGATTAGCGAGGTGGTCTTCCAGCGAGGAACTGCACTTATGATCTGATTAGCGAGCTGTTTTTTAACTGAGGGTCTGTAGTTATGAATATTTATTCAGACATTTTCAAGAGACTGAATATTTAAGGTTTAAATGTGAATGTATTTCAATGTTTCATCAAACTGATAGCTTTTCATGAAATCAGTTTACCATGAGCCTCGTAATAGCTTTGATGTTTGATGTTTGGCTTTTGTTTGTATGCAGATAAAAAGTAACGTAAAGGAAATCAATATATATATATATATATATATATATATATATATATATATATATATATATATATATATATATATATATATATTATATATATATATATACTTCTAGCTTATTGCTTTCCACTTGCACGAGTGATATCATTTACATGCATGTTCTCTAAAACATCGTGGAATCGTTCAGTGATCTTCAATATCACAAGAGATATCTAAAATGTCACGTTTTTTAGTTTTCTTGTGATAAAAGAGGCCGTTGGTTCCTTTTCGTCTTTTTCCGTCTATTTCATTTTTTGCCTATGATTATTACAATTATTAAAACGAAAATAGCTTCAGCAGCTAGGAAAATGGAAATTGACATCGAAATATCTTTATCTTAACTTACACCTACAGAACTGTTATAAGGAACAAACACACACATACTTACATATATAATTTTTTCTATAAGAGACCTGTCACATTCAAAGTTTATAATAATCGGGAAATTAGGAAATACCAAATATTTGAATCAAAGATAAGATTTAAACAGTTTAATGTAAAGTCACAAAAACACAAGATACTAATTATTCAGTTGTAAGTTAGACGAACTGTAATAGTCAAATGTGACGCCCAATGATAATAAGACCTACATGTCCGAAATTTGAAATCTATTTTACGTTGACCTATATCTTCCGTTGATTTTAGTTCTATTATTTTACGTCAGCTTCACAGTTCTTGGATACATATAAACTGTTGAGTTACCTGTTCAGTAGTAGTTATTATAGCGGCTATACCAATCATCACAAGGATTGTTTTCTTCACATATTTCATTCGTATTTAACTTCGGACTTTCGGTCAGCGTGCCAGGCGACATGTGTAATACATATTCTCTCACTTGAGACTGATTTGTCCGCGAATTTAGATTTCATCTCACACTGCAGGGTAAGATAAGCCCATTCCGGAAGTGCTGGATCTACTATTTAAAATATTGTTCTCTTCTGCATATGGGTGCAGTCGCTCAGTTTGAATGTGAGAGGAAAACAGTAAAACATCATTTTGAGGCAGGAATGGGGAAATCTCAATCATTGTTCACATAATTTTGTTATTCCATGACTCGGCAAGCCTCGTCATTGACAAACAAAATTGTATGCACTCGGATTGAAATTTCGACATCCCTCCCTCAAAGGCACCTGATCCTATTTCAGGACCTTCCGGAGGTCCTTGTCGGTCCAATGCGCTCCAGGTTTGAATCTCTTTTATCACCTTGACGGTTAATGTTTTGCTGTCTGTGCTTTACACACAAACACAAACACACACACACACACACACACACACACACATACATATATATATATATATATATATATATATATATATATATATATATATATATATCTACCGTTTACATAGATATATTGAAAACTTAAACACACTTGACAAATGCAACGCACTGAAATATATGAAGAGCGATTTTACAAGATTCCACAAGAGTTATCTATCTTTGGCCGTATGTATGTATGTCGCTGTGTCTGATTCTGGGATTATGATACTAATTTATTGGCACAGCGAAACCGATATGTCCAGATGTTCCGATTGAAAGGCAATATTGAAGACTTGCAACAAAACTAAAGCTCCAAACTCAAATATATTCTTTGATTTAATTTGTGCACAATCAGCAGAAGAGTCAATACATAGAGTGCACTACAATTTTTTAAAGACGCAATTGAGTGTTAAACATACAAATTAAATCAGCTGAAAATAACCCGAAAAACTTTTTGCTAGGAACTGAGGAATAATCTAGACTTCCTGACGAAATTAAACTTCAAACAAAAATTATTAAATAAATCTATTTATAATTCCTTATTTTTGTTCTTTTTTGATTTTCATTTTACAACGATGCAGTTGTTTAACTAAGTATTAAATGTTTATTATTTCATTCTGAATGAAAACGATTTCCTCTACTGAATGATCCAGTTCCCATACTAAATCAAAGTACTTGGCCCGCAGTTTTTACTCAATAATCAACCTCAACTTTTATTTCATTATTTTGACTATAAAGTAAAATTGAAGAAGTACCAATCAATAATCAAAACTCAAGTCCATTATAACACAACCAATTAGATGTGCAAATGGTCTCAACATGAAGAACAATTACGAATCCCAAATGGGATAAGCCCAGGTCTCCGGAAGGAGTCGGCGTCTTCTGCTGGCATGCCACACCCGTCGCAAATGTTCCATGGAAACCTTTCTAGTTCGATGAACGGGTCAAATTCGGTAAAAAGGTCAAGTTTGGTGATGACGTCAAGTTCGGTGTAAAGCATGATTGGTGAAACGGAGTAACTGTCTGTGGCCGTGATCCAGAATACTATCTAATATCTCTGAGATATCCCGTATCGACCATAAAACTTCTTAAGACTCAAAGCGTTCAATAACCTAACCTTGTGTAAGAAGTTTATTGGCTAGTCGTTTAGCTCTCAGGATAAAACATTCATAGGAAGAGCATTTTCTGGCATAACGTGTAAGTTGTGAAATGAAAACGCCATAGGCAGGAGAAAATGGAATATTACTACTTAGAAAGGGGAAGTTTGTGATATGGAAATTGAAATCGTTTCGTTTGGCACAGAGGGAGTTGACCGTCTTTTCCAATCGACAGGAGTAAATTTAGGTATTTATGTGTTGCTCTCTGTCGTCTCATTGATCTCTAGCTCAACAGGATGCATCTGGCCGAGGTAATTCTGAAATTCTGAATTATTTATGGACGGAACATTGTCGATATACCTGTAAGTAAAATTGAACCGAGATGCTAACTGTTTGTTTCCTTTGGAAAGCAGAGACTGTATAAATTCCGCTTCATATGAATACATATGAATGTCAGCCAAGAGAGGTGCACAATTGGTACCCATTAGAATGCCGACAATCTGTTGGAAAACTTTTCCCGTAAAAACCACGAAGATGTTGTCTACTAGAAACCCCAGCATCTTGATAATATCGTCTTCAGTGTACCTGTTATTGGAATCAGAGTGTTCCTTGACCTAACATCAAATATTTATATCTGCGATTTCCATTTTTGTATACAAAAGAGTTTTGTATAATAGATGTTAATCTGTTTTTGAGTTTTTGATGAGGGATTGTTGTGTAAAGGGTCGAAAAATCATTAGAAAAGACTTGATGCTTGTAATATGTACAAAGAATGATAACTTGAGTGCTTAAAATAAGAGTTGTATTTCTTTGTCTGTTGGCATGTCTGTTATATAATTGGGAATGTTCATTAAGTGATTTATGACTACTATATAGGACAATTTATATAGACTAATTATAATCATTATACTGGTATGTAGTTGTCGTGTGTGGAAGCTGTTATTAATTATAAGAGTTGTGGTGGTGTTAAAAATGGTGAATATCTGAAAATGAGGAATATTTGTTAATTGTGAAGTCTGGTAATGGCAAATGCTTGATAATGGCGAATATTTGAACATGTTTGATAATAGAGAATGTTCGAAAATGGTGGATGTTTAATAATGGCGAATGCTTGATAATGGCGAATATTTGATAATGGTGAATGTTTGAAAATGGTGTACATGATGATGTTAATGTTTGATAGTGGTAAATGTATGCCAGTGGCGAATGTTTGAAAATGGCGAATATTTGATAATTATGAACGTTTGATAATAGCTAATGTTTGATAATGGCGAATGTTTGATAATGGTGTGTGTGATAATGTTAATTGTCTGATAGCAGTAAATGTATGATAATGGCGAATGTTTGATAATGGCAAATGTTTGATAACTATGTGTGTAATGGCGACGGTTTGATAATGGTGAATGTATTGAATCTATTCCAATGGCTCTCTAGTGACAGTCAAATAATTAGGTGGAGCGTACCAGTTCGAACCCACAATATCTTACTAAAATTTATTGTTGCATTTCGATTATACAATACTATTTAAACGTTTTAAACAATAATTTTACTATTATTTGCATTGCTGAATATGTTTTTGTTCAGCAAAATTAAAATATATTAACTTATTTCTTTAAAAAACAAATTAGAGGTCCCGAGATTTATATACTCGCAGTAGCTTCCTTCAGATGAATAATGCATTTTGCATTGATAATACCACTTTCAACACAAAATGTATTCTTGCACAAAGTATCACAAATATGTGAAGTCTAAATAAATTATACCGTTGATGGCTTTTATTTTATAAGGAAATATTTCAAGATAATGCATTTGCAATCAGGCTGATGTTCAATGTTTTTCAGTTTGAAATGCAACTCATCTCTAAAACTTAATATAACGTAAATAATTGTTGACTTTCTCAGTAACTTTTTATACAGAATAGATAGATAGATAGATAGATAGATAGATAGATAGATAGATAGATGGATAGATAGATAGACATGTGTGAGGATGGTTGGATAGATAGATAGATGGATAGATAGATAAATAGATAGATAGATAGATAGATAAAAATCACAACGCCGAATTAAAGTCAGTTATATTAAGATCATCAAGGCAATATATACATTATATATATATATATATATATATATATATATATATATATATATATATCTATATATATATATATATATAATTATTTTTTTTTAGCAAACTAATGTATGCGGTGATTTCATTTTACCTGTATATACAAATCATCTCTGTCTTCCGAGGATTCAACGCAAGGATCAGCAGCGTGATGAAATAAATATTAAATATGTCAGTTAATTATTTCCAAGAAATTAAAGTTTCTTCTTTCTAGCAAATCTTGGATACTTCTTTGAATATTAACATCTGAATGTAACCACGAGAACTTATAATAAATCAAATAGATAAAAACAAAAGGAAGATGAGGAAAAACTCTACATCTTAAAGACTGGAATATTAATTACAAACGCCACTATATAATCATAATCTGTTGTATAAAACCTTGTATGTCAAAAGAGGTGAGATGACGAATTACATAGCTTTGTGACAGTAAATAAAACTGTAAACAAACTCAAAAATAATAATGTTTCGAAAAAATGGCAACACTTACAATACCATGTGACTTTGAGTTTTACTACAGTAGTTATGACAACGATGATTAAACGAGAAATATTAAGGGATCTCCGTGGCAGAGTGGTTTGGACATTGCGCTTTGATGACATCTTTCACCTCTACCCGGTCCGGATTGAATTGTCGATGAAAGCTGATTTTATGAAATAGTTTGCGAGTTTACTTGCAGAATGTTTGTGGTCTCTTCAGTGATACTTTGTTACCGGATTCTGTCCACCATTAAAAACTGACCGGCAAGCTTGGTTACATGATGTAGCGTGTTTTATAGTCCAGACAACTTTGTTATCAAATAGTCTCCTTACTCAGGCATTATTTTGTTAGACTTTACCAATTGTGACTGGTGTTTTCCTGGTAAATTTCATTTGAAGTTGACAGTAGATTCGCGACGGGTGTGACCGGTCAACAATGCTGACTCCCAAGTTTCCAGAGCTCCGTGTTTGTCCAATTTTAGCAGATTTGTAAATTGTATCCAGTACATCCCGAAGATTTAAATTTGGTTTCTGTTATTTTATATTAGAACAGTAGTCTGAAATAGCCGTAAGTTTATGTATTCTCCCTCGTCCCTGGTTTTGACGTTGACATCAATATGTAGTTTCTATTCTTATGTGGGTCTGGTAATTGTAACAACACCATCTCGAAGCATCCGAGACATCAGTTTGTACTGAGGTCGATAACTGTACTTTATGTTTCCGGAATGTAATTGTCATTAGATATGAACATCTACGGCTGGTAAACAACGCACGCGACAGTAAAGTGATAGAGCAAATGTCTCACAAGTGGAAGTTCCAGTGTTCGATCACCAGCATCGTGTCATACTTTGGACAATGAAAAGGTCATTCTTATTCCAATACAAAGCACTTAACTTATAATTTGCTGGTCAAGTTTTGTCGGATGATACATATAACCGACGGAAGATCTGATGTCATGGAAAGAGTTATACATTCAAGAAACATCGTTTTATTGTTGGCAGTCCATAACACAAGTTAAAAATTTATGAGCTATGTAACCAATAACTTGTAACATATACAAAATGAGTAAAAATTCTTGACAGAGGGTAAAACAAAAATGATATTAGTATTTTAACGTTAAATACTGTGAAAGTTCAGATACCAAGGTATTAATCTTCAGGATGTCCACGAGACAATATACAAATCTGGTGACTATTGGGGAAACAAAGATCTCTGGAAATCCAGAGGAAGGATCAGGTGCCACGGAGTAGTTATCATCCCATGTTGACTCTTTAGTGGATCTGTCATAATTGTCGATGTAAAAACTTGATACGTGTTGTTGTTGACTTTCATATATTTCATTCTCCAGAAGACCTGGGTAGACCAATATAGTATGTTGTTTCCTATCTCTGTTTGTGGTAGATATTGTATTGACATTTGTCATCTGATATCCCAACAGCACTCATTAATGATAGTCCAGTTGTGGTTACTATGTTTATTTGACTGAAATGTTGAGTTACTTATTCGAATATGGACGCGTGCGATGAACCATTATTGCAATAGCTGTTATTATATCAACCATTTACTTCGCGAAATGTTGACATTGAATGTTATTTTTTATATTCTTATGACATCAAAATTATCACCTTTTTATCATTACATCACGGGGGCATCCACGGCTGAGTTGTAAGAGCATCGCGCTTTGAACCATGAAGTCTCTCACATCTACTCAGCGCAGGTTTGAGTCCCACTGGAACCCAAACTGATTTTTGTGACAAAGTTTGCCAGTTACCTTGCGAAAGACCAGTGGTATCTTTACAGACTCGTTGCAACCGTGTTCTCTCCTCCACCAATATAAACTGGCCGCCACCATATAACTGAAAGATCGTTGAGTGTGGCGTGAAACAACATTCGAAATAAAAAAATATATATCAATTGGTCATTTGCTAAACATGCTCTAGAATATCGGAGAATTAGGGAAACACAGATTCTATGCGCAGTTGATACAGGGATATTACCAATTGAGATCAAGAAAACCTTTTTTTCTCTGGAAAACTTTTCAATGCCCTAGCTTAATTCAAAGATGATTTAAAAACGCTACAAAGGAGAGAATGTATGTCTACCTTTATTCTGAAGATGTACAGTGTTTCATACAATAACAGGAACCATATCGATTTTAAGTATATAAAACAGAAACTTTAGATTGTATAGAAAGGTATATTTCTTTTAATCAACAATAGTTTTACATCTATTTATTTCAGATACCTTGAATCACAACAGGATAAAATAAAGGGTGCGATGAGTTGCTATGGTTTGAGGTTTCGATGTCTTTAAAGTTGATTTATGACATGCAGAGATATTGAAATATAATTCGCAATCAATCTAAATCAGTTACAAACAATTGCCATCCTTGATGATAATGAAGTATAAATGTAGAAGTACCAATTGATAATCGAAACTCAAGTCCATTAGAATACGATACATTATATGTGTAAATGGTTTCAACATAAAGAACAATTGCAAATCCCAAACGGGATAGGATCAGGTGTTTGGAAGGAGTCAGCGTCCTCGGCCAACATGCCACACCCGTCGGAAATGTTAATGGAGTTGACTAGCAGTTTTCAGAGTGGTTGGAAATCCCCGTGATAATGAGGCATATTAGTTATGAGTAAGAACAACGCAATGCATTTTATAGTACTTTATAGTAATCATAGTACTCAAGCGGTTAATTGGCAAGTCCAATACAAAGAAACGATATAGTCACATTATCGTTCCAAATTATTTCTACCACTCTGAGAAAATTGGCATGTAGTCATCACTTACGCCATAATTTAGAAACATTTAATTGAAATTATGTATATAGCACTTACGTTATACAGTGATACATCCTAAAAGATACCTAAATATCATTAATTTTATTATAATCTCTACGATATGGTAGTTTGGAATACAAAACGAACCAAACGACATCTGGTTTCGTATTATGTCTCATAGCGTACTAAATGTGT
Organism: Atrina japonica; assembly: GCA_030159075.1. Classification (NCBI taxonomy): domain Eukaryota; kingdom Metazoa; phylum Mollusca; class Bivalvia; order Pterioida; family Pinnidae; genus Atrina; species Atrina japonica. Next base: position 644,792 of record BROG01000084.1, on the reverse strand, counting down.
ATGAATCTGATTAAAGTTTCGAGCATAAAGTTTAGAATATAAAAAGTTTCAGATACCAAGGTTTTAAATCATTAGAATGTCCAGGATATAGGTACAAATCTGGTAAAAATGGACAAACACGGACCTCTTGAAATAAATAGGCGGTATCAGGTTCCATTGAGGAGTAAGCATCCCTGTCGACCGGTCACACCCGCTGTGAGTCTACAGTCAATATAATTCTTTATATATATGTTTACGATTAGTTTTGATGATCTCACTCAGTGGTTAAATGTACCAGACTGACCAACAATTTTAGTCTGGATTATTTTTACTTAATGGTACGCTTAATTCCGTAGGGGGAAGTACTCTTCAGGAAGCTATTGAGAGTAAATACTTGGTAATGATACAAACATGTCAAAGTTATCACTTAATATACTTACACCGAATATAATGTGAAACACTTAAATAGTTGACATTGATCTGAAAATAGTTCAAATAGATTAGTACGAGCTAGGTGAATGTTGCCTTATTTATATTAAAATTATTTATAAATTCAAAATAGTAGTGACATATATAAGTTCAAATTCGTTAAGGTAAATTCCTGTTTTTAATTTATCGATTATAAATTCACAAATAAAGGCATAGACGCTTTAAACATTGGCAATGTTCTAAATCACAAAAAAGTTCAGTCCTGTATTCCGCCATATTTTAAACTGAAGACAACGCCTTGCATTTCATACAGCTATACACCTAGCATCGCATCCAAGCTATCCAATTACAAACATGTTTTGCAGTGCCTAGACATCAACCATCTTCTACAAAACACTGTCACATGTTCATGTGCTTCACCTCCTTTCAAATACAATACTATCGGGCATGTCATTACCGGTGACGTTTCTATTGTTGAAAATGAAAGCCTCAAAATTTTATTTTAAGGGGCCCTAAATACCAGGAAGCCCGTTCATTTAATTGGCGTCTGAATTTCAGTTTAGTTATGGATTCTGTCGAAGATTATGCCAGACGATGGGCCAAACATGAAGACGTAGAACCAGACACTTTGTCTGAATGGCTGAAAGCCATACGATGGTTGATAAAATCTCATATTCAAAAACTTAAAGGGACTATGAAAACACGTTTTCCCTCTGTTTTTAATGATCCAGAAGTAGTAACTGAACTGGATAGGTTACATGACCAATATGTACTGGTACCAGCAGACAAAGCCTCGAATAATATAGTTTTTATTTGTAAGGCACATTACTATTGTTTATTGTTTATTAGAAGAACTTGGGTTTAATACGAATTCTGGAAATCCTACATACACACGTAGCTCACTTTCAAAGGACGAGATTCTTCAAAATCACGTGTCCGTATTACGCTCATTTGATATACCTACAACGGATACCGATTTCGAGTTACCACATTAATACTGGATACCTAAACTTCATAAAACCCCATATAAGCAAAGATACATAACAGGATCCAGCAAATGTTCTACCAAAACTTTATCTTTACTCCTTACCAAGATATTGACAGCCATTAAGGAGAAACTTCAACAATACTGTACAGTTGCTTATTCCAGAAGCGGTGTAAATCAGATGTGGATACTTAAAAATTCTAAACAGCTTTTAGAAAATTTGAAGGCACACAATTTTTCTCGAATTCACAGTATCAAAACTTATGACTTCTCTACTCTTTACACTACTATTCCACATAAAAAATTAAAAGAAAGACTTTTCAGCATCATAGACAACTGCTTTTTCACTAAAGGTGGTACCTGAAAATTTAAATATCTAGTGATTGGCTATCAGGATACTTATTTTCGTCAAACACCACTCTGATTCTACACATAAATATACTGAAGTTGATATAAAAAACATGCTGGAATTTCTAATAGACAATATATTTGTAATGTTCGGAGACGTGGTCTTTCAACAAACTGTCGGCATTCCTATGGGAACAAATTGTGCTCCTTTATTGGCCGACCTGTTCCTTTATTCATACGAAGCAGACTTCATACAGAAACTGCTGAATCAAAAGAAGAAAAAGTTAACGGTGTCCTTTAATTTTGACATTTAGATATATCGACGACGTTTTGTCAATTAATAATGACAATTTTCATACATATGTCAATGCGATATATCCCAGCGAACTAGAAATTTAAAGATACAACAGAATCAAGCACACACGCTTCATACGTAGACATTTTACTTAATATAAACACAGACGGGAAATTAGCAACTAAGCTATACGATAAACGCGACGATTTCGGCTTTCCAATCGTAAATTTTCCACATTTAAGTAGTAATATCCCTCAGTCACCCGCATATGGAGTTTATATTTCACAAATGATCCCATATGCTAGGGCGTGCACAACATATGAAGATTTCATATACAGAGGTAAACTTCTCACTGACAAATTATTGACACAGGGATATTGAAAACCGCGTTTAATGTCAACGTTCCGCAAATTTTACGGTCGGTATAATAGTCTTGTTTGTGACTACTCTGTTTCACTAAGTGAAATGTTGAGTTGCCTTTTCGTTGGCGGTTGTTGAGACGTCTGTACCAATTGTGACGAGGATACACTCCTCACTTGTTTCATTGGACTTGACAGTGGACTCACGGCGGGTATGACCGGTCGACAGGGGATGCTTACTCCTCCATGACACCTGATCCCACCTCTTGGTTTCCAGAGGTCCGTGTTTGTCCATTTTTACCGGATTTGTATCTATGTCCTGGACATTCTATTGATTTATACTTTGGTATCTGAAATTTTTTATATTATAGTTTGGTTAAACACTCTTAGAAAAGTTTGATACCATTCCTGATCCTCAATGGAGTTGATTGAATAACTTTTACAAAAGAAATAGAAACATAATGTCTCTGAGCGTGCAAAATATTGGATGATTTCATTGAGATACAACATATCGAAGAGAACGATGGTATCACGGGTAACATAGCCCAATGTCACCAAATTTACTCAATACTCAAGCTCAATTTATTTCATTATTTTCACTAAATAATCGTTTGTAAAACCTTTGGGTTTGAATCATTAACAAACATATTATTATTTTTCATCATTTACATATAAATGTTTTAGTCACACATGATTTTTTGTGTAAATTGAAATAAATACTTACAAACTTTGAGTACGCATTCAAACAATTTATTATTATTTCTGAAGTTTTCTTCAAATGTGCAATAATTTTTGTATATACAATTGTTACAGAATGAATTTTGCGTCTTTTTGGCTTAAATTCATAAAACGTTCGGGGCCCAGATCTCGTTGGCAAACTAATATGAATTTGATAGCATTCATAAAAGAACATAATATATAATAAAATTTCGTGTATATTTCTATATTTATGAAGTACTGATACGAAATGTCTGTGTTTTGCCTCATGATATTTGAACTCTTCAGAGTAGAATGTTTTACTATCACTTTCCATAAATAGCTTTAAAATATGTCTTTTTTTAAAAAATAACTATAATATCAATTCCAAACAACCTCAAAATGCAATTCAATAATTATCAATTTACATTCAAATTCATTGGTTATATATTTATTACTAAATATTGTTTACTACATTTTTAAATCCTTTGCTTTCTCATTTACCTAAGGAGGTACGCCATTAATATACATTAAAGTGCAATAGATATGTGCCTATGATACATACTTAGCATAGGATATGAGTGGTCTGGTCACACATGATAAGGGACCTCTTTCATAGAGGAATATTTCTTTACTTGACCGCTGTCAGAGGACACCTAAAGGGTTCAGAACAACATAGGACAAAACGAGACGGTAAAATTAATATCTAATTTCTCTTTAAAACGAAAAATTCAAAACAAAAGCAACAGGTGGTTACATAAAGAGTGCAATTTATCTTGGAGTTTCATTTCGTGGTGACGGTTCTGAAAATAGAATGATTATAACAATTTATGGGTATTACCTTAATGTATATAAATAGAAATGTCTTGATGTTGTAAAACTTTATGATAATTTCCTTTGAACTTGAGCTTTGCACACTTTCATTTCTAAAAGAGGAAGTAGAGCTTTGACATAACAACTGCACGCCTACTGGTATATGCATAACTGTAGATATATTCACAGCTCGAGTATTTGTATCACAAATGAAATGTACTAGTGTTTATTTCCTAATGTCGCCGCCAAGATAAAAGTTTACATACCATTCAAATTAATAATTATCTCAGTCATTTTTGTAATTTGTTACATTTCCTTTTGTGTGGTAACTATAAGTGTGAAAGTTATAAGTTGCGTGAGAAAACATATCAATGTTGATATATGATATATCATTTCGGAGTATATCGACTTCTTAAAGAGGTCTAAATACATTGTTAATGGATAAATGCTATGCATAGGGGGCCTACTTCGTGTGACACGAGATTTTCAGCCGTCTTATACGGACCCGTCGGATGAAAATTAAGAAAAACGACGAACACAAGACCGATTCTCTCTCTCTCTCTGTGTGTGTGTGTGTGTCTCTCTCTCTCTCTCTCTCTCTCTCTCTCTCTCTCTCTCTCTCTCTCTCTCTCTCTCTCTCTCTCTCTCTCTCTCTCTCTCTCTCTCTCTCTCTCTCTCTCTCTCTCTCTCTCTCTCTCTCTCTCTCTCTCTCTCTCTCTCTCTCTCTCTCTCTCTCTCTCTCTCTCTGTCTCTCTGTCTCTCTCTCTGTCTCTCTGTCTCTCTTCTCTCTCTGTCTCTCTCTCTCTCTCTCTGTCTCTCTCTCTCTCTCTCTCTCTCTCTCTCTCTCTCTCTCTCTCTCTCTCTCTCTCTCTCTCTCTCTCTCTCTCTCTCTCTCTCTCTCTCTCTCTGAAAGCACTTTGGGCAGTAAATACCATACTAAAATTATAGATTCTCTATTCTTTTTGTTTTATCATATTAAACTCTTTTATCTATACAATGAATTAGGAGAAAAATATTGGAATGAATGATTAATACATATGTATATCGTTTTGGTGTTAATGGAAATGACAGATCTTCAGTAGATGAACATTTAATTTTTATATAAAAATGTTTATATTTGCATTTCAAAATATCAAGACACAACATACTTGCAGGGTATGCGTTTTAGTTTCTTAATTTTCATACAATCTCTTAATCAAGAAAATTTTTACAAATGGTTTTTGAACACAACACCTAGTAACCATTTACTGAGAAAAAATTCTATAATTCAAATACTGTGGGCTACATTTCTTTGCAAAAAAAGGTACAGGATTCCTATTTAAAGGTATTGGTATAATTGAAAATAACATGTGTGCTGTTTTCACAAAACGAAAACTAGAATTAAAACGTGGCCATTGCCTTGTGATATTTGCACATAAGGCTGACATTTCTGTATGTGAGAAAACAACACACACATGTTGTTTTCAATTATACTAATACCTGTATTTCTTTTCAAATAATGACACAAAAATGAAAAAACCAAGTATATGTTCATCCGAAAACCAGGATGGTCGACATTTTTGTATTTATATATACACAAGGCATATGTAGATCCACGTTACTATGCTATGTGTTCTAGAATAAAGTCAAAATGTCAAATGTCAAACCTTTATTGAAATCAGTATATTTTTACAAGGTCATTACAAAGTATAAAACAAGTTCATGTATTTGATCGTATCTATCGGTTGTCCAAATTAAGAAAGGGACCGGGAGCAACTTGAATGTCCTTGAGTGATTCATTGTCTTACACCAAATAATATTTGGTATTTGATAATTTTATTACGCAATAATATAGAAGTCACATATACCAAAATACTAATGTTAAGGAGGTTCAGGAGAAAACACAGTAATCTGGTGAACATTAGACAAACACGAACCGCTTAAAATACAGAAGTAAGATCAGGTGCCGTGGAGTAAACAATCCCTGCTGACCGGTAACACCTGTGTTAAAATTATTATAAATCATTCAACAACTGCTATCGGACAGGTAAACAAACATCTCATTTCGTGAAACAGTAATTGCAACAAGATCGTTATACCGATCGTAAAATTTGCGAAATGTTTACATTTTAACGCTATTCCTGATATTCTTGTGAAAACTGCATATCATTATGTAGTTTGACTCTGTATATTGATTGTTCTTGTGCTGAACAGGCTCTGGCATATCGGATGATATGGAATATTACAACTTATATGTGAAACGCTGATCATAGGAAAATCATTATGTTTGTCGAACTGTATATAGTAAATAAATGTACAAGTAGGAAACGTAAGTGCTTAATTTTGTGTTGGCTTTAATTTTCAGTTCGTTTGAGATATATAGCATTCACATAATTATGTACGTCTTTATTAATTATTGTTATTATTAATATAATTTAAAGTTTTTACTTGTTAATTTGATTTATTACAGAATAATAATTATTATTTCTCTGCTCTTGTTGATAGCACCTAATAACAGTTAATGAATTAATCTGCATGTCACATTGTCTCCAGATACTATATGAAGCTATGTCGAAAGTATCAATTCGTTTTTCTTTGTTTAATTCTATGTTTCAATCTGCTCAGAAAAATGTCAACGGTTTCATTGCAACATAGGTTGTAATGGCAAAGGTGCAGGAATTACAAATGTGATCGAGTTCAATGCTTAACAATACAAACAACTCTAAGTCTTCATCACCACCAACCAACAATATATTCTCCATGACCAGAAGCTAACAATTTATTTGCTATGGCCAGTAACTAACGATATGACCAAAACCGAACAATATATTTTCCATGGCTGGTAGCTAACGATATGATCAAAAGCTAACAACATATTCTCAATGGTCAGAAGCTAACGATATGATGAAAAGCTAACAATATATTATCCATGGCCAGTAGCTAGCGATATGACCAAAAGCTAACGATATATTGGCCAGTAGTTAACGATATGATGAAAAGCTTACAATACATTCTCCATGGCCAGTAGTTAACGATATGACGAAAAGCTAACGATATATTCTCCATATCCAGTAGCTAACGATGTGATGAAAAGCTAACAATATTTTCTCCAGGGGGTCTTTTTAAGCCTAGTACTACTGATCATATCTATATTAAATAGACAAAATAGAATGTCATTTTCTTAATTCCTATACCCAGTATATCATCCTCATATACCATTTTTGATCAAACAAATGCAAATTAGGTCCTTGCAAAACTTGTGATTACAAGAAGGCTCATCCGAGATCAACTATGAGCAGACTGATTAATTGTAATCACCCAGTGGATGACTGATCCATACACAGAACCAGAGAAAGAAACATATTGTTATTGACAAAAAAACAGACACATGAAATCCGAGAGACCGATCGTAATTGATACCTTTCAAACAAGAATTTATGCTATCACAAATACTGTATTTTTGTTTATCAGTCTCGCTGTATTATTTTTATTTTTATGATAAAGCCTGAAAAATATCTGCGTATAAATGAGAGACATAATGAAGCTTTATACCACAAGTATACAAGATATACTTGTTGAAATTGTCTAACAATGTTTTACAGTCGCTGAATTCAATTCAATGCACACATGGTTCGTTGTATTTTGACTCAATATATGCACACATTCTATTCATTTAATATAAAGACTTTTTTCTTTTTTATTACAGGAGTGTGTACAAATATTGATGAGATTCAAACATCTCATTATTCTGCTACGTAAGTAAATCAAACTGTCTTTTGTCTTTCTTGTCGGTATAAAATAAAAGACTGTGGTTGAGCTTTCATATATTCTCTTACTTAAGTAAAATGGTAACTTGGAAAGATGATCGTAGTACAACATTTTCAAATTAGAATTATATGCCTTTAATAAGGAGTGTTAACCAATGAAGTGAAAAAAATCATGAAATTTTACAAAGGTTTTAATACATGAATGTAATTTCAATAAAGGAATAGTCCGGAATTTTCTATGATCCAATGATTTTTTGAATGGAATATCTGTCATCACAAATTAATGAGTGTAATCATTAAATATTCAAAGGGAATAAAATTACCAGAGTTGTGTTTGAGTGAGTTCTGTCTTAATGTAGAAAGGTTTTCTACACTTTTACATGGATGAAGGATGGCCTATGTGGCATTGCGTCACATCATACAAACACGGTAATGGGCAGATGTTATGCTTATCAATATATACAAAGAGAAAGCTTTGAGTAGATAATCTAAATGTTTACACCCAGATAAAAGTTGTAATATTTTAGAGTTTTAGTTTGTGAATATTTCACAGTATTTATGTACAATTATCATTATTTCATTAGATTGACAGTGAGACCAAGTTGTTGTAACACCGTACTTTAAAGGGGCATTATCTGTGTTTACCCCCCCCCCTCCCCCGTATAAAAATCGCCTTTTCTACTTTGATCACTTGACAAATAAGAGTTATACACAGGCATTAAATATCTTTTATTCCTTCATATTTATGAAAATAAAGTAAGGTCCAAAGTAGTTTTCACATACAAATAGTTAGGTTGAGTGAATAAATTGCAAATGGGAAAGTGCCAGACTTAGATTTCGCAAACAATTTTCACATATTATATAGGAATTTATGATTTTTTATGCCTGTTGTATATCTCTTTTTTATCTAACTTAGTTGTAAAAAGGAAATAATTGGGAAAAAACACTTAATGCCCCTTTAAAGCACGCCGTCGTTCACGCCTTCACAGCACAAGTCCGAGCCTTAATTGTTTATATAGGAATAATTGTTTGACAATTTGCTCGTGGGTACTCCCGGTTTTATCTATGGTATATTGTAATAAGTTTCATTTTTCTTATAACTAAAACGTGTCCGCTTTCACTTAAATGGCAATGTTAAGAGTATAGTAAACGCAAGTTAAATGAATTAGACTGGTATATCAATTATATAATTTTATATATTTATATAGTCATTTATCTATTAATTTAATCGCTCATTATATTGCTCCAGTAGTAGAGCGTCCGACTCCCAAGAGCAAAGTCCCGGGTTCAAACACCGGTTCTGGGATAACTGCTCCTTCGCCAAGTTCTCGGCATACAAAGTGAAAGTCACGGGTCTCCGGATTAGACTTTAATTAAACTGAGGTACTTTGTCACGGCAGCATTATAGAATTGGTGTCAGTTCATAGCACATGTCAAAATTTGTGGCACTTTACGTATGTGAGATCTCTGTGTGAACTAAAATGTCTTAGAGAGATGTAAAACAATATGATCAAACAAACAAAAACAGAAATCATATATATTTATCTAATTTACATATTTATATATCATTAATAGTACTCATGCATCTTTTATTCATTTTTAATTTATATATGCATGCATGAAATGTAATTCTCTTTTCACAATAGATTTAAATATGTTACTAATATTTAGTTGCGTCAGATTCTAAAACGATAGAAGTACAATTATTGAATAAACTATATATATTCAAATTTTTTGAATAATACTTACTAATCAATTTGGGTCTAGGTGATGTCACCTTAACAAAATTACGCAAATTTGATGTTTAATGTAAGATTAAATTGTTATCTTGTAGCATAAAAAGGATGATAAATTGTGATTAAATCAAAATCATAAGTCTACATTTTCCACTATTATATACTATTGCATAATATCAGTAAATTAAGTATATGGGTTTTGGTATTACTGGAAAGGCTCTTGTTATTTGTTCTAGACAATATCACCACAAGTACACCCTACTAAGCGATTATTATCGAATTTTCAAACAATGGATTATATGCTAAATATATAAATATCAACATGCTCAACTATTGTTAAGCAATTCCGTCTACCATTTGATTATTGAATTTGATTATCTTTATAGAAGAGCAGAATCATTTCATTTGATTGGTCAGGTTTTCAAATGATTTACGTTCGATTGGTTAAGAACGTATCCAATATAGATACTGGGAGAAAACTTCCTCCAAATCCTATAGATACTCATTGTTTCCCGGCTTAATCCGCATTTCCTCCCATATGTTGTCCAAGATTAAACTCGGCAAATCTTTCCGCCATTGATAGCTTGCAAACGATACTTACCTACTTACTTCCGACTTTGATGAACGAGTGCAAAAACTACAAACATCTTTTCAAACGAATCAAACAATGTACAGAAACCTTTTTGTCTAGTTTTAAGCTCAAACAATAAAGTACACACAAGTTCCCAAAGGTCTCAAAATCTGCTGTGGTCCTGTTATTTTAAAACGTTGATAAAAATTTTGGGTGTCGACGTCCATGGTTTATTGTTTACTGACCTTTAAATGAAAGTCAGCACACATCGTGTTACTGATTGGACATATTTCTTCTTAGTGTTACACAGATATTTTATCATTTTGGTTGTTCTTTACCCCTTTTTATTAATATGTTCTAGCCATGAGTAGAAAATTGTAGGTGACGTTGAATAATATTTTAATAAATTAAACTATCCAGCAGTTATATGCAAGTATTTTACGATTTATTGATAGTAATATCGCGGGTAAACATGAAAAAGCAAGGAATAAGGGTTAATATATGATATATTAGAAATTCAAGAGAAGTGAATCCGTGATAAAATAGTGAATGGGACATCCCCTGTTGACTGGTCACTTTGGCCGTGATTTCGGGGACAAGACTCAATGTTCATCAATGAGTTATAATCCACTTGTCCGTTACGAGTCCTTTTTATCCCGTCAGACAAATGTGAGTATTTCCGTACCTGTCCGAGCCGGGGGACAAATTAATTATCGCCAGATAAAACATAAATCCATGACGTACCTAAGCCAAGAAATACAATTGCTAAAATCAGGCTTTTTCAATCACTTTTCTCAAAATTTATTTAAATCCAATTATATGTCCGCGGTGTGTTATTAAAGAAACTGTACGTTTTACGTATTGTAATCATGTATTCTGTTTTGGTCAATTTAGTCAGACAAATTTCCACTTTCTCTACATGGCAATTGTTTAATGGGACAATAGCTGTGTTTCTTTAAAATTATTTCGATTTTTTCATACTTGAATTGACGTGAAAGTAAGATATATAACAGACATAAATTCTTATATTCCTATATATTTTGTGAAAATAAGGTCAGATGCAGTGTCGTATGCATATACAAATAGTACTGACGAATTAATCATTTGCAAACGAACTGACAAACTGGAGCACACAAAGCTAATGCCCCCTTAAGGGTGCGATACCGTTGTCCTAACCTATGCAACAACCATGGAATACGTAACTCGTCTTCTCGGACAATGAGATATGTTTATGCCAACCGTGGTCATTTTTCGACCACTGAAACAAAAGAGATGAATCACAAAATGATAAACAATGACAGACTTTGGTCTATAGATAACAAAATTAACAAAGTTTAAGTTGTTTATGTATCTTTGACACCCTGATGATAGTCATATTTCATTTGAAGTTCACTCACTGCAAGTATGACCGGTCAACAATGGATGCTTACTCCTCTATGCAACTAGATCCCACCTCAGGATTTCTAGAGGTCTTTTTGTCCAATATCACTAGATTTGTATATGTATCCTGGACACCCTGAACATTTATACTTTGGTGTCTGAGATATTTAAATTGTGGGATACCATCATGGGGTCAATCCTAAAGTATAAAAGTGATAAATCATGCCTTGTATGTGTATTTAAATTAGCGCAGTCATATTGTAGCGCTCTGAGGGGTGTTTAAACTTATTAGCGCAAATTTGAATTCGCGCAATTAATTTTATCAGTTTTGTCGTGTATGCAGAATAACAATACAATTTTAGCGCTGCACTTGAATTAACTCAATGACTTGAGCACGAAAAGCAATTATATTAGAATACCGCAAAAAAGTACACGTACAGTACTATTTTAAAGAAGCTTTCTCTTCGTATTCAAATATACTTTTCACTTTTTTCATTGCCGTGTCATTACAGTAATTAGCTGATTTAAGTTTGGAAATGCTTTAGAACTTTGGTACACATATTGATGTTTTAGTAGATAGTAGATCGTTTAAAGGTGACAAAGCAAAATTCGTTACACATTAAATAAACGATTAAATATGTTCCCATAAAAATAGTATTTTATACAATCAAGATGCAATACACCTCTTGACTATTTCTGTTATTTTTTCTAACTTGGTGATATACTTCTAACCTTGTTAGAAACCTTAGAAATATCTTTATCCAACCAGTCGCGTGCAGTGTTGAATTGATATTTGTTTTTAACAAGAAAGAGTATATTTATGCATTGCAGGTGTTGAAAAAGAAACGTGTCATATTATTCACTGGTATTAAATACTATAAAGTCTAGAATTTTTCCTACAGTTAAATTTTGTTGTAATTTGTTGAATATTTTGTAAAGTTAATAGGTTTTTTTAAAATGAAGTTCATAGTATAAAAGAAAAGATACATCTCATTTAAAAGGAACTCTCATTTTATCCCTATTAAAATGTATTTATTTATCTATTTAAATTCATTTGCAAGTACATTTGTCAGTTAATTTAACAACACTTTATCACGATTTATACAAAAATGTAGACAGAATTTCAGTTATTTTAATGTTTTGGAGTAAAACCTTGCAGTTTCAATATGATTCATGTATATCTATTTTATCTTACGAGGTTAAACGCTAGTATATTGTTACATCGAACAGGGGAACTCCGAAATAAAAAAGAGAGTTTTTCTTTTCTTAAATGATATTCGAATGTAATTGCAGCGAGAATTCAGATTCCCCCGAGGTGTATAATAAGTAGCAGTATTAACGACGTAGTCTTAGATGCGTTCGTTGCCAGAAACTCGTGACATTCTATCATAAAATGATTCGATTTATTGCAGAAATTAATAAATTGCATTGGTTTTTTAAAAGCTTGACCTCTTAAGAAGCACGACTGAGAAGAAGAAATTACCGTCTAAGTCACGGTAGAAGTAAAGCGTTGCCTTCAGTTCATAGCATAGGTAAAAGTTTGTGACACTTCATCTAAAAATTGTGAAATTCCCCTATACGTGAACAATTATTGACGGGATCCAATAAAATCGAATATACAAGTTAATACGGAAATAAAAACAATGGACCCGATACACGAAATTTTGTTCGGTGCATTAAGATTTTCATTCTTATACTAAAGTAATATTTGACACTGATAACACCATTCAAATTATAAATTCTTTTAAAGCTTTAAATCATTACAGTGATTACTCTTAGACGGATTTTACTATTCATTTAGATTCATAATTTGACCTTGTATGATATCACTTTCTCTTAAGATAATATTCATCTTTTACAAATTGGAACTCAAAGGATGAAGTCTTATTGACAGAAACGACCATGTTGAGCATTATAACGTTGGTACTTTGTTTATGATATTTACTCATGTTATGAAATACAAAAAAATCTTTATTACATTTTTGATAGTGAAATATATCTATCTATATATCTAGGATTTATCTATTAAATAAATTTGTTGTGAAAAATTACATTCAATGCAAAACATACGTAAAATGTGTTATTCTCACTCGCCAAATCAAAATACTTTTCAAAATTTATCACTACTTTTTACGTTTTATGAGAATTTTTTGATAAAAAATTCCACTCGTGTTAAAAATTATTCTTCTGCCTCACGGAATAAAATAAAGTGTTATTCAACAAACATTGGCAAATATCCTCTATTTATTTTAAACTTATTATATTGAGTCATTTCATGTTATCAATTGAAACTAACATAGTGATTTTCTGTCTATCTCCGTTTTTAATATATTTCACTCCTTTCCTTTTTTATGCAAGACAAGTTGGTACATATTTTTATTTCGGGAAACAAAATAACTTTTCATATCAAATCAGGAATTATGTAACAGAAATTATGTATATCATATCTTTTAGATATAGAGAAGTTGTGATAGAACACATTGTAGAATATTTAAATTAAAAAGTTAAATACGACGATATCTCAAACACCTTCATGTGACTAGCACAAAACACTGAAAAATTTTAATTCTTATTACATTTATTTATTGATGGTTCGAGATTAGCACCAAGTATAAATATGTGGGAGGGTTAACAAAATTTGCAAAATATTGAGATATATATAGATATAAAAATGAATAATATTTCAAATTATCAAATATATTTAAGTTTTCTTTGAAATAAAGAAACTAGTATTTCAAGTTTGATTTTTGTAGATGCACGTCTTTTCCTTGTTGTATCAACTGACTGATAATTCACCTGTATCCCTACTGCACTGTATCAACAAAATAATACCATTGAATTGACTTTGTAAAAAGAGTACAACCTGAACTTATCTGAATAAATAAATGGCAAAAAAGTAGTCTAACATCAAATTCATATTACATTTAATGTGTGTGTGTGTGTGTGTGTGTGTGTGTGTGTGTGTGTGTGTGTGTGTGTGTGTGTGTGTGTGTGTGTGTGTGTGTGTGTGTGTCATTCCATCTCTAACCGGTCTTTCAAATTTATTGATATTTTCTGTTTCGGTATCACTCTACATTCAAGGAGAGAGAGAGAGAGAGAGAGAGAGAGAGAGAGAGAGAGAGAGAGAGAGAGAGAGAGAGAGAGAGAGAGAGAGAGAGAGAGAGAGAGAGAGAGAGAGAGACACACACACACACACACACAGAGACAGAGAGAGAGACACAGAGAGAGATACACAGAGAGAGAGAGACCAAACCAAAGTCATTACAAATATGACTGCGCATGGCTACCCCTCAATCTTTATTCAGTGCAGTTATTTTTGCAAGATCAATTTAACGACGTGTTCAGTGAGGAAAAAGAAAAGACTAATTAAGTCGAAAAAATTACTAAGTATACCCTGCTATTTCATGCTCTTTGGCTATACTTTTGATTGCTGTGTCTAGGTGACACTGTTAACTATTACCAGCTTTTGAACTAGTATTTAACTTGGTATCAACAGATGCAATCTCATCCTTTAAAGAAACATGAAAGAATTATGACGATAACCTCTTAACATATTCTTTTGCTTGTTAGCATCCATTCAATTATATGCGTTTAATACTGTCTGGACAGACAAACTATATTTTCAATTGTACGAAAAAACATGACACTGTCTGACACGACGTTACGAGGGATCTTATTCAAATCTTGTTTGAAGGTTCTAACGTGTTTTTGATATTTCACATACTATCTAGCGGTTTCATTATCAAATATATATCAATCTGTAATTTGTCGAGATAAAATTCAAAAGTTTCATAAAGACGTTATTGGTCTAATTTAATTTAAAGACCATCAATGCATGTAAAACCGAATACTACATTTCAAATCATTCTTCTAGCTGTAGGCCAACATTTTAATTCCCAAGTTTACATTGTGCATTCAGTTTCTGTGTAAGTTGTATATATCCTTTCCTTGGTAAAAGTAATGAACCGGCAGTTGGAGGAAAAAGTAAAACTTACAGAAAATGCCATTATAACAGCAATTACGCTATTCAGTGATAACCCGTCATCCAAAAGAATAAGTCCATATGCGCAGGATATAATACTTGTAATTACAAAATTATACGTTGTGATGTGACACGAGTACATTTTTATTGTTATTAAATTGTAATCTTAGTTCACACGAAAGTCTATCTCTTTCAGTGACAAGTTATCATCCTCAATAATTCCCTGTACTTAGATCGCGAATTTTTAGTTACATCAGAAAATACTTCAAAAAAATAGCATTATGGTGAGTTATTTTCTTGTCTCAAAAATTTAAAATATCATGCAGAGTTGTTAAGTTCACAACTTTTCTTGAAAGATTATCATTCTCATAGGCTATTATTTAGATTTGTAATGCATTTTTATCATCATATCATTATCACGATTTTTGTTATTGATATCTTTATTCTTATCATTCTTATTCTTATTTAAATTATCATCATTATTACATTTATTATTATGATAATTATGAGAATAATTATGTTTATCAGCATTTTGGACCATTTTTATTATTATTATTATTATTATTATTATTATTATTATTATTATTATTACTATTATCATTATTATTATTATTATCATTGTGATAAATATTAACATAACAATTTCCATGTGTATTGATAATTGCATTGTATTACAAAATAATTAGACCAAACTGACAAATATTAAGCTAAATATTAAGCTTTTCTAAGTTTTATTTATGAAAATTTGATGTATGGCTATATCCTATTGTGCCAAGAAGAACGTTGAAAAAACAAAATTAGATATCATGAAAAATCACGAAAAATCTACAATTTTTGTTCTTTTGTGGAATAAAAAAATGAAATTATGTTGATAAAACAGTGAATACAATTATAGATGATATGGGAAGGGAAATATCAGACCAAAAAGAAATCCTAAAAGAAATTAAATCCTATTATGGAGAACTTTATAGCTGTAAAGATCATTCACTAGTAGATACCGATACTACACAATTACTTGCCGACACAGATATTCCAAAACATACGGAACAACATAGAACAAAATTAGAAGTAGACATATCAAAAACTAAAATATTAAAAGTCCTGAAGAATCAGAAAAATGAAAAATCTCCCGGCACAGATGGATTAACGGCCGAATTTTATAAGTTCTTCTGGGTAGATATATGAGATTTTATTTATAGGTCATTTTTAACAAGTTTACAGAAAAGAGAATTATCAAATACACAAAATTAATTCTAATATTACCAAAAGAAAATAAACCAAAAGATTTTTTTAAAAACTACTGGCCTATATTATTACTGAATGTTAGTTATAAACTGTTATCCGGGGTGTCTGCAAATACTAGATTAAAAACGGTCTTAGACTCTCTAATACATGGAAATCAACGGGGCTTTCAAGCGAGGAGATTTATAGCTGTAAACATTGGGTTACTTTACAACATTCTGTTTGCCTCTAATGTCAAAAATACTAAGGATTTTTATTACTTATAGACTTTAAATAGGCATTTGATTCCATTTCAAGGAAATGTATTTCAGTTGCTTCAATTTGAAACAAATTTATCAGGTGGATGAAAATATTTTTAATGATATTAAATTATATGTCATTCAAAACTGACATTTTTCTGATTCCTTTGACAAAGGTTAAGGCTGTAGACTGATAGATGCAGCCTCTCCATATATATTTTTATTGTATTCCAAAACTAATAAACCTATTCACTGTATTAACTGACTCCCCAAAAAAACACAATAAAGGACACGGAAAACATGTATCTGGAATAATAAAAAGATAGAATTGCCAGAAAGACAATAGTACAGGTTCATAAAGATGGGGGATTAAAAATGTTATGTACTAACATATTTATAAAGAGTCTAAAATAACTTCAATCAGGAGAAGCATAGTATGTGAAAATGTATCCTGGGTACATCTACTTTATGATTCTTTACCTTTGAATTTCTTAAAACACCTTAACTTTAATGGCGAGTTTTACAAAGAGGTAAGCTCAAAAATAGAACATATTTTCTGGAAAGATGTCTTCTGTGCTGTAACAGAACTACGTAGAGTTACCGTAAAAACTATCCTTTCTATTTTCAACCAGTGTGGTTTAACAAAAATATTTCAATAGCCAATCGTTCGGTATTTATTTAAACAGGTTCAAGCATGGAGTTAAGATAGTGTTGGATTTTATTGACGAAAATTGTTCGCTTCTGTCCTATGATGCTTTTTGTAGAAAATTCAATTTTAAATCAATTTTCACTATATACTACGGCATTGTGCCATGCATACGTAAAATGTTTGTTTCTTTTGACATCGAATTTATCCAATATAAACAACCACATCGCAATTACTTCTTAAAATCATTATATAAAATTAATAAGGGAGCTAAGGAATTGTATATGTCACTTATCTCCATTTAATATGTTAAACCTCAAAGTGAATAGACCTTTTTAATTATAACTGCGGTCTTGTAACTTTGAGGAAATAAATGATAAAGATTCCCGGAAAATGACGTCAAAAAATAATCAATTACTATAATGACGTCTATATTTTTGCGGGTATCTGTATCATTTATTCCCTCAAAGTTGCAGGACCGCAGGTATTGTGAAAGGGTCTATTAAATGGGGAAATGAGCTTGATTTTTGTCCTGGAAAAAATTATGGAAATGTAAAAATTTTCAAATTGCAAAATTAAACGACACTTACCTGAGATGGATGCAATAAACATAGAACATTGGGGACAAATTATTTAAATTGGGAATTACTAAAACAAATCTTGTTCTTTTTGTCACAATCATGCAGAAACTATCACCCATCTATTTTGGAGCTGTGACATAATTTCAAACTTATGGGAATTAATAAGACAGTTGATAGATATTACAACTAACAAAAATGTAGATTTCAACATATATAATGTCATTTTTGGCTCAAAAGATAAATATGTGAACATCATAACTAATTTGGCAAAAACAGACAAAAACTAAAGACGCAAATTCCATCAGAAAATGGCCTAAAACATTATAAAATATTATATAAAAATAGAAGAATACACTTTTTTAAAAAACAAAAATATGAATATAGAAAGTTTCGAAAGAAAGTTGGAAACGTTTCTAGTCCTGGTACATTCATGAAAGTAGAAAAAAAAACATTTTACTTTAAACTTTTGTTACATTAAAAAGACTTTTTATTTCAATGATCATTATCTAGTATGAAAAATGGTGTGAATGCGGTGAGAATGAGTGTAGTTGGAATGTCCGCGTTTAGTGTATTGTAGTAAAAACAATGATATCTTTAGACAATTTTAAAACAGTATGTTACGTAACAAAGTGTAGAGTTATGTGTATATTGGTTTGTGTCTTGTTTTGGGGTATAAGATTTTGTAAAACAAAAATAAGTTCCGAATATCTTATTTACTATTAGTTAATATTTTGAAATTGATAATGGAATAAAATGTTATTTGATACTTTAGTTAGTTTTTGCAAATATGCATATGAAGCACTGGACTTGACGAGACATGAAAGAGTTATGTCTAAGGTGAACTAATTTCGACCATCTTGTTTAGACTCCAGTGATGTGTGATATTGTGATTGAATTAACTATAATTGAAGTTTAACCACTGGCCTTACGATTCATTAGTTCTCTCTGTAAGTTCAACAGACATCATTGCAGTTGATTAATGAAGTTCTATAGCGTGCAAGATTTAATCGATCGGTTTGCTGTCCTACTGTCATTGACCGTCGAGAAAATTGGTACTCTCCGATAATTAATGGTATCACATTTACTAGAACCGTCACCAGATACCTGTAATTCGAATCCCCTTTTAGCTCGATACCTGCTGCATAGCTCAATCTTCAACGAGTCAGACAGTAAAAAACTACGATATGACATTTTGTTGCACAAATTTGCAGAATAAACGTTTTTTTTTTAGTTTAACAAATAAAAAGTGGTGCACACATCCAGAACAGCAAGATAGTGTTTCGTTATGGTAAACATTCATCAACAATATTACAAGCTGCAATATTATTGATTTCTTTCTTTTTTTTTTTTTTTTTTTTTTTTTTTTTTTTTTTTTTGATGATGATGATGATGGTGATGATGATTGTCATTATCATGATCATAATCATTATCGTATTGGGTATAATAAGGACTTTATAATCATTTTTTCTGGAAAATTCAATATCAGCGTATTAGTGGACATAGCCACACCCATGTTGAACATAATAGCAGCGTTTGGTGTATGAACAATACAAATACAAAATGCACAATTACATATAAACAATATTCAAACAAAATGTTCATTACACATTTTAATGTTCAACTTTTTGCGAAATATTCATCTCATTATAAAAGGGCTTTTCATTTAATTTTATCTGATAAATTCGAAGTGTCAGATACACCAAACAAAAACAACAACAACAACAAAATGTTCTTGAAGGAAGATAACAGGACGGATGCAGCCTATGGGTTACACATAATCACGCGCTTCATTAATTAACAATTTATCCTTTATTTTCGTGTTTCTCACAAGAACTGTTTGTTTTATTGATTGATTGTTTATTATTAAGCTCAACTTCCCGTCTCCCTTCCGCTTTTCTTTGTTTACCAGATATAAGGATATGTTTTAACATTAAATATACTCGCTTTATTTCGTCTTTCAGTATGCTTTCAAACAACAAATGTAGTCAAATTTTAATCGTCTTTCGTTTTTCAATCTCAGAAAAAATACAGACCTACACATGATGTGAAAATTGGCGACGAAAATCTGTTGTAGCAACAGTGAAAGGTAATAGACTGATAAAAATAAGAATTTGCCTGGTTAACCAAATATAAAAAGTTTAGAGACCATTGGCTCTTTTCTGACAAATAAAAAATTCATCGTAATTTAAATACTAAATGAAATTAATTGAGATTTGCACCAGTGAATAGCACAGAGAGAGAGACAGACAGACAGACATACACACACACACACATGCACACACATACACGCACAGAGGCCGAGATAGACACAGATAGAGATAACAAGTCAAATTTAGTATTTAGTTAGTGTTAACTAACTTTAACCACCTTACATTTTTATCATCAACATTTTTTCTGTGTTTATCATTGTCAATAAAATATTCAATATCGAACAAAACAAATATTCAATAGAAAATCAATTTCACAATTTTAAAAGATCATTTCAGTTGATTTAAAGGTAAAACTAAGAAACAAATTATACATATTATATTTCAGTTTTGTTGACTGAGCCTAATTAAAAACATAGTACCTGAATATTTAACAATATATAACAATTATATGTATATATTTCTTTTATCTTTGATGATCATTTTACTGAAATACTTCTTCTCATTCTTCTCTGGAAAATTTCGCGGTAAACATGTTTATTAAGTTCTGTTTTCAAACAAAAACGTTAAGAAATAAATGGTAGGAATAACTGTTTTGTGCTAAAAGTAGTATGATTTGTGTATTAGTCAAATATGTTTTTCAGTTACATTCGCTATCGATCATCAAATGCAAACATAAAAACGAAATAGGAGGCAGAATATAGATGTTCAAAAGTTTAATCCGCATAGTTCACAGGATAAGAAAATTGAAACTTCGTTTGCAGTCAAACTTAAACTTCCGCAGACGTTGTTAACTTTTTCATTATCAACCTCAGAGTTGATAGTTTTGATAATTTTGGACCATTTGATCGGTTTATTGTACATTCGATATTGTTCCATGTGGTTGAAATAACCCGATAAAGATTTAATACACAATTGTCCCTTGTTCTATAAATATTTTATCTTGAATATCAATGTTAAGGAAATTTCATCAAAACGTTTGCCACCTATTTTTACTGTGCAAAAAGAAAATTAATTTCCAACCAAATCATCTGCACACGCACATAATTTAGAATTAACTTTTTAAGATTGTACCTATGATAGTTTCACTACATGATTTAACTGCAGAATGTATGTATTTTAAAAACAATATTCCTCAAAAATACTGTTAGGAATAATTGTATTGAAGGTAGAGTAGATTGCTACGCATTAGTAATGGACAATTACAGAGCTAGAAAACTCATATTGGAGCTCAGCTGATGAAGTCTAATTAAGAGAAACGGTCGTCTTGTGCATTATAACTTTGGTATTGTGTTTATAATATTTATGATTCTGTTTCTCCCAAATATATTTTCATATATGAATGATATATGTACTTCGAACACTTTAATATCAGATAATCAATATAACTTTGTTGTATCAAGGGATCATAGCATAGTTAGGTCGGATTGACATGATAATAAGATACTTTGAATACATTGTATATACTCACGCGTATGTTTTTCCATATCTTTAATGAGTATCTGAAGACCTAGTTAATTAGCCTAATAACGTCATCTGTAAGTTAAGTCAGTATTTCGTAATTTTATTTGCCTGTGAGAGCTCGGTATACGAGTATGGAAAAACCGTCTCGTCATAACAACCTATGACGTCAACAGCAAAGACAATGTTCGCAATTAATGTCGTATGTAATGGCAAGTATATTGCAATGTTTCGTAACATTCTGCATGTCTTTATTGGGCCGTTGTATTCATATTGTAATTGTATGTAAGTCGTACATAATCTGTCATTCTATAGTAAGAATTTATCGAAAACAATTCACCTATCCTAAAAGACACATTTTGGTCACAATACTATCCTTCGGAGAAAACGCAGCATGAAATTGATATTTAAAACATCCTAAAATTATTGTGAATAGATGATATTTGCCAATTCTTTATAAATAACATTTCCATTCCATGACGTGAGGCAGAATAATATAAATATATTTTTTTTATTTCATATCTATGTGTGTGTGTGTGTGTGTGTGTGTGTGTGTGTGTGTGTGTGTGTGTGTGTGTGTGTGTGTGTGTGTGTGTGTGTGTGTATGTGTGTGTGTGTGTGTGTGTTGCACGAATACTAAAATGTATTCCTCTACGTCACAAAATAAAAATGTTAGGTCAATTCATAAAATTTTGTAAATATTCTACCTATTATATTGTCATACAATTCTCATTAAACAAGAAAATTTTAAAAGTATCTTAATCCACCGAGTGAAAATAATAGTTTACGTTGATTTTGCATGGAGTGATATTTTTCACACTGTAAAAGATAGCAATTAAGCAAATTAACAATTAAAACAAAACTTAACTAATTGATAAATCTCTATATTTCACTACAAAAATATAATAAATCATATTAATCTATTACAGCGTTGAATAAAATCAACAACCAAACATATTTTTGGATTATTACTAATATTATACTCATTATTTTAATTAATAAATTTGTTAAAGTACGGTTTTAAATTTTTTTTATATATCATAGCTCTATCATCATAAATTTGTATAACAATTATATAGTGTACACAAAATGTATTAATAACACACCTAAAACAACAACTATCACAATATCTTCAATTTCAATTTTAAAGTTTCAGATCACTTCAGATATACTGCTGTTTCTGTTCTCTTAAACGTTTTAATGTCAAATCTAAATATCATAATATTAAAATACATGTTCAATGTTTCGTTCCTAAATATTTGTTTAATATCAAATACACTAAACTTAAGACTTTCTCCTGAACTAAACTTAGTTATACATTTTTGCAATTTAATACATTTCCCGAGAACTTAACCAAATTTGCGATTGAAATATTCCAATTTAACACTTCTCATTTATACTATGAATATCTTGAGTTGCTTAGAATATTATTTAAATGATATAATTGTTTGACATCAAACTTTACACAGAAAAAAATCTCCATACAATTACAACTGATATAAACACAAATGTACTTATTAATGTTTGAGAAAGGGGCAGTAAGGAGTCGAGTATGAATTGTTAATAATTTTCGGTTAAAATTGATGACAGTGACCATAGTCATTGTAGATAGATAAAAAATAATCTAGGATTACGTGGGCTACTGCCTTGCGTCTTGAAGATGTTATTACACAGAAATTCATGATACTTTCTTGAAATGTAGTATCTTAACTTAAAGTTCCTGTTGACTGAAAAATTGTAATTCATTGAATTACTTATAAATGGCATCCGCATACAAGGAAAACAGAGTAACTGTTATTATTACAATCTTAGAAACTTTGGGAATTCCTGATATAAAATATATAAAACACCTGCACAAAAATATCGAATCACGTAGACTAGCTTTAGCTTTTTGTATTGTCCGATTCACATATATAGCGGGGCGGAGTAACCTTTTGATTATCATATTGTCCTTTCTGATATATCTTATTTTTTTTCAAAATAAAATATTCAACATGACTAATTTGTAGTCATGTTGAATATTTTATTTTGAAAAAAATAAGATATATCAGAAAGGAAAATATGGATAATTCTACTCACTTTTCTGTTATGTCAAGCTGCACGGGGAAAACGTTTTATTCTTCAGTGGATACTATCTGATGTATGGTGACAAGTAGTAACGATTACTCTAGTCAGTGTAATTCCAATGATATCCTTTATTACCTACAATTTAAATTCGTCCAGGTCAAGAAAGGGTTCACAAGACTCCACCTCACCAGGTTATGTGGATTTTACTATATGTTGTTTAAAGTTGCTAATTAGCTGTGTTTACCAAAATTCTTTTTTGACTTGTTCTACTTTTACTACTTGTACTTGATGCACATTAACAAATAAGAGCTATACACAGGCATAAAAATCTTATTCCCTATATACTTTGTGAAATATAGGTCACGTCCAGTGTGGTATGCATATACAAAGAGTACAATTGAATTAATCAATTGCAAGTTAATAATTGCCAGACATGGATTTCTCAAGCAATATGCACAAAATATTTAGGAGCATAAGAATATTCATGCCTGTGGTTTATCTCTCATTTGTTATCGTATATCAAAAAAGGAAAGAAAATGTTTTGAAAAAATACACATCTAATGTCCCATTTTTAAAATGGTATCTCCATGCAAGAGATAAAAATGACTTATCATTGCCGTCTACGACAATATGGGTATTCCTCATATAAAATACATAAATAGCAGCAAAAAACATGACAAATCACGTTGATAGTTGTTTTATCTTGTTTAAAGTTGTTGTAACTGAAATTCTGGAAATGAAATGAGTAATATTTATAACGTGATAGAAATATTTCATGACGAAAAACAAATGAATGATAAAAAAGACATAAAATTATTTAAAAGATTACATTTAATGTCAAAATCTAATAAATCTGAACTTAAGATACTAAATCTGTAGACTTGATTTGTAGTGATATATAATTGCAGATCAATAATGAGTATTCAATATTCGATATCCAACAAAGATTGGGTCATTATGAAATTGAATACATGTGCAAAACTATAGAGGTCATTTTTAAGAAATTGATTGAAAGATTATATTAAGTTAAGAGTAGCGTCTATTTTCTTAAAGGCGATGTTTAATAAGACTTTCGTTTGTAGGTTAACCA